>JALPQD010000166.1:1808684-2188684 GCA_023101885.1 Typhlomys cinereus | reverse complement strand
TTTATGCCTTCTAATGTTCTTGGTAGCCAGTGTCTAAAAGCAGAAACAATGTAGATCTTGCAGTGTGGTCCTCCCTGAAGGAAAACACTAATCGTTGGTACCAGAAGCTCGAGATTCACTAATGAGGAGCGTGGCATCTGTGGTCATTATGTTCTACTTTAAAACAGTTTTCCTTACAATCCAAAAGTACAAAAAAAAGAATCAATCTCAATGCCCTGAAGACTCTTTTAGGCTATTGCTCAGCGATGAAGAGAGAGAAAGAGAGAGAGAAAAAAACTATTTTCAGCTTAATTGGCTACAGGACGACCTGTAGATATAAAAAGTTCAATTCATGGTCCGCTAATGAACAGCTTAACAAGAGAAACACACATTGAAAACACCGTTTATATACATTGTAAAGAATGTGGAAAGTGGAATACTGCTTAATTCACACAAAATCTTTCCTGACTTATTTGTTTGCTCTGTCTTTTCAGTGTCTATCTGCTGCTTCACTGAGTGAAAAGAACCTCTAGGCAGAGCCACTAAAGGACTCTTAAGCCCTAAACTGCACTTTTATCAAACATTCCAGGCCAAATCGCAGATGCTGCCGACTCAATCATCACAGGAGAACAAGTATGATTCTTAGGTAGTTTGTCTTGATAAAAAAAAGTCTTTGTTATGGTTGTTGTAAGCTTTAGGGACCATTTTAGGACTTGACCTCCATTATAACCAGCATACTCCAAAATTAATTTGGGAAACTTGCTATCAAGACTTAGGATGCTTCAAAAAGGACCTGTATCTTACGGGTTCTGGCAAGAGACAAAACTACATGTGGTTAGCTTGGACTAACTAGTCAGCAGGAAGTCCACTTGTTTGATACAAATTAACAAAATGCAAATTAACAAATGCAAGTGTTGTATTTGTTTCATTTTTGTGCATGTGTGTGTATATGTGTGTGTACATATTCAAGTGTGTATATTAGAGAGCATTGTGTATGCCTGTCGAGGCTCAAGGGCGATTTCAGGAATCATCCTGGGTTGATGTTTCCTTTTTGTTTTGCTCTGGAGTTTCCCAGACTCTGCCTTCCAGGGCCGGAAGTACAGGTCGCCACTATTTCCACCCAACATTTTTTACATTGGTCTGAAATTCAAACTAAGACCCTTCTGCTTTCAAGTCAGAGTCTTAATCCCTGAACCATTTCTCCAGTTCCTAAGGATAGTTTCTTATGGAACTTACTAAGTAACCCAGGATAACCTTGAACTTCTGGTCTTACTCATTCTGCCTCCTGAGTACTGGAATTAAAGGTGAGTTTCTGGGGTGCTGGGCTTGAAATCAGGAGCAGACAAAGTACTCTTAGTAACAGAGCTACTTCTCTTGCTCTTCTTACTCATTTTTGATCCCTTACCTTGGAATCACTTCTCCAGAGAAGCCTTCACAGAAACTGAGTTGGTGGTCCACCTGCGTCTTCTGCATCCAGCTAATGCATCTGTCCTTTGCACTGCAGGTATGGCTGCTGATACTTGCTCACTTTCTCCAAAGCCTTGACTGTGGCTGAGGGGAACTGCTGGAAGATTCCTGAAGCTTGTTCCTAGAGCGTGACCTGAGCCAAATATCAGCTAACTTGGGCAGAAACCATTCAGTCCCCTAACTCTGAGAGGGTTAAACCTACAATTCAAGCTTTAGAGGCTGTGGTGAGATTAGCCTGAGTCCAAAGTTCTTCTGAAATCACTGTCTTTGCCAGGAGTCTTTTTCTGCTAGATCTTGTCACCCTTGTGTATCCTCACAAGTTTCAGTAAACATGCCCTCAACTGATAACTTGCATAAGGATTCCCGCTTCAGGCTGTTTCAGGAGGACCTGTCCCCAGTGTATATGATGACCCTCAGTACTATCTCTCCTGTACTCCTTTCCTTCATTGCACTTTGCAAAATTTGCAACTTCATATCTGTTTGTGGATTCATTCATTGTCTATTTATTCTTAGTTAGCCGTGAACTGACAAACGGTGAGCTCTGTGGGGGAGAAACATGCCTATATGGGTCCCTAGCCCTAGAACCAGGTCCAATACAATGCACAAGCTCATATGTTGTATGAATAGAAGAATGAGCAAATTTGATGCCTTTCTTCAGGATGATTAGAGCTGGTGGTGAGTATAAGATTTGTATTTTCTCATAGATCATGATTTATAGAAACCTAGATGGGGTTCAAAGCTCTGATGAATTTTCTAGCAACCTGACTACTTCCCACTTCTGTCCATTGTCGCCAAAGAAGAGGTATCCACCCCTAGAAGTGAAAAATCCCCATCCTACAATCATACCTTCTACAACTTCAGTAAACTATGATGCCTGTATTCTATAGAGAGTTTGTAATGCAAACCCTTATAGTTCATTGTTTTTTCACATTCAGAAGGATTTAGATTTCTCAGGTACTATGTCTGTTTTGGATGCTGTTGCTGTTATACCAAATAGCAGACAAGTTCTTTACTCTCAAGACTCTCAGCTCACTGGGGAACCAGGCTCAGTTAAGACACCAAGAGAATACAAAAGGAAGTGATGAGTGCAATGAGGAGAAGCCAAGGAGAGTAAGAGCTGGGTGTGGTGGCTCTCACCTGTAGTTCTGCCACTGAGGAGGCTATGGAAAGAGGAATGATGTGAGTTCAAGACCAACTTAGGCTACATAGTGAGGCTTCCTCAAAAAGAGCAAAACCAAACCCAGGAAAACTAAAGCGAATCAACCAATCAAAAAATCCCAGAAGGGTAACATGTGCAGACATGTTCTGTTTCAGCAGCAGGAAGAGGATCTTAACTAAGCCCCATTTGAATTCAATGGCTACATAATTGTAACCCAACATGTAGCAATGTAATAACAGCGCATCAATAGTTCTTTATGTGTTTCTAAGTGGAAGCACTTAGGAAAGTAAGCCTTGTTAGCTTACATTCTTGATCTCGGAGGAGGACCAAAGAAGGATAAAAAGAAAAATAGTTATGGAAAAAGGGTGGATTTTTCTTTATCACCTTCTGGTGATGAGAAAACCAAGTTTCAGAGAGACATTAGTCTCTTACTGAAAGCAGAAATAAGAATCTGAATTGTCAACCTGGCAGAGGGCTGAGTAGTATTAATAATTGTCAACGGCACATAGAAGTTAGGTCTCTAGACGCATCTGAAAGGGATTCTCTAGATTAAGGTTGGTCTCTGAGCACACCAATGGAGGACTATCTTGATTGCATTAATTGGTGTGAGAAGCCCCAGTGTGTAAATGGGTGTCATCATTCCTCAGGCCAAGGTATGAGACTATATGAACATCTCTCTTGCTGTGGATGCGATGTGACCAGAAGCTTCAAGCCACTGTAACTTCTCAGAAATAGTAGACTGTAATATGGAATTATGAACCAATGAAACTCTCTTTCCTCTAAAGCTTCCTGGGCCAGATATTTTGTTGCACCAATGTGAAAATTAGCTAATACCAAGACTTCTGTGGTTGAATAAGTAACACCAGTGTTGTAAGAGCAAAAAAGTGTGAGATGCAAATGTCATTATTATGGAAAACAGATATCTGATCTCTCTTTCACCAATTCCTCAGTCAGAGTTAGGGCTTGTGATACAGAAGATGTGGGGTGGACAGGATATGTGGCCTTACTCTATGGTGCTCTGAAGTATAGTGCTATGTTAACAGATACTCTGTCCCTAAAATTGACGGAGCCAACCTTCACTTAAAGAATACAGTTTTCACTAATTACAGTTATTGTACATGTATTGTAAACCAGTTCAGATGCTATTTGCCCATCTCCCTTGTTTTCAGGATGTGTTCTGGGGCATGTTTGAATAGAAATGGGTGTTGCCTGAGAGTTATTAGGGGAAATAATGCATTGCCATTGCTTAAAGTTAGTATATATGATATGCAACCTGATGCAAGGGAGAGTTCTTAGTTGCTAACAGGTTGCTAGGTGTGTGTATTGTCCTTACCAAATGTCATCAAAGGTTGCTAAGTTATTCTCTATGCTTGCCTGCCTCAGTGGATAGACAATAAAGCAAGGTAAAAAGACCACCTTGCAGCAGCCACACTTCTGAAGATTAATGCATATGTTTCCTATTGCTACATTAAAGAATTACTCAAACCACCAGCTGTGGTTGTACACACCCATAATCCCAGCACTTGGGTGGTGGGAGGCAGGAGGATTGCTCTGAGTTTGAAGTCAGTTTAAGGTACTAAATGAATTCCAGGCCAACCCTGTCTAAAGAGAGAGAGAAAAAAAAAAAGAACACTAACATAATAGCTTATGACAATACATTTATCATTTTTCAGTTCTTACAAGCCACTATCTGAGCATGGGTCCTCTGTACTCAGTAGGTCAGCAAGGCTGACGTTTCACCTAAGATTTGAGTCTTTTTACAGGTGCACATGATTTTTGGAAGGACTCCTCAGAGGGAAATAAAGATGAAGACAGAAAATCAAAATTGCTTGGGGACAAGCTGGAGTTTTTCAGATATTGCTTTCTTTTGTACTGTATACCTGATTATAGTTGATTCCTTCCCAACAGGTACAAACCAGAAGCATGGGAATGTGAAATTATTTGAGAAATGTGTCCCACAATGTTTTCTACTTTTTTATTCCAGGACAAATGGACTATTATAAGCATATACAAACCCTGGGACACACTTGCAGGACACACTTGCATTCACTCAAACTCAACCATTCAGAACACAGAAGAGTATGCAGGAGGCACTTTGACAATAGACATGTGGGGACCTTGGGCCATGTTCCCAGGGATTGATCGTAGCTTCAGTTCCCATGGTGATTATATATTCAACTCAGTGCCTGCTGCCTACTCAGTACAACCTCTATTAAGGGGCAAGAGACAAAAGGAAATAAAGCCGAAATACGTCAATGAATCCAGGCTGCACAAAGGTTGCTAGAACCACAGCCAGATGCTGGGAGCTGCTGAAACTGTCACATTACACATCTCATAGCACACTAATCGGCCTCTGATCACCAGGGGGGCCACTGGAGAAAAGGCTGGATCATGAAGATTTTATGAAACATGCAAAGATTTTTTTTTTGCTCCAATTCATTTGCAGTTCCCTTTATTACCTTATTAGCTATGGACAGATGAACAATTCTGAAATTCCTTTCCTATCTCAATTTGTCTAAGAACCCCTGCCACCAGTGTGTGTGTATTTGAATATGTGATTGTAATACACAATGATCAAGAGAGAGAAGACAATATTCTTTCCCTTTGGTTTTAATATGTAACCTCATTTTTTAAACTTAACTTTTTATTTTGAGATAATTGTAGGCTCACCCATTGTTGTAACAAAAAACACACTGAGATCTTAGGCATTTTAAAAAACATTAACTGCCCCAACGGTAACATCTTGTCTAACTAGGGTTGGGGAAGTGGCTGAAGTTTGGATCCTCAGAACACACATAAAAGCTGAGTAGATTTTCTGGCTGCCTATAATCCCAGCATTTGTGGGGCAAAAGCAGAAAGTCTCCACAGCAAGCCGGTTAGCCAGCCTAGCTGACTGGTCAGCTCTGGATTCAACTGAGAGATTCTATTTTAATAACAAAAATGGGGAGTTAAAAAAGAAACATGTATAGTCAACTTTGAGTTTCCACATGCACGCATATATATGTGCACTTGCTCCTCTCACACACCATATATGTGAGTGAAACTATCATAACATAAAGTTTAGAGCTTGAGAGGTAGTTCAGGGATTAAGACTCTGCCTCACAAGCAGAAGGTCCTGAGTTCAGATCTCACGTTCCAGGTAAAAACTGCCAGGCAGAAGAGGATTGGGGGAAATTGTCAATCTTATTCTCTGGGGGATTAAAATTCTAGATTAATAGGGTGTGTTCCTTCAGGACAATCCCAGCAATGGGGGATCTTCGAAGGCCTTCCCAGCATGGCCCTGTTCTGAATCAGAAACTGCCTCCAAAGAAGCTATTCTTTTCCACCATGACTGATGGAAGCATTTTAAAATGTACTGATTTAGCACTTTGAAAATGTAGTACATTATTGCTTATTATGGTTGCCATTCTGTTCAATAGATCACAAAATCAGATTCTTCTAAATGCTTATGACTGACATTTTCCCATTCTGTCCATCCTCTTTACTATGTTTAATTTAGTTTTATGCTTTCTAGGAAGGCAAGCAAAAGTGGAAATATAAAAGCAGCAAATATAAAAAAGACATAAAGTAAGGGCTGGGGAGATGGGTGAAAGCACTTGTTTCACAAGTTGAGGACCTGAGTTTAATCCCCAGAACTCATGTGAAAGCCAGAAAGGAACTCACAGACTCCAGACATGGAATCCATGAGGAACAAAGGAGCTGGAAAGAATTCACAGACGTGGACTATGTGAAAGACCAGTGAGTGGGTAAAGAACTCATGACTCCAGACAGAATTGATAAGGGGCAAGAGAGAAGCCAGAAAAGAATTCTTGGATTATAGACGTGAGATCCATGGGGCGCAAGGGAAACAAAGATGGCAGGGTCAGGCTTATTTATAAGATTAGGCAGGCCTGGGGAAAGTGGCTTTTCCTCATTGGTTAGCTCCAGTTTCTGCAAATCTGATTGGAGCTTTTAACCCTCTACATATCATTGGTCTGAAAGGACAGAAGTGACTCCATTTTGTCCATTTGCTGCCTCTCTGATCTGCCCTGTCCTAACTGAAAATTCCCCACACCCTGTTCCAGGGAAAAACCACAGTGTAACATCCTCCAATCAACTACCAGAACACTTAACTACGCTGTTAGGATAGCTACCAAACATCCTGAAACAGTTATGTTTTGTGCCAAAGTTACCAACCAATCACATTAAATGTCACCAGCACTCCCTACCCCCCCCCCAACAGACTGCACACTTTCTTGCAGTTTTTGCCTTTAAAAGGACCACCTTCCAGGCCATCAGGGTCGCAGTTTCAGGCTGACTGAGTCCCTAATTGATTAGTTATTCTCCTGTGATCAATAAACTGTTTCTGTTTAGCCCACATGTCATCCTCATGATTGCCTCAGTCTTGGACCCAACAGGTCTATTCAATTTAACAGCTAAGACTAACCATCACATTCATGAAAGGTCTTGTGTGGTGTGTTAAGAGCCTTTACTTTAGCCTGACCGAGAGAAATTACTGGATAATTTTTCATAATGGGACTATTATGCGAAGAGTTGCATTTAAAGAGAATCTTATAGGTGGTAATGTAGAAATCTAGAATAATGAAACTGGAGTGGGTTGAGGAAGTATGACTAGAGCCTATCAATTGGTCAAGGCAGGCAGGAAAAGGGAATAGCTGAGGACGACTGTACCAAACCAGTTGAAGTTCACAGTCGGCCATTGCTCTTACTGAAACTCCATTATATATGTAGAATCCAGTGTGATGTTGCATGAGCTTCCCTGGGGCTGAAGAAAGTTTTGGAAAAGAACACAGAGAGAAAAATACAGAAAACAGTTGATCAGAACAGGTGGGAAATCCAAGAAGACACTGCCCAGACCTGCTAGACTTTATTTATAATCAGGGGGCTGGGAATCTCTGTGCAAATCCAGGGTGGGACTTCAGATTGGTAAAACTTTCCTAGCTTCTTGGTGTGTTCTTGGATTGTCAGCCTGGGAGCCAGAAAATCATGTCCTTCAGATATTCAACATGGACCATAAGACATATCACGTCCAATCTCTATGGTCTCAGGCAGTGGCCTTACCTACAGGGGGTCCAGAAAGTCTTAGTGTGTTTCGGGGGAGGTTTTTAATGTCCAAATTCTTTTGTTCCAGAGTTGAAGATTGAAACCAGAACACACATAGAGGATTAAGGCAGATTTTATTAGAGGAGAGAAAGGACAGAACTCATGGAAGATATAGAGTCTTTGAGGGACAAAAGAGCCTGCTGATGGCTGGTAGAGTCAGGGTTATTTGTAGGATAACGCAGGCTCAGAAAAAATGTCTATTTTTTATTGGTTA
This sequence comes from Typhlomys cinereus, assembly GCA_023101885.1. Classification (NCBI taxonomy): domain Eukaryota; kingdom Metazoa; phylum Chordata; class Mammalia; order Rodentia; family Platacanthomyidae; genus Typhlomys; species Typhlomys cinereus. Next base: position 2,180,762 of record JALPQD010000166.1, on the reverse strand, counting down.
GCTCCAGATTGCGGCTTTTGGTCCCCTATATCCCCTATATATATCAAACTTGTGGCCAACCTCATGGTTGAGTTGTTTCATTTGAGGGATTTAGTTTATCTGCAATGGAGAGCTCATCTCCATATCCTTTCAAATTAAAAACCAGTTCCTACAGAGTAGTAGGGTGTGTTCCTTCAGGATAATGCCAGCAGTGGGTGATGACCTTCAAAGACTTTCCCAGCATGGCCCTGTTCTGCCTGAAGTGGGTTTGATGCCAATGGGTTTCTGTTTTTTCCATGAAAACTCGTGCTTTTAACTGCTTTATCAAGGGAGAAGATCTCCTTTTCATCTGGCAGCATCCAGTAACACTCTCTGCTAGGTAAGTCTCCACACATGATAACAGGTTTCTGGTTCACATGTCTAGATGAATGGGTTATGACTTTGTAACTATAGGAAGAGATTTAGGGGAAAGTGAGCAGTTCTCTTTTGGACAAGATGATATTGAGATTTTCATGTGACATTGAAGCACAATTATCCAGTAATGGATGGCTCTGTGGGCCTGAAGCTCATGATAAAGAGCAGGTGACTAGAACAATGCTCAGGTGGAAAAGAACTCCTTCAGGTGAATGCACCAAAGAAGTGGCACAGGTAGAATGGGTATACCCACTTCTTGGGTAAAACAGTCTGTTAAGCATTTTCCTTGTATCTCTGCTTCTATACTCATACAAAGAGCACAATAATAGTATCCACCTCTTGAAAAAGTGCGTGCTATTTTTAGCTTCCTTCAAGGAAGGATAAAGAGGAACCCAAGAAAGCTAAAATGAAGTGAGAAGAGCCTTTTGGAGGCAAACCACACTAAATCCTGTTAATAGATTGTAAGATGAGGCCTTTAAATTGTCCATCTTTCAGAAACGTCCTCGCCAAGGTGTTTCTCGGAATGAACCGGAGGAGCCATACTGCAAACCATTTCAGAGCCAACTAGGCACAACCCCTCACAGCATCTCTCTCTCACATGGGTGCTTCTTGTAAGGCCAGTGCACTGTGGGTCTTAATTCATGCCTCCCGGTCAATTTCACCCGCCCAAGGGATACGGTGTTGCACCAGGTTGCTTTTAACATCTGTAAATTTATGACGACGGACAAAATAATGATCCAGTCTCCCTAATTCGGGTTATAGGAACCTGCGTCTCCTGCCCGCCGGGTCCCAAGCCCAGGCTCAGCTTCCAGGCGTGTGGTTCCCATCTTGGCCACAAGGTGGCGCCCGCGTTCCGCTCCGCCCTCGAGTCACGACCCGGAAGTGTTTCTCCAACGCGACGGCGGCGGCGGCGGCGGCGGACATGGCGACGGCTGCAGGGCGAGCGGTGCTCTGGCCCGCGGCCAGGCGGCAACTGTGGGGTCTCGCCCCGAGGCTCCCTTTCCGAGGCACCGCGGCGCAGGTGGGCTTCCCTTCATGACACCGGAATCCGAGTCCTGGCAGTAACGGCCGGGACCCCAGCGCGCGGCCCGCGGGGTCCCGCGTCGGGAGGGAGTCGGGGTCACCGAGGATCGAGGCGGAAAAGTGCGTCGCAGTGGATAGATGGTCTGTGTGCGTTTTGCTCGTGCTCATCCGCAAAGGATCAAGTCCCCCGAAGGACTTGATGTGCGTGTCGCGCAACAGAGCAGCCGCGCAAGCGCCTTTGGAATAAACATTTCTTCCTCTTCTCTTTCTCCCCTTCCCCAAACGTTTGCTTTTCACCAACAGGGGCAACTCAAGTCTCCTCCGTAATTATTTTTATTTTAATCTTTCTGCTCCCATAAAGGCTGCTCCCCCTTTTGACAACCCGATTGCTCGTTTTCTACAAAATGAATACGAAGCATTTCTGAGATGTAGGAATAAAGTTTGTTTCTCCCTGGGTAATGGTAACAGCTGCCCGTGGACGTTTTTCCAATTATGTGGCTAGTGGCTAGTTTTAGAGAGTAGTTGGTAAAGGAAAGGTTTCTTGGGGTAGGTGGTAGATGGATCTCAGTTGAACCAAAGTGGAGAAAAGTTTGTAAGAACTGAGGGCCTCATACTGCACTCTCTCCCTGAGTATTACCCTGACACCCTCTTACCCCATTGTAGGAGTGTTTTCTGGAGTAAGTCTGTGTGAGACAGGCTTTTAAATATTATTAGTATTTAATTGCTTTTAAGGACCGGAATAGTAATGTTTGCTTTTTTTTTCTTCTTCTCCCACCTCACCAGTCATTATATTTAGGAGGGAACAGACTAAGAAGCACACAAGCTGCTACACAGGTTGTTCTCAATGTTCCGGAAACAAAAGTAACATGTTTGGAAAATGGACTCCGAGTAGCCTCTGAAGATTCTGGGCTCTCCACGTGTACGGTAAGTGGCAGGCAACATTCTATTTGCATGAGTGCATACTCAGTCCTCAGCTACTTAATTGGCTGGGAACGGTTAGGTGGTTATTTTGCCTTGGCAAGTTTCTCTTGAGTTTAAACCTTTTCTTCCAGTTGTGCTTTTGTGTAACTGATGACTCCTCTTCAGTTTTCACATCTGTTACAAACTGTTGTATTGCTAGTAGTATTGATGATGAAAGAAGGTTGCTTGCTGGACTACTTTATCACATATCATTTTATTTCATTTATAAAGCAGTTCTTCATAGTAGACATCATCTCATCTCTTCTGTAATTGAGGAAACAGGTTTAGTGAAGTTAAATAGCTGTGCCCTAAGTTCCTGCTGTCTTTTATAGTAGCCATTGGTCAGATGAAGCTGTGAGCTAGGTTAAGAACCCGAGTCCTTTGTGAAACTCATAGGTAGGTATCGTGCTATTTTGTATCCCGATGGTAAAAATGTTAAGTTTGTTCATAGAAGTGCACTGCCAGTTCACTGTAGCCAAAGAAAACTTGAGAAAAAAACGTTTATTCTCTGTGTAAAGGTTGGGCTGTGGATTGATGCTGGAAGTCGATATGAAAATGAGAAGAATAATGGAACAGCTCACTTTCTGGAGCACATGGCTTTCAAGGCAAGTAGTAAGCCCACAAACGTCATGCTTTAAAGGCAAGAAGTGCTTTAATAATAAGACCTGTTTTATTTTTCTAATATGGTATCTGAAATAATATTGATTACTTTGTAACACTGAGACAGGGTTCTGTTTTGGGGTTCAAAGGCCATCTTGAATGGATATTATTTTTGAAGTCTATTTGTACTTTAAGAACTTAATTTGTCCTTATATGACCAACATTGGGTTTTGTCCTCCATATTATCTGAAATGTTTAGAATAAAGACAAAGCAAGGAATCATAATTTGTTTTGTTTTTCTCTTTTACTTCAAGGGCACTAAAAAGAGATCCCAGTTAGACCTGGAACTTGAGATTGAAAATATGGGTGCTCATCTTAATGCCTATACCTCCAGAGAGCAGACTGTATATTATGCCAAAGCTTTCTCTAAAGATTTGCCAAGAGGTATTTTCATGAGGGGGGCGCTCAGAAGTAATTGAGTCCTGTTTTTGTCTGTTGTAAATTGCTAAAAGTATAAAGCAGTTGAACCAGCTCTAGATAAAGGCATCTGTTCTTATTTTTCTTTCCAATTTGGCAAAGGATACCAAGTATTTATAGGTTTGAAGGTTGCTGCAAGGGGATCTTTACACTTGATTTTAACATATTTCCTCCAGAGAATTATCTGTGGGGTAAAATATTTTTAATAGCTTTTATTCGTTGTTTGGTAAAATTATTGGATCTGAGCAAAATTAGCAAGCGTTCATTTATTTTTTTTTCTTTTCCATTTTTCATATGTGTGTATATGGTTTTCGTGTCTGTGTGTTTTCATGTATATGGGCGGTGTGGATGTATGTGTGTAGACGTTAATATTGGTAATTATCCTTAATAACTTTTCTACCATGTTCTTTTTGTAATGTATCTCCATTGAAACCCAGAACTCACCTGTAGAGCTAGTTTGGCTAGCAACTTGCTCTGGGGATTCAATTTTTGCCGTCTTACATAAAATTACAGGGGGGCTACTATACTCACTGGAATGTTACATGACATGTTTGGAAATCCAAACTCTAGTTCTCTTGTTTGTATGACCAGTACTTTAAACACTATGCTAACTCCTCAGCCTCATAATTGTTTTTAATACAGTAAAATGTATACTTTTATATAGAATAGTTTCTATTAATGTGCAGATTACCATGGAATTTTTGAAGTAAGGAGAATCAATATATGGTAACAACTTAGGATTTTTCTGCAAGGTCTTCTGCGCCACAGGGTTTTTATTTTACTTTTTGTTTGTTTGTTTGTTTTAACATTGTTGTTTAGGATGTCAAATATACAGGAAGCTTTTCTCTTTCCATTAATTATTTTACTCAGTATTGAGTGGTAGTCAGTGACATGGTTTCTGATGTTGGTTTAAGAGATTTTAATGTGTTTCTTACATTCTAATTACAATTAGCTGTAGAAATTCTTGCTGATATAATACAAAACAGCACATTGGGAGAAGCAGAGATTGAACGTGAGCGTGGAGTAATCCTTAGAGAGATGCAGGAAGTCGAAACCAATTTACAAGAAGTTGTGTTTGATTATCTTCATGCCACAGCTTATCAAAATACTGCACTTGGACGGACTATTTTGGGACCGACTGAAAATATCAGGTAGGTATATTTCCTATTTAAAAATTTTGGGGGATAAAATTTTATAACATTTATAAACTTTAGAAAAATATAGAAAAGGGTGTGTGTGCCTGTAGAAGTCCAAGGATGATTTTGAGAAGTGCTTTTACCTCTCTTTTACTTTACTCTGGGATTTCCCAGGCTTGGCTTTCCAAAAGCAGAAGTATAGGCTGCCAACGTTTCTGCCTGACATTTTTTCACATGGAATCTGGGATCTGAATCAGGTTCTTCTGTTTTTGAGGCAGAGTCTTGAACCCTGTGCCATCTCTTCAGTCCCAACATTTATAAACTTAAAAAAAAAAAGTTGGGCTGGTGAGATGGCTCAGGGGTTAAGTCTCTCTACCTTTCAAGTAGAAAGTCCTGAGTTTGGATCCCAGATCCTAAGTAAAAACACCAGGCAGAAATAGCAGTGACCTGCACTTCTGGCCCTGGAAGGAATTCCAGGGCAAAAGCAAAGAGGAAGTAGAACAATCCAGGATGATTTCTAAAGTCATACTTTGGCCTTTACAGGCATAACACAGTGCCCTCTGATTCATACAGACACGCACAAAGACACAAAAGACACACAGACATGCAAAAAAATAAAAAAACGTGTTTCAAAAAGTTACTTCTGTACTCCCCTCCCCTTGGATAATCTAAATGAAATTGTAGTTGGCCTAATGCCCCCTAACTCCCAGGTGTGTGGGCTCATGGTCACCTTGGGAATAATCAAATAGTGGTATCATTTTTATCTTCCTTGATATGGAAAGGTAAAAACCTTTGATAATTGCCTGAATTCTGTTTCTGACAACTTTAAAGTTCGTAGAATGCTTTTAAGGTTTAGATTTCAGCTATACTATGTGAAGATCTCTGCTTTTTAGCTTTCTTTTAAAATTGCCTTGTTGAGTGAATGATTCCAGTACTTGGGAGGTTGAGGCAGGAGAATTGCTGTGAGTTCAAGGCCAGCCTGGGTTATATAATGAGCTATGTATAAGTCATCATGTTCTACAGAATGAGATCCTCTATATATAATCAGGTAACTATTAAATAATGCTTTACTTCATTTACAGATCTATAAATCGTAAGGACTTGGTGGAATATATAACCACACATTATAAGGGGCCGAGAATTGTGCTTGCTGCTGCTGGAGGTTAGTTAATTTACATGTTTTAAACAGTTTTGTTGGCGTGGTGTGCTTATCAATTGATTCTATAGGGAAAGGGCCTCAAAGTTTTTATTTACAGAGCAAATTAAGTGTGCGAAGCGCTGTAACAAAATTTTCTCTATTTTTTGTGGGTTTCATTTCTAGAAAAACTTAATGACTGTCCACTATTTAGTACATACACATAATGGAATTTACTTACAAGACAAGCATTGATGTGTGAACTTGGAGAAAAGTTAACTTGGCAGATAATGTTCTACAATTAGGGATTCTCATTTATTTCTTGAGAAACAGCTTCATCCTTGGTCAGGCTTGGAATGAGTTTGATCATTCACTCCGTAGATCAGCTAGTTACTGAGAAGCAGTGCTGAGGAACCCCTGAGACATGAATGTGAATGCAAACATGTGGGTGGCATCAGGAAATTTCCTTGGAGACATATGAGACCTGTGAATGGCGGAAAATTCACTGCAGATTCTGCCTGAATTTAGAGGCATAGTATTTTAATTGGCTCTAGTTTGCTTTTCCCCTTTCAGTATTAGAGCACATTTGTATGTGTACATTCTTGCACATTTAACTTTTCTTTGTTTAGGAATATATAACTTAAAATTCTAATTGCTTTAGGTAGACTTCTGAAGTAATTTCCTCAGGATAGTGAAGATAAAAATAAAGTACCTTAACTATGTTACTCACATGGCTCCTAACTAAGTCACATTATTCTGAAATGTAGCATTGTTTCTGAAATGTCTTTTGATGACTGGGCTTAAAAACTGCAAATGGCTCTTGTCAGATGAGGCCTCAGCAGCCAAATTCTGGAACCTCATTTTTAATGGCATATGGACATAAATTCTATTTTGCTTCATGAGTTCATGTAGGCATCAGTGAAGTTGGGATATCCTAAAGTTAATAAAATGTGTCAAAGATAAATTAACATCTTCTTGCCTCTCTCTCCTGATTACAGGCTTGAGCCACAATGCCAGGCAGCTTATAAATGTGGTTTATAAATTACCAATTTTTTCAAAAATATATAAAAATATATATTATCTATTGATCAATGGTGGTGGGAGGACGTGGGTGAGAAAGAGGATGAGACACATATGCGCCATACATGCATTTAAAGGTCAGAGGACAATTTTCAGAAGTTGGTTGTTTCCTTCTGCTATGTGGGCAGGGAGGTTGCCAGGATTGCATGCCGATCCATTACCTGTTGAGCCATTTAGCCCATAACTGATCCATTTAAATTCAGTGAAACAGGCTGGATTAAGCTGTTTCCGACCCTTTCTGATTCTTGTCTCAGCTATTATTAAGCTCTACATAGTCAAGATGGATAGCTTTACCAAATACAATTTTATATTCTAGCTTCCTTTAAAGAAATCATAGTATCCTCTGCTTTTCAGATTGATGTGTTGGAACAGGCGTTGCATATCTGACTGTCTAACCAAGATAGTGCCAAAGTCAGTAAAATGATGGAAGGGATGGTCAAGTGTGAATCCTCTGCCGTGCTCTGGCATTCTTACACTGTCACAATCTTGTTTGTGTTGTCACCTTCTCACCTCAGCTTCAGTTACTTTCCTACATGGTGATTCCATAAACAAGGAACTGTACATGTCACAGATGATCATGTTTTTATATCATAATATATGTATGGGTGTAAGGTGTGCTTTTATGTTCTAGAAAACTTTAAAGAAATCCTAATGGAAGTATTTTTAAAAGTACTTGCACAAGCTAGGTGCTATGGCATATGTGAGGTTGAAGGAGGAGGACTGTAAGTCAAGGCCAGCATAAGCTGCATTTATCAAAACCTGTCTCAAAGTCTAAGTACTTGCATATGTCTAAACTTTTAAGTTGCTGCTTGTGCTTCAGAATCATTCACTGGCTGAAACTGTTTGAGTACCATATTTGAATAAATAACGCAGAATCTAATTCCTCTTAAGGTTTGAATATCATAACACATTTATCATGCGCACACATACACATACATGAGATCAGAGGATAACTTCCAGAAGTCATGACTTACTTCCGCCATATAATGTCTGGGGATTGAATTCAAGTTGCCAGGCATGTATGTGCTTTTACCTGTTGAGCCATCTCATCTACCTTAACCTGATTTTCTGTAGAAAATGGAATTTTCTGAGTAAAACACAAAAATAAAAAATGGAAAGTACTATTACTTTTTTCTATTTCTGTAACTCAGAAAACTACATGGGATTATGAAGCCTGGAAAAATCAAATACCAATAAAAAATTCCAGCAGATTAAAAAAATGTAATTTTAAGCTGTTTTGCTGCCTTATTTATTATCTTTAGCTCTAAATGCATACATACATTAGTGAACCGCTTTCTTTTAGCAACACTTCAGTTGCTAGAAGAAAGCTGTGTAACTCCAAGATTACACCAAGGAAACAGGTGTGCTCAAATGGCTCTTAGTGAATACAAATACTTCATGTGTAATATATACCACAGTAGACCACACAGACTGTACTTCAAAGGAAAGTAATGGCAATTGTCTTAGAATGCATTGCTGTTTGATACAAATGAAAATATTTTCTTTGAATTTAGGTGTTCCACATGATGAACTGCTTGATTTAGCAAAGTTTCATTTCGGAGACTCTTTGTGTGCACGCAAAGGAGAAATACCAGCTCTGCCTCCCTGCAAATTTACAGGAAGTGAGGTAAGGCAAACTTCCTCTTAGAACTTGACCTTTGGGATATCTTATGTAACACAAAAGACACATTTAGCAAATGTGTATTTTCCTAATAGGAATAAGATAGAAAAGTTGTAAACTGTAACAAAAAAGAAGATAGGCTCATTTGCTTACATCTGTTCTTATTCCATACTGTTTTTTCCCTGAGAAAGCAAGATTTTTAAAAAAGTGTTATAATTTATTTTATGCTTTTCTTTTTCACTATGCTCATTAATATGTGGTAGGGAATAAAAGTAACCATATAACAAAAAGTGTATTTTTTGTATTTTAGTGTTGCATACGTGAATATAGTGAATTTATCATATTTTCACCCCTTTATGCCCAGTCCCTTTCCCCCTTGTTTTCCCCTTCCACCCCTTCATCTTTCCTGCCAGACTCCCTTCTATTTTCAAGTCTCCTCACGTGTATAACCCACTCTGTTTCATCTGGTTTGCCTTTGATGACTTATGTATGACTATGATTCAAGCTCCAGCAAGTGTCATGGATCAAGGTGTACCATTGAAGAAAGTATTTTCCTTTTCTTTCCTGTCAAGCTTAGTACTCATCAGTCTTTCAGGGAGGTATAGAACTTCTTGAGATCTTACCCTTTCCATGGTGAGATGTTGATAGGACAATTCCTGTGCAGTTCTTGGGAAAATACACATTTCTACCATGAAATCATGGAATCACAGCCCTGTCATGCCCAGGAGATAACATCTGGTCCACCACGGTACCATTACAGGCTCTTACAAGAAGCCTCTCAATTTTGGCTTCACATTAGACTTACTCTTGGCTTCTGCCCCATGGTGCATGTTGTAGAATTACAAAGTAGAGCCAGGACTTTCAGAGACTCTGCTACTTCTCAGCTGCAGTGTTAAGCCCCAATCTACATTATTAAGCAAGATGTTTAAAATTTGTATAGAGAAATTCAGATTGACAAACATGAAAGATTGATTTCTACTAATAAAATAATGCAACTCTTTGACCAGGTAGTATTTCAGTTGGAGATACTTTGGTGGAAGGGATTATTCTTTAACTCTTTATTCTAAAACAATACAGTGTAATGAGGGAGCCTGATAATAACCAGCAATAGTCCTGCTGAGCATTTTAAACTTGCAATTAATGGGACTTGTGAATTATTATTTTTTGTTAATAAGCATGTGCTAATCTTAAGTAGTTGTTTTTTAATATTCCCTAGTTTCGTGTGAGGGATGACAAGATGCCCTTGGCACACCTTGCAATAACCGTTGAAGCTGTTGGTTGGGCACATCCAGACACAATCTGCCTCATGGTTGCAAACACACTGATTGGCAACTGGGATCGTTCTTTTGGAGGAGGAATGGCAAGTGATTTTAGAAGTAACTTTTCATAGTAAATCCAAATTTGTCATGCTTTCATAAATATAATTTCTTTATAAGGATCCCCTTTTGAAAAGGAAAAATAGAGCCTTACAGTAAGATTTTATCAAATTGATCTTGGATTGCAAATAAACCCAAAATTTTTGTCTTTGTCATAAAGCTATTTGTGAGGTAACTGAAAATAAGGACAGAAGCATTAAGTTGTTACTCTTTTAATAGTATTAGTTGCAAACAGTTAATATAAACATTAATAGCCTAAATTAAAATTACTAAAAATCCTTGCTGTTTTATTAATACACCATGAAAATTTTACGTGTTTCAAGGTACTATGACACATGTAAAGAAAAAGAATGCTAAAACAAACTTTAAAGAAATTTGAAGAGAATTCTTTGTGCAACTTCACAAATTTTAAAGTCTGAGCTCCATACAAAAAGTATGGATTTATCTGAAAAATTTCTCCTAAATATACTTCATGTAACTTGGACTTCATGTGATATTTTTTCATGTCTTTAAGTATGTATAATCAAGAAATGTGTTAAGTAAATGGCTTGGTAACAGCATTATATTATCTTATAAAATCACAAGAATTCATCGTTTTACATATAGTGGACCAGATGATCATAATTCTGTCTCACTGAATTCTAGATTCATTATTGAGAGTTGCTGGATAAAACTGCTTAGTGTTTACTAATGGCTAGATGTTATTTTTGTTTATGGTGATTTGGCCTTGTGTACCTTGTAATATTGTATTTTCCTTTATAGAATTTATCCAGCAAGCTGGCTCAGCTCACTTGTCATGGCAATCTCTGCCATAGCTTCCAGTCCTTCAACACTTCCTATACAGATACAGGATTGTGGGGAATCTACATGGTTTGTGAACCAGCCACAGTTGGAGACATGCTGCATGCTGTTCAAAAAGAATGGTGAGAAAATGGCTGCAAGTAGTTTAAACTTGCCTAAAATTTGTATTTTAGGACAATTTCCTAATGATAACTGTAAGCTTATCAGATTTTTTAGATGGGGATTAATCTGAAGATGATTATTTCTGAAAATATGGTTATTTATTTTTATATGATAAACCTTTGTCTGCTAATAAGCAGTTATATAAAATTTTAATTTCTGAGACTACCTGGGTAATATTTTCAGTTTTGGGATTAGTAATTTCATCTTTTTACTAAATTCAAATTATATTTTTGTTGCAGTATAATATGTCTTCTAAGTCATTAACTTATAGATTAAATAACTGACATTTTCCAGTTATTTCACATCAGCTTCTTAAATATTTTTCAGGATGAGACTCTGTACAAGTGTCACAGAGAGTGAAGTTGCTCGAGCAAAAAATCTTTTGAAAACAAATATGTTATTGCAGCTTGATGGTAAGAACTCCAAAGGGTACATTGTAGCCCAGTGGTAACTGTTAGCCTAATATGTGAGGCCCTGGTTTGACTGAAGTTTTATTTATCTTGATATAGTTGAAGATAGTTGATTTATGTTTCAGTACTTAAGTTTGCTTTCTCTGAACAGGTTCAACTCCAATTTGTGAAGACATTGGAAGGCAAATGTTATGCTATAATAGAAGAATTCCCATCCCTGAGCTTGAAGCAAGAATTGATGTAAGTAGTCCTTGGGTACTTTCAGTCTGTTAAGGTCCTTGTTACAAACTCTTACGATATGTGTTATCTCTAAGTCTTGTTTTAGATTGAAAAAGTCCTACATGTAGAATTTGTCTTTATTACAAAAAGTTATTACAAAAAGTCCCTAATGACAGTATCTTCCACTTTCAGGCTGTGAACGCTGAGATGGTTCGAGACACATGCACCAAATACATTTATGATAAAAGTCCAGCTATTGCTGCTGTTGGTAAGCTTGGCTCCACTTGTACACAAAAGAGTTTGTCAAGTACTTTTTAATTCTGTCTTAACTATGTCCTTTTTAATTTGTAGGTCCCATTGAAAGGCTACCAGATTTTGACCATATTCGTAGTAATATGTGCTGGATTCGTGGTTAAATTTTTGTAATTAAATACTTTGAACATATATATGTTTATTTATAAACTAAGAGACCTGTAAAATTTTAGAAAGCTGTTAATTCCCAAAGAAAAAAATAAAAATGAATGTATTTGGAATTTTTAGATATTCTGCGTTCAAAAAGTTTTTTGCATAATAGCCAGTGGGTTGGAAATAGGATACTCTCAAATTATCACATACAATTTGAAATGTAAAGTTGTACAGTATTTTAAGTTTTATTATAAAAATGCACACCGATTGTCATTTCTTGGCTCTACTTGCACTTAGTACTTGTTCTTGGGCAGCTTTCTTCGCTTTAACCATCTCAACAAGTTCCTAGGAGGAAAAAAGTGGTTTAAATCACAATAATGCAAACTCAATGAATCTGAGCTATGATAGCATTGTGACTGTTTGTACATATACTATCATCCCAGTGCTCAGGAGGCACAACTGTGAGGTTGAGGTCAGCCTGGACTATATAAACGAAACCTTCTCCCCGTTAACCTTCCCCCCAAAAGAACAGTACTACAAACATTAATTCCACTAATTCCCAGGGGTTAAAGGTTCTAAGGTTGATCATTTCTTTGTAATACTTTTGGCCCTATACTGTAATGTTAAAAGAAGCACTAATGTGACCCAGCGGCAGACATAATGACATCTATAAACTCTTTAAAAGGCTACAACCTTATATCGTTTCATGCAGTCCTTTTTTGTCCTGCCAGGAACTGCTTCAGCTATTTTTTCCCATCTTTCAGGTGTATTTACTGGGTATGTTTTCAAAGCTTGTTCCAAAAGCTTCTGTTCTTCAGTTGTCCACGGGGTAAAATCTGTGCATGGACCTGTTTAAGAAACATTTTCTTTATTTGAGAGAGACAAGGAGAGAAGGCACATGCATGTATAATTTTGAGGAAAGATAGAATTTGTGTTGGGAAAAAGGAAAAATCTGTCTCATAATATAGTAGTATACCTAACAATTTTTTTCTTTAGTCAGATGTAAATTTATAATAAAAAAAAAAGTCATTTAATAACAAGGGCCGGTGACACAAGTCCCAGCTATTCAGGTTGAGACAGGTGGATCATAAAAGCTTGCAAGATCCAAGAGCAGTCTGAGCAATCACAGTGGCCTTGTCTTTGGGTAAAATGTCATCTGTGATTTTAGATTGTGTTTTACAAGATATCTCAGGGTAGGAGTGTGGATGAGAGGTATCTCAGAAATATAAATTCTTTCGCTGAACAGACCACTAGGGATCTCATTTTACAAGGAAAAAAATAGCTTAAGAAAACTAAGCCCGTGTCTCAGTGACATACAGACTCAGTTGGTTTAGTTTAGTAATCTCACTGTATCTGCTGAAATCTTAACACAGTCAACTACACTAAGCACCTTAGGTGCCATTAACACAATTTAACTTAAACTCTTTCTGTTGGACAAAACAGCTTCGAAGTGTTAACATCCTAAGTATTATCCCACTTCTGTAGGCAGAATGAAAATATTGAAAAGCCTAGTTGTATGTCAGGAGACCACAGATCATGTAGTGACGTATACACAATATACTGACTACTAATTACATTATTTCCCAATTAAGAAAGAGGATACCCATTCAGAACAAGGCAGGAAACCTGTACCTCTGGTCTAGGAAAACCAGAATAGAGGGTACTTAGCTGAAATATTTTCTTACACTGTTACAAGTGCTCAGTACCACGGTAATTCTTTTCCTTGGGACAAAGATGGAAGTGACAAAGAATTATTTTTGTTCTTTATTTCTTCACAGTACCAAAATAGCGTGAAACTATTCCTTGTTCAAATTTCTCAGTGATAAATGTCACAGTTCTTCCTTGAATGAAATCTGGATTGTAAAACTGTAGTTCTCAATTAATGATTAAAATAAATCTGTCACTGACTTAAAATCAGAAATCACGTTTTAAAAACACATCTACCAAATTTATTGACTCACATTCTACCAAATTTAAATTTTTAATTATTCCAATCACAGATCTCAGGTCTTGTTATGTTTCAAGTAAATATGGCTAGTATACTCTACTCGGAAACAAAACTTTACCTTCAAATCTTTCTGAAGGTGTAGCATTATCAGCTTGAGGTACCACTCCATGTTCTTTTTTAAATTTATCAAAAGCTTTTTTGTTGATGTCATCCTTTTGATGAGGATCTTAGAAATGAAAAAAAAAAGTTAATAATTGATCAACTCAGTCATTCATTAAAAACCTGATTTCTGTAAACTCACCAAGTTTTTGGAGGCTCTTCGCTTTGAAAATAATATCTTTGGCAGTTCTCTTTATACCAGAAGAAGAATGTATATTCATATAATTAGCAATAACTTCCCATCTAGAGAAAACAGACTTGGAGTTTAGAGAAAAACAAAACAAAAATTTACATTTTTATTGCAGGTCGGTTAAAAGATCTATGGAAAGAGCTCTAAATTGATCTAATGATTCTATTAGTCTACAATTGCCTGGTCTATATTCTATTTTTATAGATTGAAATCAACCATCTGTAATATTTGTTTCAAGTAAAACTTAACAGAAACAAAACAATTATTTGTACCACCACTTTAATACACTCTTCTTAGGAGAACTCAACCCTGAAAGCAGCCTTAGTTTACTAAGTTGTGGATGAGAGACTACATCTCAAAGCTCTGGTTTGAGATGGGAAGCAAGAAAGAGAAAGAACAAGAGTACAAAAAGAAAGCTATAGAATACAAAATCTAGTTCCTTCTACAAATTATGTTAGAATGAACCAATAAAACAGGCAAATCTTGAGTCTTCTAACTGTAATTTTCTTGTGAAGCATCTTGCTATGTGTATAAATAAAAATAGGTGGTAGAATAATGGACAAGCTTATCAAGTCCAGGGCACATTTTGCTTTTCACATTTTATACTATGGCAGAGAAGTTAGTGGAAGGCAGTGTTTCTACACTGGAGCTGTCATCTAAGCAAGTTTCTGCTATAACTGATGGTCTTACTTGCATTTCTGTCTACTGGTTTTGTAGGCTCTAGTATGTACTGCCAAATTTCATGAAAACCAGTACCTTGCGTTTGTTCCAGCAGGAAACAGATTCACAGCTTTAATTAATAATTGCAGATCATCTTCTGACCAGTTTTTACTGCCACTCCCACTTCCACCAGTTGACTTCTCTGCATTCTTAGATGCTTGTCGCATTCGAGCCTCAGCTTCCTCTTTCTCTTTCCGAATTTCCTCATTTACTTCTTCTATCTGTGCAAATACAGGTCAAGTCAGGGACTTAAAAGTATCTTGTTACTTACATTATCTTCTTGGCTGGGACTTGAAGGCCATCATCTCTTAATGCTATTATCCTTATTCCAACCCTATATTGTCCCATCTGTGAACCTTAAAACTGCCATCAGCCTTTCATTGTTTTCATAGTTCTGTTGGAGGAATCCACAGCCTGACCTGCCTTGGATATTAATTGGCAAGGCAACAGTTTCTGGCTTGTTCACATACAAGGGCACCTCAAATCTCTAAGCTCATATCCATCTATTATTCTTTACAAGAAGTTAATGTTCAAAAAAGTGGTCTCTATTTTGTTGGAGTCCTGCCCTTTAGGTTGTCCCTTCTAGTCTGCTTTCGAATAGTGCAAAGAAAACCTTTACGAGACCTTGATGTTTTTGTCAGCTGATGTCTGGTAGTCACCTTTACTTAAAAATTTTGTGAATGTGTGTGTGAGGAATGGAGAACAGGGCATGTGTGTCACACAGCACAAGTGGAGATCAGAAGAAGCCAGCTTGTGGGAATTGTGTTCCAGGGATCAAACTCAGGTTGTCAGACTAGTCTTATATTAGTCATTGATCTATCTGGTCCTTGAAGTCACTTTAACTCATTCCTCCTCTTCAATCCCTTGGAACCCAATCATGTACCTACAATTCTAGCTAAAACATTTTCCTCATTCCCATTTTTGTCATTCTAGATCCAACTGGTTACTTTATATTTATCTGATACATCCTGTCAGGTAATTAGTACAACATTGAATATTCTGCTAATCAAAAAATCTTGAGGTGGGCTACAGAGATGACTCAGGGTGTTTTGCAAGCAGTAGGTTCTGAGTTCGGATCCCAGGCCACACTTAAAAATGCCGGGTGGAAATGACGGCAGCCTGCACTTCTGGATCTGGTAGGCAGAGCTCTGGGAAAGAGTTAGAAGTAATCCAGGATGATTTCCGAAGTCACCATTGGCCCTCCACAGGGACACACAGTGCCCTCTGATACATATACGTAAATAAACAAAAAAATTAAAGCAATAAACATTTTTTTCTCCAAAAAAGAAAAAAAAAAAAAAAAGATCTTGTCATGGAAACTGGTTGTGAAAATAAAATCTATTTAATTTGGTTCTTCCTAATAAACTTCATTTCCCACTCTTTCCATGATTTTCTCTTCTTTTTCTTAACCTCCATATTAATAATAATCTTCTTCAAGACTGGTTCATTATGCCCTGACCCTTCAGAAGTGAACTTGTCCTTCCTTTCTAGCTGATAGCTTTTATTAAAGACTTTTGGTCCTCTCTTCAAGCCTTCTCAACATAATTATTGCCTGAATTCGTTAAAGACATTAGGTTGTTTCTTCAAAAGTCCCCTAGGCAGAATACTACACACTAGCACACACATAGAAACAGAATACTATATAGGGATGAGTACTGGACTTTAAAATAGTAATAGTAGGTATTAATAATACTTGTTGAACCAAATTCAGTTTTGGGCTGCCGAATGCTCATAAATACAAGGCACAGGCTAAAGAGAAGATCTTTTTTCTTTTTTTGTGGTTATAAATGTTATCTTATTAAAGTAGGGAATAATCAAAACAATTGTTTACTTAAACAATGATTTCTTAAAATCCCTAATGAAATTATTAGATACCATAAATAAAATACTGTATTAAAAATATACATTCAATCCAATTGAAGTTAATAATAGCACTTATTAAAAAACAATGGAAGACAAAAAAAATCAGACACTTTTCATTCTTAGTAACACATATATTAGTAAATAACTAGATAAAAGAATTAAATGGCATATATAAAAACAAGTCGTGTTTGTATATTACCTGTTTTTCCAAAGCAGCCTTCCCCACTTCTTTTGTAGATGATGCAAGTATTTCATTCAAGCACTGTAAGCTAAGGTAGAGAGATGAGGACTGGGGTGCAGCTCCATGGCAGAGCCCTTGTCAAACATGCACAAGAAAAGGTTGGGGTAGGAGGATGACATTTTTTCTGGAACCTATAAAGACTTGAGTAGCAGTTCCTCAGATATACCTTGCTAGTTCAAGCCGATCACAAAGTTTTTCTACTTCTTCCATCATTTTAACCCGATCTGCCTCATTGTCTGCAAAGTGATTCCAAATCTAGAAGTAAAAACACAGTTACTTTCAAAAACATATCCAAATATATCAACCTGATTACAAAGCATGAACTTTCTAAGATTTTGGATGCCAATGTGTATGTCCAAGGGTTTTCCCTAATCAGCTATCAATGAAAGGATATTATAACATGGACAGGTAGAGAAGAAAAATTAGAAACACAGAATATCTTCACATGTTATAAGAGAGAGAGCCACTTAAAAAAATTTTGTCTAATAATTTATCCCCTCCTATCTGCTACCCATTAGTGTGCTGAATGAGAAAGTTGACAGAAAATTAATTTTTTTTGTGTGTGTGAGTGCACGTGTGTATTTTGGGTGTACCAGAAAACAATTTGTGCCTGTGGAGGCCCAAAGATAACACTAGGAACGACCCTGGACTGCTCTACCTTCTAGGGTTCGAAGTGCAAGGCTGCCACCATTTCTATCCTGCATGTTGGATCTGGTGATAGGATCAGAATTCAAATCCTTTTGTTTTTGAAACAAACAAAAGGCTTTTAATACCTGGGTCATCTCTCTAGCTCAAAATTCGAGATCTTAAAAAGGATCTATAATATATTGCTAAATAGCAGGAGATATCAAAAATCCTGATTAACTAAAGGTTATAAGCAGGATAATACAGCATGACATAAATAAAGAATATTATCTGGGGCAGTGGATATGGCTCAGACAGTATAGCACCTGTTATATAAACACAAGGATCTGAGTTCAGATCCCCAGCATCCATGCAACAAAAACACTAGGGTGGTGGTGCATATATGTGTACACATTACACATAGCTTAGGTGTGTATGCATGCACACAAACATCCTCCCACTCCTTGTTTCTTTAATCCATAGCATATAGTTTTTACTAAAGTCTCAATGCTTTTACTACTGAAATTCCCAAAGGTTCCAAAAGTACCACTAATTTCCCATCTGACTGGTTACTCTCCAGACTTTTGTTAGCAGCACTCTAAGGGCTAGGGAGATGATGATTCAGTAGGTAACAACAATTGCTATGAAAATATGAGATCTCAGGAATTCACATTAAAACAAAAAAAATGAGGACTGGCCATGTATAAGTCCAGTGCTGTGGCCAGCAGAGACAGATCACTGGCTCTTGGCTGGTTGTCAGCCTAGACGCACGTTCAGTGAGACCTGTCTCTAAGGAATAAAAATCTCAATGTGGTAAGAGTAGGACATCCAATGTCCACCTGTAGTATCTGTGGAGCACATGGATGCATGCAATGTGTGTGATACATTATCCAAACACACATACACACACAATTAAAAATACTTAAGAGAGATAAAAAATCTGGTCAGGAAAAACAGCAGCAGAAAGCTTTGTATTGACCTTATTTGGATCATAATTTGTTAACTCAACAATAAAATGACATTGTTGAAGTAATCAGGGAAATGTGAATATGGACCAGAGGTATCAATATGAAAAATCATGTTGATTTCATAATGATATTTTAAAAAGAAGCTACACTGGTGCAAACTGCAAATCCAGAAAATTGAGGGGCAGAAGCAGGAAGATCAGAGAGTACGGATAGCCTGGACTACATGAGGCCCTACCTCAAAAAAGAAAAGAAAAGCCAACTAAAAATAAAAGACTAAATTTATATTTCAAGGTGAAATATGTATATGTGTTTATCTGCATAGGTAGCAGAAATATTCTGAAGCTTAATCAGGAACCCACTTCACTTGTACTAGGATTTGTTCCATTAGTGTGACACACCTTGCATGAGTTTCGAAGTTTTTGCCTTTCCTTTTTGATGGCTTTTTTCTGGATATCTTTTTCCTTCTTTGCCAATAATGCTTGCTGTCTAACTTCCTCCTCTTCTTTCTCTTTGGCCAACCGAGCAGCTTCTAATTCAGCTTGTCTTTGCTTTAAAAAAGGTGAGCAAAATAAACTTAATAAGGAAATTAGAATTTCTAAATGTTCTCATTGTATAATTTTTTCAAAGAAATGCTATACTCAGTTATCAGCAAAATTCTGTCACACAGTGGAAATAATATGCTCAAACATTCATTGTAAGGTTAATAAAATTAAATTTGTAGAAAAAAAATTTTTAAATGCTCTATAATTTATTAAAAATTTTACCTTTTAATAAATGGAGTATGTTAAAGGAAACTGGTGAAACGCTATAAACATTAGAAAATATAAAACACTTCTAGAAATATCCTCATTATTGGAAGAATTTATATGACATGTTTTCTGCTTAGTAAGAATTTGCTGGTAAAGAACATGAAATCACCTTAACATCTGGTCACAAACCAGGCTTAAAATGCTGCATGTCTGTTATCGAGCAACTGAAGCAGGACTACCAGGTTTGAGGTCAGCCTGGGCTACAGAACACAGACCTTGTTTCAAAAAGAATCAAAACCTGCCAGCACTCACTGTAGGACACAATTCTCTGCTTCTAGATTATTCTTCAAAAACCAACAGATTAAAGATTACAAATCTTTAGAATTCTATTTCATCAAATGCCACCTTACTTTTTCTTTCGCTTCTTGCTCCTTCCGTTTTGCTTCTGCTTTTGCTCTCTTTTCTGCTTCTTTCTTGGCTTTTTCTTCTTCCTTAAATTTTTTTATCCTTGGATCACAGCTATAAGCATTATCTAACAACAACAAAAAAAAAGGTTATCTTTTGAATTTCTAACATCTAAAGAACTTTTAAAAAAACATGAATTATCCTTACCAACTAATGTTCTTATTCTGTTCATTTCTTCTTTTTTCCTCTGTGCTCTTGTTGCTCTGTTCTGCTTTTCAATCCATTTCCTCTCATCCCGACTATAAGACACAAAATACTAGAATCAAACTAGTACTTATCAGTAATGACCAGAAAAGATTAATATTTTATAAATGCATAGATAATGACTTAGAAGGAAAGACAATACATCACTCCTATCATTAAAAGGTGGTTCTATATAGTATAAATAAATATTCACTGTTTTTCCTGATATTTATGTTCAAGGAATTTCCTTACACACTCAGGGAAAATTAAAAGCCACCTTAAGCAACCAAGGTAAGAATTTACTGAATTATATTTCTTGGTGATATTATAAGTGTACCCTAAACAATTACTGCAGTGGCCCCACCTAGTTTAATCTTTAAGAAGGGACTTCAAAATACAGTATCAATAAACTTATTGCCATCAAAAAATAAATAAATAAACTTATTGCCAGATACAGTGGCATATACCTGAAATCCTAGCACTCAGGAGGGAGAAGTAGGGGTATCTGCCAGTATGGGTTACATACTGAGAAACAAAGTTATTAACGAAATATGAAAGGGCTGGAATGGAGCTCAGTGCTAGAGCATCTGCTTACCAAGTATAGCCTTAAATCCAATCTTTAGAACCAGAAAAAAAAAGAATTTAATGGGTTGGGTGTGGCTAAGTAATAAAATGTTTGCTTAGCATCTATCATGCCCTAGATTAGATCCTCAGCAACCCCCCAAAGTATTACATATTTTTGCATTATCTTAAGAACCAAACATATATGTTGCTTTTTAATTTATATACATACCATTCTGCTTTTTCTTTTTCTTCTTCATCTAAATAAGAAAATTCTCTCCAAGAATCAAAATTATACCTAATATAGACACAAGTGAAATCAAGACAGAATTTAAAAGAAAAAAATCCTTTTAAGATGACATTAGATAAATGCAATTTTAAAGCTAACAGATGAGTCTGTTCCAATAGATTCCTTCCCTTTCTTTTGTTGGTAGACTAATAGGATATTTAAGTCCTCAACATTAGTATTTTCTTAAAAATGAATTGTATTTGGTATGAAATGTAAAAAACACACACACAAAAAAATTGAAGCTTCTATTATCACTACTTTCTCAGATTTTTCTCTTGTCTAGAATTTGTTAACTGTTATCAAGTCTGAAGGTAACTCTAGCACTGGCTATTTTATTTCTGGCTTGTTCTCTGAATGTAAAAGCTACTCTAATTGATAAAGGTAAATCTTAATGATTTTTTTTCTTACAGTGAATTTTGTTTCTTGGGCATTACTCACCTATTTTCAACCACTTATAGCACAAATGTATTGATTCATCCAAATTTCATTTTTATAGCTATAAGGTAATATTTACTACTTTAATATTATGTTTTCTCTCATTAAGAGAACACAGATTGAGAAACAGTCATAAAAGCCAAATATCACATAGAAGATTCAATACTGCATGGAAGTTATCCATTTTTGAAGTCCCTTTGTTCAGTAAAGGTTTTACAATTCAAAACCTCAATTAACTTATGAACAACGGGGAGTTCATTATTCATTATACAAAAGTAGTGTATTCACTTACCAGAAAGAATAAAATGCATCTACATCTTCAAATGATGAGCTCATATCACCAAGTTTAGGAACATTTTTTTTATTTGACCATCTGAAATATTAAAAGAAAAATCTGACTAAAAATTTTCCAATAGACTAAGAATGGCAGCACACATTAATCCCGTCACACGTTAGGTGAAAGCAAGAAGACTGCCAGGAGTTCCAGGCTAGCCTATCTGCTCAAAAACTGAACCTACAAATTAATTCAAAAAAATAAAAAAACCAACAGTTTTTATTTACCCTTTCTAATACTTCCTTCCCCCTTTAACCTCTTTAACCAAAAAGTGATACTAGGAGCTCAGCAGTGGTGTGTGTTAATGTAGGTGAGGATGGACTGGGAAAAGATGAGAAACAACCTTTAGTTCCTCAAAATGTAACCAACAATGAAATAGCTGCCAGGCATGCTGATTAGGTAAAATGGCACCTAACCTTTCCCGAAGCTCACTTACTCCTCCCTTTACACAGGTGGCACAGAAGCAAGCTGTAGGCCTATGTGTTCCAACAACATCCCCCTTGTCACCACCTGCCCAACTATAGCCAGACTTCTAGGCTCACCACTTACCCCTTTACCTTTGAAGAGGATCTTGACACCCTGTTCTGACTCATTACGTTCTAGTCTAATCATGACACTCACAAACTTTTTTTAGTCGCCTTTACTGCTCTTATTAAACAAGTATCAGGAAAAAGAGTAGGAAAATTGGACTGTACCAAACTAATAAAATGGTTGGCAAATTTGGTTACAAAGCAGAGTTATCAGGGACCATTAGAAATCTCCTAAGAGGACTGGTAAGTAGCTTAGTGTGAAACTGCAGAGCCTGGGAAACCCCAGAGTGAAGTAAAAAAGAGATAGAAGCAATCCAGGGAGATTCCTGAAGTCACTCTTGGGCCTCCAAAGAGATACACAGCGCTCTCTAATACACACACTTGTGCACACGCACACACACGCACACGCACACACACACACACACAAAATAAGTGAATAAATAAAGTTAAAAAAAAAAACTATCTTTAAAAACAAACAAGGGGCTGGAGAAGTGGCTCAGGCATTTCTGGTCCCGGTAGGGCGGAGCCTGTGAATCCTAGGGCAGCGTAAACAAGGAGGAGGTGGAGGTGGTCCATGGTGGTTCCCGAATTCGCCAGTGGTTCTATACGCACGCACGCGCACATACACATACACGCACAATTGAATAAATAATAATAATAAAAAATTTTAAAAATGTAAAAACAAACAAGATTTTTCTTATTATTTTTGAGATGGGAATCTGGCTATGTAGCCTAGACAGGTCCATAAATTACAAGGAATTTTATTAGAAAAAGGCAGAACTGTTTAGAGAACAATATGAGCAACTACAATAATTTCACCCAAAGTGGTCAATATTGCAGAAAGGAAGGAGTGAATGTGAATATTTTAAACACAAGTATTAGCAAAGGAACAACATAGAAACTTGGGATATACAGACAAGCCAGTAGAACATTATGATTGAAAGGGGGTGTTTTAACTCACCTGGAATTCCTGTCAAACACTGGGGAAAACACTTCAAAAAAATTGTCCTTTGCTTCACTTTTAGAAGGAACTGAGTTATCAAAAGTAGGATCTACACTGTTAAATGCTCGTCTTTTCACTGGATCAGACAACATTTCATAAGCTGAGAAAAAAGTAACATGACACCACCGTGAAGTCACCATTTTTTTTTTTCTATGAGAAAACAATATTGGACTGGGGATGTGGCTTTGTGGCAGGACCCTGGGTTTGACCAACATCATCATAAAAAACCAAAATGGAGGAAAAGGAAATAAACGTCTCTCTTTGCTGAAAGGAAGAGCTATTAATTTTCATATTTGAAATTTTTGTGTTTTGGGGTGGGAAGAAAATGTAAGCTACAAATGGTCTGGCACTATTTGACATAACTGGACTTCATAATTTAAGTGCTCCTGGGCTTCTGATAAACAAGTGGAAAAAAAGAATTTTTCCCTT
Source organism: Typhlomys cinereus (assembly GCA_023101885.1). Taxonomy (NCBI): domain Eukaryota; kingdom Metazoa; phylum Chordata; class Mammalia; order Rodentia; family Platacanthomyidae; genus Typhlomys; species Typhlomys cinereus. The sequence continues at coordinate 2,157,273 of JALPQD010000166.1, read as the reverse complement.
TGGGTGCTTACACATGCCAGGACCTTACACATGCAGGGCAAGCACTCTACCACTGAGCTGTACCCCCAGTCTGGTAAAAAAAAAAAAAAAAAATTAAAATACTAATAGGTAGGGTGGCTCCCATCTGTAATCCTACCACTTGGGAGGCTGAGATAGGAGGACTACTTTAAATAGGAGGCCAGCCTGGACTATACAGTGAGTTCTAAGCCAGACTGAGACCCTGCCTCAAAAAAGCTGCCTAAAGAAAACAGATAACCACAGAAAAATAGCTAAAAAATGAACTGTTAGAGCTTAAGGATGTAAAAGATGGAAAGATCTTCTGCTTCTTGAGCACTGTGGAGCAAGTCAATATGTATACATAATTGTTTAAAAGTAGCATCATACAGGGAACATGGAAGCACATGCCCACAATCTCAGTATTGGGAGACAAAGTCAGGAAGATCTCAACTTTGAGATAAGCCTGTGCTACATAGTGAGACTGTCTCAAAAATAAATACGGAGCATCAAAATGAAAAATCACATGTAAGGAAGCATTTAGAAAGGGATTTACTACACTAATTTGCATAATGAAGTCATAGCATAACTGGTATATGATATGTATTATGATGCAATCAACTTACTATTTCTTTGCAGTGCTGGAGAATGAACACAAATCCTGCACATGCTAGGCAAGTGCTCTATCACTGAGCTTTACCTCCAGTCCCAATCAACTTATTTTTAAATTAGTAAGAAGTTAAGTTTAGTTCTATCAAGAATCTAAATAGCCAAAGACTTATAGTCTAATCATTAAATATAACACTTCAGCACATCTAGTAATACAGGCCTTGTAATCTCAGCTCCCGGGGGGAAGAAGCTAAAACAAGACAATTGCAAGTTCAATGTCAGCCTGGGCAAACTTACTGAGACCCTGTCTCAAAAAGGAAAAGACAAAAGAAAAGAAAAGAAAAAATCTGGGGTTATAGCTCAGTGGTAGTGTATTTTCTTAGGCTTAATGCCCAGTATCCGCACATGCATATGAACATGCATACATACTTTATGTGCATCTATATGAATTAGCTATAAGATGAGCAGCTGGTAAGAGTCACCTGCGAGTGGGGCGTGGCAAGGCATGCCTGTAATCCAGCTGGGAGGCCAAGGCAGAAAGACTAGAGTTCAAGGCCAGTCTGGGATGTATAGTGAGGCCAGTCTTAAAAAACAAAGACAATCATCTGAGGATCATTCTAAAATGTAGATTCTAATGGGGAGATCTGATGCATTTCTAACAGAATGTCAGGTGCTGTTCCTGTTGGTTGAGACTCTGGAGGAAATGACTAGAAATACCATGAGATAATTAAAATGTTTTCAAATGTCATAGACAGTTAAATACACGATCCACAGGAAATCCAATCCGAGTAGGCTGAAATCACTATCCAAGTTCGAAAGGGAAAGCATTTTCTTACCTTTAGTTATGCAAGTAAAGTAGTCATTATCACCTTCTTTTATTGGTTCACCAGCTGCTTTTCGTTTGTCTGGGTGATGTTTTAAAACCATGGCTTTATCTATAGAACAAATCAAATTTTTATTTTATTTAAATTTTATTTTTAGTTATTTAGTGCGCATGTGTGTCTCTGTGGAGGACATTTCAGGGTGACTTCAGGAATCATACTGGATTACTTCTACCTTCCTCAGCTTTGCTCTGGGATTTCCCAGGTTCTGCCCACCAAGACCAAAATGCAGGCTGCTGCCATTTCCCCTGACATTTTTTTATGTGGAACCTGGGATCTGAACTCCGGACCTTCTGTTTGTGAGGCAGAGTCTTAACCCCTGAACCATCTCTCCAGCCCTGAATCAAATTCTCCTTACATGTTCAAGATCCTAAATTCAATCCTCAATAAACCAAAATAAAACAAGTACTTGTGGCATACGAACAAATTTATATTATCAACTTAAAATGGCATCATCTGCTGTTTTTCTTTTTTGGAAAACATCAAACTTTTTTCAGTCACTGCTTACTTAGCATAGTGTGTCATGCAGATTTCATAATTAAAGCATGTATTCTTTGTTCAACATTTTATTTTAAATTGTTTTTATATGTGTATGAGTATATAGTGTATGCATATGATGTGTGTGTGCTACAGTACATTCAAAGGTCAGAGGACACTGGGTATCCTCTGTCACTGTCTTATTCCTTAACATAGAATCTCTTACTAAAGCTGGAACTAGGTTTAGTGGCCAGCAAATCACAACCATCCCTCTTTGTCCCCTGCTGCCCCACAGCACTGGGTTAGAGGCACATGTGAGCACAGATGGCTTCTCACAGGGGTTCAAGGAATCTGAGTTCAGGTCCTTATGCTCACACATCTGACCTGCTCTGACCTGCTGAGCCACCTCCACAACCCCTGAGCATTGTTTTGAGATTTGTCCACATTCTGGAGTATAATGGTGGTTTATTCTTTTCTTTTGAACTGGTGACTAGGATTCCACTTTACCAAAACACAGCAGTTCGTATATCCATTTCCCTCTTAGGAAACATTCAAGGAGTTTCCTAGTTATGGACCATTTGAATAAGACTATTATGAATGGTACCCATTTCCACCTACATGGGAAAAGAACTTTTTGAACTATAGCAGGTTTAAGCTGATAAGGACTTTATTAAAGGATATTAGAAAGCTCATAGAAGTTTTCACAGAAACAAAACAACAAAGAGAGAACTTCATAGAAACACATATCTGGTTATAATTAATTGTTCATTTTTTATTTTTAGAGGAAAAATTCTTTGACCTTAAAACACTAAGTATTTTCAGTTTTAAACAATTTCTAAATTCTTTTACAAATTTATATGTCTGGTGATATAGTAATTATATGGTTTTCTTCTTATACTAAGATTGCAAATACTTTCCCAAGGCAAAAAATTTTTCTGGCATTTGTATATATTAAAATGGCTTTTTTTGCTATTAGTATTTATAAACATTAGCATATACTTCATCTAAAATCTTAACCAATCTTTTAAGAAATCTAGTAAATAGACTTAAAATAATCTGAGAAATTCTTTCACTTGGTTAGAAATAATTTACATGACTTTCCTAATGTAAGCATTAATGGGGAATATCCTCAAAAATAATGGGAAAAACCTACTACACGAAGTCTTGACTACTATTTTTCAACATGTTCATCTTGTCATGTTCATCCAAATATCACTATACTTTTTTAACTGGCCTTGATTTCCTGCCTATTCCTTTTCTAAGTGGTCAATCTTACCTCTGACCTTAATATCCACTCTCTATAATGGCAGGTAAAAAACTAATCACCTTTACCTTTTCCATTAAACTTTAGAGATAGAAAATGTTGGGAACCCAGTCTTCCTATCAATTTTTAACTTTGTCAATGAAAACAAGTAATTTTCTTGAGTAGAAGACTAAGGCATGACATAAGACCAAAATTAGTATCAAGAAACTAAAGGAATAAGCAAAACTTCCACCAAATACAGCTGTCCATACTTCTAAATCTAGATTGTGGGGGTTGCTAGGCCCAGAAGCCTGCTCTCTGGATACATTAGCAACTGAACAGGCCATTGAGTGACTCCTCCCTTGGGCAGTTGAGTTTACCTCTGGTCTGCAAGACAATAGCAGGCCAAACTTCCCCTTTGGGAGTGGAGAAAACTCCCAGGTCGTTAGGAATGCTTTCGTTTCTCTAAGAAACTGGCTGGGCTGTTCCTCCCTCCCTATCAGTTCTTTCCTGCCTATCTAAAAAGATATTAATGCATGGACCAGGTAACTGTTTTGAGGCATACATTGTTTATTCCCTTTTAGCAACAAAGTGACATGCCAGTTTAGCATACCTGGCAGTATGTCCACCCCAGGGCAATTGCGTGTCACTCCTGACTTCTTTTTGTTAACCAAAATGTATGTGTTTTACATAGTCCTGTAAAGAATTTGGCCCTGCTTCTTGATTATAAAAACCCTGTACTTTACAATAAAGTTGGCTTGGATGATAGCGGACATCCAAGACCCCCTTTGACCCAAAGCCTGAAACTTTTAATTCCTACCGCTCCCACTTCCAGATTTCCACGTTTGTAGATTAAGGTTCATGCTGGTTCGTGGGCCCGGACACTAGATGATTTTTTTTTGTATATACACATACTCCTAGTTTCTTATCCCTAATGAAATGATTCATAACATGAAACATTTTCCTCCTGGCTGTGAAAACAAAGAAAATCCCAGTAACATTTCTTTACACTGTCGTGGCAGTATTAAGTAGAGAGTTATGGCTACAGAATGTATCTTCAAACGAATTAACATTTCGCATGCCAAATAGACAATTATTTCAAAAAACTAAGTACTTACGAGCTGCTTTGATCTGTCTTTGTGTAGCTTTGTATCTTACATGGCCAAGTCCAAGAACTGCATAATGATCTTGATTCTGAGAAGCATACAAAGACAGTGAAGTTTGAATTGCAGCAACAAAGCCTATTTCTCTCACTTTCTGGTAACCTAACAGGGTTTCCCAAAGTGAAACTGCTGGGTGGAGGCTGTAGTGCAATGGTAGAGTGCCTGCTTGGCCCTGAATGCAATCCCTAGCATTGAAAATAAATCAAAGTGACACTTTCACAACAGCTCAGTGAGGTTTTGAGTAAAACAGACTTGGTGGTTGTCATAGTTAGATACACATGTCAATTTGCCAGTTCAGAGTTTGGACTCTGGGAACATGTGTAGAGAATCTGTAGTTAAGTCTAGAACGGGGCTGTAGAGATGGATCAGGGGTTAAGAATCTGCCTCACAAGCAGAACGTCCTGAGTTCGGATCCCAGGTCCCACGTAAAAATGTTGGCAGCCTACAGTTTCGGCCCTAGTGGGCAGAGCCTGAGAAATCCCAGAACAAAGCAAAAAAGAGATAGAAGCAACCCAGGATGATTCTGAAGTCATGCTTGGTCCTCCACAGGGACACACAGTGTTCTCTGATAAACACACACATACACATACAAAATAAATAAATAAAGTTTATTTAAAAAAAAAAAAAAAAGTCTAGAACGAACCTGCAGGAGATTGTCTAGTTGATGGGGGAAGATCCAACCCATGGTGGGCAGGACTAGTCCCCAAACAGATGAATAAAATGGAGGGAACTGTTTTGAGAAAGGAGGCATTCTACTGTATACTTGACATGCTGCTCTGGAAGTGAGAACTGTCCCTTTCTCAACTGGTTCATGGATATGGTGTACCCAATTCCCTTGGCCCTTTGGTGATGATACATGCTCTCCTGCCAACTGGACTAAGAACTGTAACCAGATTATCGTAAGAGAAAATAACCCTTGTTCCCTTAAATTGTGTTGTCATGATTTTATCAGCAACCACAGAATAGATGCAACAGTGTTTATGAAAGTCTGGGAAATGACTTCTGCACAGCCTTCCTGTTTTGTATGCACATAAACCTAACAAAGATTCTGAATTTCTGTGATTGAAAAACAAAAACAAGCAAACAAAAACTTGCAAAAACCAGTATTTTCTAAATGTGTATGACTGAAATACTTTTCTTTCTTAAAACCTATTATTCTATTCATTTCATCCTTAAATCAACGAACAGCTTTCAAAACCCAGGAACATTTCAAAACCCAGGCAAGCCCTACATTCAACAGTTTAAGGAGGTTGGGCCACTGAACAATAATAGCAGAACCAGGAAATATGAACAGGCTGGGTGGGGTGGAAAGAGATGCTGAGGGACATGACTTACACGAAGAGAAAGTACCTACTTTTGTTTCTGCTGGGGTTAAGGCCCCACTGAATGTACAACTGAAGTAAGGACTCCTTAACCAAACTGCATTTTATCTTAGAGAGCAAAGCCAGCCTGGGAGGAAGCAGTTTGCTAAGTTAAAGGACTGTTTTCTTTAAATCTGGGATTACAAACATGGTGTGGATAGGCTCCATCATGGCCAGCAACCAGTGTTCCAGTTAGTCTTTTCACCCCATACATCCTTCCACACCCACTAGCCTAGGATACTCAGGTTTCCCTAAAACTACTCCAAACTCATCAAGTTAGATGAGTAGTGTGTACCAATTATACTACAATGTAACTGTCAAAATATTGAAATTACCCTATTCTAATGCCAAAATTTTCCTACTAGTATTTTTATACCTGTACATTTTCTCTTCTCCCTCCATTCACAAGTGAGACAATCTTTCCTACCATGATGAATGAATGATTCCATCTCTTCTATGTTCAGAAATCCTTCCTAAGTCTTCTCAAACACTGGGATCTTAGCCTGGTATGGTGGCTTGTAATTTCAGCCCTCAAAAGGCAAAGGGAAGACAGAAATCTGTGGCCAGCTTTGTCTATGTAGGGAGACAGTCTTAAAAAAGCTAACTTCTGCTAAATTTCAATAGGATAAAACATGCTGTTCTCTCTCATCTCTGCAAACACTCCCAAGACCACTTTTGCAGTCATTATCTCATAGCGCTGCCTATGAAAGTTAAAGCTGTTCATATCACAGCCATTCTCCAACCTACTCCAGGATGGTCTTGGTGTCTATTCTGCTAAGCAAATGCGTCATTCAGCATCAATCTCCACTCTTACTTGACTTCAACTTTCAATAGAAACAGACTGCATCCTTCAAATGTTCCTATCCTGAAGATTTTCTGTGAATCCATTTTCCTTCATTTCGTCCTTCTTTGCCAAAGTTTTTCAGTCACCATTTTACCTGCTTCTTGGTGATCTTCATGGGTCAGTCTTTTTACCTCATTCTAACTTTGATCTTTAGAGATCACACTCAATCAGAAAGTACAGAAAAGTATTCTCCTCTTGTTCATGATTCCCTGGCTAACTTTAGTACTGACCCTCCCGTCAGTAGCAGAGGCACACAGCACTTCCGTCTATCTCCTAGCTCATAACCCTCTGCCTCGGATACTCATCTCCAAACTCCAAAGGCATTATACCCACTTCAGAATCTCACGTGTTTTTTTTTCTGCCTCGCGCTTTTTGGTCCTAGGACTTCTTGGCTTTTAGGGGGCGGCTTTATTTGTGTGTGTGTGTACTATGTGTCCCTGTAGAAGACTAAGGGTGACTTCGGGAATCATCCTGGATTGCTTCTACCTCCTTTTTGCTTCACTCTATGATTATGCAGGATCTGCCCACTAGGGCAGGAGATACAGGCTGCCATTATTTACACCTAGTGTTTTCACATGGGATCTAGGATCTGAACTCAGGACCTTCTGTTTGTGTCTTAACCCCTGAGTCATCTGTCCAGCCCTTGGACATATTTTTATGTATGGCTAGCATTCAGTTCACAAGCCTATTACTACTTATGTGCCAATGACTTCAAAATAGATCTAATTTGTAGAATTACAGATCAATTTCCAATCATTTTTGAAACACCTTTACTAGTGTAAGAACCTCACTTCTGAGATAGCCATTGGGCTTGTATGACAAGTATCCTTGGTTCTAAGCTCGGTCCGGCACTTCGGATCCGTTTCCATCGGTTCCTGCAGGCTCTCGTCAGACCTCCCTCCAGCCAAGATGGTGAAGCTGATCGAGAGCAAGGAAGCTTTCCAGGAGGCCCTGGACTCCGCAGGAGACAAACTCGTGGTGGTGGACTTCTCGGCCACGTGGTGCGGGCCTTGCAAGATGATCAAGCCCTTCTTTCATTCCCTCTCTGAAAAATATTCCAATGTGATATTCCTTGAAGTCGATGTGGATGATTGCCAGGATGTTGCTGCAGACTGTGAAGTCAAATGCATGCCGACCTTCCAGTTTTACAAAAATGGTGAAAGGGTTGGGGAATTTTCAGGAGCTAACAAGGAAAAGCTTGAAGCCACTATCAATCAATTTGCCTAACATAACCAGCTACCACTTGTTTGAACACCTGTAACTTTTTTTTTTAATTTGCAAAAAATATGAAGTATGGAGATTGTATACCAACTGCCACCTGATTCCAAATGATAATAAAATATTAATTCTACCCTTTAAAAAAAAAAAAAAAAAAAGACAAGTATCCTTAACCTCTGAACCAACTCATTAGCCCCACTTAACCTATTTTCAGTTCCCAAAGAAGTGGCAGACATTCTTTACTCATGTCTGCCCAGAAAGCCTTTTCTCCTTCTCTGTTTCAGAAATCACTCTGCTGCATTTCATCTTTTGAAAACCATCTGGGTTTTTGTTTGTTTCTGAGACAAGGCCTTATATACCTTGATTTCCTGATCTTCCCATCTCCATCTCCTAAGGGCAGGGATTTTTCAAGCACATTCAAGCACATTTTTCAAGCAGAAACATTAACTCTGCTGGGAAACCTTCCTGGATTTTTACAGCTGACAGAATGCTACAGTTAATGCTATCTCAATTCTTAGCTTAGCAATAAATAAGTGATCACTTAAGCCTACTTTGCTGAACCACCTTAATATACAGTTCAGTAATGGGAAAACGCATATGAATAGTGTCCACATCTAGGTGCTTTGAATAATCAAAAGATTCAGATCTTAAATAAAATACCTTCCAATCTTTGGGATCAAGTGTCTTCAGCATGGGGAACTCTTCTAACTGTAGTTCTTCATCTTCTGATTCTTCTGATAATTCCTTTTTGTCCTCTAGTTCCTGAAAAGAGGCAGAAGCATTTCTGCTTCTCCTTCTCACAAAAGCTTCGAACCATCTTCCCACAGGTTCAACTCTATAGAGTGCAGAGGCTGTGATTGAAAACAGTAAGAAGACTTCAACTATGCACAGAACACATCTATTTCGAGACAACAAACTTTCTTAGGAATATCAAAATATGACAACTATTTTACAACCCCAGCCATGGCCATAGTCAATGAGATGATTATGGGAACCTTTCTGGAGTTCTAGTTTACATAATGCTTAGCAAGATACTATCATTTGTAGTATTTACAAATTATTGCACCTTCTTCTAGTTAACTGACAAAACAATCAGAAATATCAACAGTAAATCAATACTTTCCTGGAGATGTCAGAGGAATAGAAGAATGTTGCAAACTGCTTTAAGATCAATGACAGTAAGAAAGCAATGGATGATCAGAGATCAAGAGAAAACCTGCCCCTCAAAGCAAAATCTACATTCAACACTCTTAATTAAAATGGGTAATATGTTTAAAGATTTATTATTAGGTTTTTAAAGTAGGCTTTCCAAGAGATGAACCTCTGGGTTTGAGTTTAGATCCGCTATGTTTCTTGAAATGATTCAGAGATACCATCAAGTCTAACAAGAAAACAATACCTAACCCATTTGATTCTTACAAGAAGAGTACAGTTCTAGACAAGGCATTATCTCTGAGAATTTGGGTAATTCACTGTATTATCTGTTTATTAGCGATTTAAAAATTGTAATCTGGGCCAGGTAAAAACTGAGTTTTCAATTTTAATTTCATATTCCAAAAGAATGCAATGAACTTCTTTTGTTTATGTGGAGGGAGGGTCCAGTAGCAAATAACTCCCATAGGTTTTTTCTTTGTACCCAATGGCCAGTTTTCTAAAACGCAACCAGCTGTTTCCAGTTTAACTGAGTTGGAAAATTAAAGACTTCCTCTGCCTAACACAAAATTCTGATACCACGTGAAGTACCAGCTGTGTGGTTGGGGGCGTGGCTCTTAAAAACCATGCCATTCCAGACTTGTCCTCCAGCTATAGAATTATTCCGAGACACATAAAAGCAGCACGTGCCACGGGATACACTTAAAATCACATTTAACAAGCGTCTACGTGGCACGTGGCTAGAAGAATTAACGCAGGCCACCGAAATGGGACACTGGACACTTAGCTACCCGCGCGCTAGGCTCTGAGCCTGAACAGCACGGAAATGCTTCGCTTACAGTGTCCCCTTTAAAAAAGTCTTCGCCACTCTTCCCAGCAGCGCCGGTAAAGGGGCTTTTAATAGTATTTGAGGACTAGCGTCTGAGTTCTGAGCAAGGCAGAGATGGAGAAGTGTTCGACGGAGCACCAACAACGCTTTGTACCACACCAAGCACGTGCAGAGTAGCGGGTAGTCTACGCCGTAACCAAGGAACTTATGGGAACCCTCCTGGAGTCCTGGGGGGCTCGGTCCTCAACTGCTCGACCTGACCCATGAGTCAGCAGCAGCCCGCCCAGGAGGAACCGTCGGTGAAGAAGGAAGACGCCCCCACCTTCCTAGCAATGCAGGACGGGCTGCTTTGCAGCAGGGAGCCCCAGGGGCTCGTCGCGGACCCACGAGCCCGGGAGCTCGCCGCGGGGTGCAGAGCAGCGCCTCCAGGGGCTGTTAGGACGAGAGCCGAGGAGGGGCGGCCGCGGGCTCGGTGGGCACGTACCAGAGGTCAGAGCGTGGGTGATGGCGGTGCCCCGGCCCTCCGCGGCGCTCGGCAGGAGCAGCATGATGGCCGGGCCTGTCCCGCGGGTGCAGCGGCTCGCGTCCGGGGCGGAGGGCCCTCCGCGTCTCCTCTAGCCCTGCCTCCCGGCGTGAGCCTCGCGCCCAGGCTCTACGACGCCCAGGAACCGGCGCATGGAGACGGCCAGTAAGCACTTCCGGGATGGGGCTTGCGTGGTGCGCTCGCCAATCCCGCCCCCCACCCACTCGCGCCAACGTGTGCGGCCGCCGATTCCTTCGTGGACTTTGAGCCGGCTGGAGATGAAGAAGCGCGATGGATAGTTCCTAGACTTATCAGTTCCCCTGCGAACAGGATTATGTTTCTCATTCGAGTACAATACATAGAAAATTACTTTAAAAACGAGTTCACATGTTTGAGGCCCTGCGTCAATAACAAGTACCGAAGGGGAAAAAAAAAAGGCAAAGGATGAGTTTCTTTTAGATATTTAAGTTCCTACTGCTTTGTATTTTAGTTTGAGCCTAACCACTCATTTTTCTAGTAACTCTGCCTATAAAAGTTAAAAAAAAGAAATGCGAAACCTTGTACAAGCTCATATTGATAGTGTCTATACAGCATATCCATTCATAATTATGTACTTTGCCTGTGGTGCATTGAGTTTCCTTTAATCATAATGACAATTAGTATTTTGTCACTTGTTTACCTGCAATGTCTTTTGTTTTATTTATTTATTTATTTTGCAGTGATGGAGATTGAACTCAGGCCCTTGCACATGCTAGACGAGACCTCATCGTGGATATACATCCCTAGCGCCCACATTATTTCTTTTAATATTCATTGACAGAAAAAAAAAACCCCACTATTCCAGGACAAGCAATATTTTTAATCAGTTCTATCCAACGAAGCTTTTTTTCAAGATTTCCAATTACAAGAACCTGGTGTTAATGCATAGTAAAAGTTATATTCCTACTATTAAGCTTTGCTCTAGAGCTGGGTTTGTTGGAACCGAAGTTCCTTCAGGCCCCTTACCCAGACCCCGAAGGAGACACGAGAACCACTAGATTGCTGTAAAGACATGAGGCAAGATTTATTAAACTGGCGCGCGCCAGGTCCGTCTCCCTGCTCAAGCAAAAGAGAACGGCCCCGACTGAATTTGGGGCAGGGTTTTTATATGAAAGCAACTGCATTGGAGCAATTACATGCAGTAAAAATTCCACTACACTACACACAGAGAGGTTGAGTTGGTTCACAGATGTTTCAGCCGATAACCTCGCCCCAGGCGGTTCCCGGCACGCCCAGGGTGAGAAGTTCAAAGAAGTCCAAAAGGTGAGATATGCAGGCAGGCTCTGGTCAGCCCACCCGCGGTGAGTTGGTGCCTGCAGGAGAGTTTGCCGCTTCTTGCTGGAGATTTGAATTTTTCGCTGGTGGGAACTTGGGCTTTACAGCGGGAACCTGAGTTCCACATTCCCCCCTTTTCTTTTGGCGGAATTTTTAATCTTAAAAAATATAGTTAGAGGGGAGACAGGGGAGGCCGAGCCAACTATATGGGAACTGGGGTGACGACCGCTCTAACTTCTTCCTGCTGGAAAGGGTCGGTGTCCTGGGGTCATGATGGCTCGGCCTCTTGTCTCTAATGCGGCGCAGAGTCCTCCTTTTTTATTCAGGAAAATAAAGCAACATAAGTCTTTTTCTTTTGGGGGACCAAAGGGATGTAGCACCATTTCTCTTATCTAGCTGAAAAGTCAGCATTGATTAGCTAATGGAGCTGCTCTGGAGCTACACCTGGAGTTTTGCTGTTTTTCTTAGTTTACTTCTTAAGTTTGCCATTGCTTTTTCTCTCTGTCAAGCACTGAGTTTAACTTTAGGCAACCTTTTAGTACAAGGGAAAAACTTTATTAAACTTTTTGCCGATCTATGTCTCTGGTTTTAACTCTATAGCACAAACTGTCTTTCTTGGTGCCTCAGGCCAGAGCTGCAGCCTCGAGACCAGGGCTCCCTGGATCAGGTGAGGCAAGGAGTCAGCAGAATGGAGAACAAAAACAACTCTCTTGGACCCGTTTATTGTATCCCAATGCTTGAGGATAATGGCACTTAACAGAAATATTCTCTCAATATTTGCAAATCTAGCCAGTCTATAATGCTGCCACCAGATAGCCAAGAGGCTGAGCCCACATACTTGTAATAGAGACTGCATTTCTCTTCTAATACCTATGGTGCGTCTAAAACCAGAGCCACGTGGATGACTTTATAACAGTGCTAAACTATTTTATTCTACTAAGCCTAATCCTTGAATATTCGGGCACTCAGGCATGTAAACAAAGGAATGCCTAAAAAGCATCACTATTAAGCATATAAGGAATCTCAGTAGTTACTTTGTGAGTGCTATGAGCCTGTCATTTTCTTGATCTTAAACATTTTAGTAAATCAAAAGTTGACAAAAGCCTAGGAAGGAAGTTGAGCACTAGAATTTTGTGCCCCCTAGTCCATTAACATAGAAACAAAGAGGCTTCCCATTTGCATGTTAAACCCAAGGTTTCTCACGAGATGCTCAACCTGGCACTTTTGGGCTTCCTTTTGCTGGATATCAGTGGCAAACTCCTTTTTCCCATCGGAGGGAAGCTAGGAGCTTCAGGCCATTTCATTGATCTCCACCGGGGTGTTCGACCCCTGGGCCCTGGGGTTCAGGGGGCAATCTTCCTCCAGTGGAAATTCCCATAGTTGGGACATAGGCCACATGAAAGCTTCCTGTGCTCACAACCGTCTCAAAGCGCCCAGTCTGGTCATATTCGAAGCATCTTTTTCCATCTTTCCCCTGTCGGGAGGGGTCCTGGGTTGATCTGCTTGGGGTGCCTGTTTAACCTATCCCCTAAGGCAAATGTCAAGTTCTGATTTCTTTGCTTTCTGGTTCTTTCTCTTTCTTTTATACTAAGTCCTAGGTCACCTGTCCTATTTTTAAAGTCCTAGGACAAACAGAAACAAAGGATTCTACCTCTAAGACAGAAATGAAAGCTTCCTGATGGTGCCAACCTCTCCCTTACAGATGATGGGGACCTATTTCCCTCAACAGATGAGAGCCCTGTTGTCCTCCACATGAGAGTTTACTTCCTCCTGACAGATGAGGACTTTGGCTGCCATGGAAGCTAAATGAAATTCCTGTTCCACCTTAGTCTTGAGGGCATTGAGAGGCAAAGCTTTTCCTGAGCTACTAGCTGGTATTTTTGGTCCAGCTCTATAGTCTCTCAACTTTCTAGTTGGATGGTATTATAATTTAAAGATCTTCCTGGGACCATCTCCTGTCTAAGATGTATACAGGGCATGTCTGAGAATATGCTATGACTTGACCCTCTTTTAGGTCGGTAGAACTAAGCATTCACAATTTCTAGATAGTCCCTGGACACAGGAAGGGGAAATTTCTCTCTTTTGGCTTCAATTAGTGAACCTGGACTTGAGGAAAGGACGCGTGGCTTAGCAGAGTTCTGATAATCACTATACACAGTGTTGTCAGCAAAGACATCCATTGACACTGCCCATGGTGTGGTCCCGGGAGGCCAGCACTCCACCCAATGCCACCAGAGCCCCACCCGATGACACTAAAAGGGGCGAGTCCATGGTCCACACATGCCTGAAGCTTCCTGTATTCCCTATGCTATTTAAACAGCATGGTCATTGTCTCAGACATGAAGCATTTTCCTTACAGGGCAAACATTTTTAGGAATTTCCTTTCATTGATTAACAAGGGCTAAAGTTACATTGATCCCCACCACACGGCGCAGACAGACAAAGGATGGGAATCCCTCCAGGAGAGATCATTCAAGCGCCAGCCTGGCCACACTCTTTGCAGAGTCATGGGTGATAACTTAGCCATAGTGGGTTCAGCTATTTCGTGACTTGCGATCGGATTCTAATCCGATCCCACCCTAGACCATATGTTATCACCATGGAAACGCAGAACTGGCCCAATCGAATCCCGTGGCTTTAAGAGATCTTAGGGATCTCGCCGTGGGACTACAAACTCGAGCACAGAGGTGTTACAGGTTTCCCACCTCAGGCCGACATTCATTCACACATTCATACAGAGGTCAAAACATTCCCTCCCTCATTTTGCAGGTGCCCTTTTCCTCCCCCTCCAGGAGAGGCCTGTTCCAAAAGGTGAGCAGAGGTTGGTTTAACAGCTGGCCTTGAGTCTGCTGCTCTAAGCTGCAGCTGAGGTGGCATCATCGGCCGGGGCCTCGGTTCCTCCTGTTGGTCTGATGCTGAGCAGAACCCTGCTCTTTGGGAACCCATTTCCCAGGGAGCAGATGAGGGCCCGGTTAGGGCTGCTGTCTTATTTAGTCAAAACAAACAATTGAAATACATTTAAATACATGAAGCTTAATTCTTAATTTCTAATTTTTGAGGCTCAATGCCTTTTCTTTTAGGACATTTCCTTTAACCATCATCTCTAATATTTAGTCTTCTCATAAACCTAACATTCCACAAACTTTCATAACATTTCACAAACCTTTTGCAAATCTAACTACCATACCTATTTTCTTTCATACTTGATGGTTTTCTGTTGTTTACCCTTTAAAAAAATGTCCTTTAAAAGAGGCAATAACAGTAGACCTCATCTTAAAAATCATTATATCCCAATTAAGTTAGCAAGATTGTAACAGAACACAGGAGTACACCTGGAAACAGGGAATTAGCATACATACCAGGAGAATGAAGAAATTCCAATGAATTTCTCAGAAATCAGTTTTCCTTTCTGGCTGTTAGATGTGTTGGTATTACACATGGGAAAACAAACTTTTAAAGGAATTACAAAAGTGATGTTATTAGGTCCTAGGTAAAAACACAATATCATCTTTGTGAAGCTTCATAGAAATCAAGATAAACAAAATATTTTAGTCAGTACGTACTCAGGCCTTTTATGTTGTTCTTAAGTGTGCACGTGCATTTAAATTGAGCATGCCAAATAATAAAGAGTCAAAAAAAACCAAGATGTAATTATAAGCGCGCAATAATTTGAAATGGCCATACCTTTGTTATTTTGAAACATAAAACACGCATATTATGGAAAATCCAGATAACTGAGCAAATCAAAACACTTAGAGTAACTCTTAAAATGAGATCATCATAAACACAGCACAAAAAACGACAGACAGTTCTTCTGGCCCCTCCAGTACAAGGGGGGGCAGGGGCTTTCTTTCCTTAAAACAAACATTTGCCGCCCTAGGAAGTGGGCCATTCATCAGAACAGAGGGTGGTAAACTTCATCCCCCAGGAGGCCGGCTGGTCTGCAAGGCCGGCCACCCTGAGCGGCAGAAAACCTGCTAGTTTCCTTTCCTGATTTCCCTAACGTCCGTCAGATGGTTAATAGTCAAGTCAAGGGGCGTTGATTGAGTCTGTCCCATTATATACTTAATTTCTTGAACACAGAAATACCCTAGAAACACAGAGAACGTCACAAACGAACCCGACAAATATCTGCAGCACCTGGTCCTTAAGCACTCGCTCGAGCGGTTTTTCTCCCGGGGGAAAAAAGAAGAAGAAGAAGAAGCCGGCAACAGAGGAGTCCGGAGGCCCGCTGCAGTTCGGGTACATCCTCCTTCTCCGAAAAGAAAAGTTTCACCATGAGCTCAGTTGGGAAAATCCCATCCAGCTGCGGCTTACTCGACAGGGTTGGGTCCAATTGGGAATCCTTCATCCAATTGCCCAAGCCTTATGGGGAAGTTCAGCTGGGAATCCTGCCTCCAACTGCAACTTCCCCCGAGGGTCCGGCTGGGAATCCTTCATCCAACCGCTACCCCCTGCTGGCCCCGGGGGCGGACCGTCGTCAATCTCCCCCTGCGAGGTCCCGGGTACGTCTACCCACCTCTCGACGGGCACAGCCCCAATTTCGTCCCACCTAGATGGCCTGGAAAAGAAACTGACACGAGAGACCACAGACACAATGCACAAGACACAGGACAATTCAGGAGCTCCACTTACCTCCAACCCTGGTCGTCGGCTCCTCCGAGTTGGGTCAGGGGCATTCCCGGCCAACGCACCATATGTTGGAACCGAAGTTCCTTCAGGCCCCTTACCCAGACCCCGAAGGAGACACGAGAACCACTAGATTGCTGTAAAGACATGAGGCAAGATTTATTAAACTGGCGCGCGCCAGGTCCGTCTCCCTGCTCAAGCAAAAGAGAACGGCCCCGACTGAATTTGGGGCAGGGTTTTTATATGAAAGCAACTGCATTGGAGCAATTACATGCAGTAAAAATTCCACTACACTACACACAGAGAGGTTGAGTTGGTTCACAGATGTTTCAGCCGATAACCTCGCCCCAGGCGGTTCCCGGCACGCCCAGGGTGAGAAGTTCAAAGAAGTCCAAAAGGTGAGATATGCAGGCAGGCTCTGGTCAGCCCACCCGCGGTGAGTTGGTGCCTGCAGGAGAGTTTGCCGCTTCTTGCTGGAGATTTGAATTTTTCGCTGGTGGGAACTTGGGCTTTACAGCGGGAACCTGAGTTCCACAGGTTCAAAATCAAAAACTAGCAGAAGAAAACTAGTGTGTGAAGATGTTCCTCATTTTGAACTGCTCGAACAGGTTGCATAAAATGGACTTGATGTACATGTAGCTTAGCACCCCCAGAAAGAAAGTGACTCTTAAAATATGCATTAAGTACAAACTTTACTTTCTCAATACTAATTTTCTCACCTCTCCTCACATCCATTCTTACCATTACCTTCAAGGTCATAAGAGCTGATTTTTTTTTAAAGTTGTGGTAAAATACACATAACACAGAATTTACTGTTTTCACCATTCTTCACAACACAGTTTAGTAATGATGTGTATTCACATCATAATACAACTAATCGTTGGGGCTCTTTAAATCTTGCAAAACTAAAACTCCATTCTTTGAAGGTCAGTTCCTTTTCCACAGGCAGTTACTTTACTACTTCTTTTCTATCTGAATTTGAATATTTTAGGTACTTCATTAGCTAATTGACTAATTTTGAGACAGAATCTTGCTCTATATCCTTAAATGACCTAGATGTGACTGTGTATCCGACAGGCATCTGTCTCACAGCGATCCTTTTGCCTGTCTCCCAAGTGCTGGAATTGCAGGCATGAGCCACTATTCCCTAGGTACCTCATCTAAGTGTAATCATGTAGTTTTTGTATCTTTGTGGTTGGCTTATTCACTAGTATAATGGCTTCGGGTTCACCTATATGTGACAATTTCTTTTCCTTTAAAGGCTGATTAATATTGTATGCAAATAGCCTATCTTGTTTATCCAGTAATTTGTGGATGGATACTTGGACCACTTTCTCCTTTCGGCTTCTTCGAATATTGCAGCTATGAACATGAGTTTACAACTATTGCTTTGAAATCCTCTCTTCAACTCCTAGGGAGAAGGTATCCAAAAGTGGAATTAGTACCACATATAATTCTATAGTTTATTTTTATTTAATAAGCCTCTGTGTGTGTGTGTGTGTGTGTGTGTGTGTGTGTGTGTATGTGCGCACGCGCGCATTGGAGGGTACTGTATGTCCCTGTGGAGAACCAAGGGTGACTTCAGGAATCATGGATTGCTTCTACCTCCTTGCTTTGCTCTGGGATTTCCAGGCTCTACCCAACATGGCTGGAAGTGCAGGCTACTGCTGGTTCTGCCTGATGTTTTAACATGGGACTTGGGATCTGAACTCAGGACCTTCTGCTTTCGAGACAGAGTCTTAACCCCTGAGAAATTTCTCCAGCCCTCTATTTTAAAATTTTTAAAGGCATTTTAATTTTATTTTTGCGTGATGTGTTTATGTGTGTACATAAACCTAAGGGTAACTTTGAAAATCACCCTGGATTACCTAACGTTCTCTTTGCTTTGTTCTGGAGTTTCCCAGGCTTCACTTCCGGAATCAGAGGTACAGGCCACCAACATCTTGGCCTTATGTTTTTATGTGGGATCCAGGATTTAAACTGAGGACCTTCTGCTTGAGAGGCAGAGGCTTAACCCCTGCCTGAACCATCTCTCCAGCCCATTATTTTAGCTCTTATATAGCAATTCCATTTTAGTTTTTTGAAGCTCCACCAGTTTACTGAACAATTGTACCATTTTACCCATTAGCTGTGCACAAAGGTTAACTTTTTTCTATATCCTCTCAAAATTTATTTCCCCTTTTAAATAGTAGTCATTCTAATAGATATGAGGTGCTTTTCTTTTTGAGTTTTTCCAACGTTGAACATCTTTTCGTGTTGCATTTGTGCATTCTTTCGTGTCTAAATTCTCCACGTTCTCACCAGTCTTCCTAACCCTTTCCCTTTGTCCCTTCCCTCGTCCTAAAAACCAGATGGCTTTCTTGTGATTAAATTGCAGTTTTGTATATTCTGAACACATATGTCTTACCAGAAATGCAACACCTGGATTCTCTGTGTTGATGTAGCCACCGCTTACTGGTTCTAAAATCCATTTTATAAACACTGTTATTTAGTGCTGTCCCCATGCTGGGAGCGGCAAAAGGGAATTTAAAATTCAGAGAATGAAGAAACTAGTTACTCCAGACTGTACAACAAATGACTAAATCAGGACTTAAACACATCGACTAAGCCAGGATTGGTCTTGGAATTTATTGTTCAGAAGCTTAAAGGTGAGGCTTCAGGAAACCAGGGTTTTCTCCCGACAGATAGTACAACCAGGAAGACCCGCAAAAGGACTCGAATTTCTCAAGCACCGACGGGCCTGCGGGGTCCAAAGCGCTGTTCTACTTCCGGTGGGGAAGGGAAAGGGGAGGACACCGCCGGAAGCCAGGAAGGTGCTGTGTAATCACCGAGGCGCCGTGGTGGTTGCATCTTCTAAAATGCCGGATTACCTCGGTGCGGACCAGCGGAAAACCAAAGAGGATGAGAAGGACGACAAGCCCATCCGAGGTCAGTCGACGCGGGCCCGAGCTCCCGCCGGGGCGGCCGCGCTGGCCCGGGAGAGGCGCTGGGTTCCCGGCCGGGCTCGGCGTTCGGTCGCCTTCGGACCCGAGTGGTGGCTTCGGAAGGCCGCCCGGCCGGCCTGGTTTCTCTGGACCGCGTTCCTCGTGTTCTGTATTTATTCGTCTTCTGTGATCGAATCCCTTCCCCAGTGCGTCCTCTGCCCTCGCCACCCGGCTGCACCTTTCCAGCCTTCGGGAAGTTCCCCTCCTGGAGGCGCGCGTTGCCGGTGCCTTTTCCCGGCTCCCACGGGGTCCTCGCGCGGGGACCGACAGCTGGGAGCCTTCGCCGCGGCGGGAACCCTGAAACACAGACTTAGGGTTTGACTTCACGCCGTTCAGACTCGAGTTAGGAGAGATCAGGTTCCCTCATCCTGACAACAGACTACAACTTCTCCGCCTAGGCAACGAATGTTGCCATGTTGCATCTTTTCTAGACATTTTAATACATGCAGAAACGAATTTGCATATTTATGCATATATATATACGCGGAGTATATGCCTGTATATATAAAAATGAGTGAGAACCAACATCTTTGCATGTAGTGATTTCATAGGGTAAAATACACATAACAAAATTTCTCATTTTCCTCATTTTTTTAACTACACGATTCAGTATATATTTATAAATGTATTTGCATATACGCAAATATGAACGTTGAGAATATGTAGTCAGTGTATTTGCAGAATGTTCTATTTTAAGGCTATACAGTAATATATTTGTTACTGATGGGGATTTAGAGTTTTCCATTCAGTTACAAAAGACCTCGTTCATGTGACTTACAACTTGAAATTGTAGACTAAATTCTAGAAATGGAGTTCTAATTTTGCCAAATTACTCTCCACAGAGACTAAGCCAATCGACTTTTATTTTCAATTACAGTGCATGAGATATGTTCACCATTTTTGAATATGGTTTTCTCCTCAGTAGCTCTTTCTCTACCCTCATTTTTGTGCTTTTGGTCCTCCCTTTTGAGCCTTGTAAGCTATTTACAAATGTCATGATGTCTCTCCACTCTTTCTTAATAGCTTTATCCACTTCTGTTCTCTCATTATCATTTACACCTGCTCTCCCAAAAAAAAGAACATCTTACAATATTAATTCCCCTGGAAAGTATTTTAGGATACTGGAAACCTCATAAGTACTCAGAGCCCATTGGAAAGCTCAGTCACAGAAAGTTTGTATTTCAACTGTTTATATGAACGCCATCACGTGTTTCTCTGGGTATCTTATTCTGTAAAAAGTATAAATAAATTTACTTTTCCGACATAGTTATACATGTATGTAGAATTTTATGTGTTTCTTCATCTGTGTCTTATTTGATCTCTACAGAAACACCGTAATGGTAAAACTAGCATTATGTCTGATTTTTACATGATAAAGCCAACGTTAGAGAAATTCAATGGTTTCCTAGTAAATTATGACTAGATTGTCTTATTTAGGCCCTAGGTAGTCTCATTTTCAAACCCCTTATTCTTTTGACTTCTTTGTTGTGTGGCATCATTTTGGTGTCTTCACAGTTGTGCGGATGATCTGTGGTCCCCTCAGGAGGTGGTCAGGATGTGTGATTATTATCGAAGGGAACTACTTCCCTTCTAAAATACCAAACTTTTCATCATGCTTTTTGCTCTCTACTCTCTGATTCTGAGAATTTCATTTCTTGTCTCTTTCTGCTTAGACTGCCAGCATTGTCAAGCCAAGTTTAACCTTGTTGATCGAGTTAATTTCAATCCAAACTTTCATTTCTCAACTAGGCCTTCTGCTGATTAATATTTTGTGACTATTGTTTACTGCACTTTGTTTTGTGGAGTATTTGTTTCAAACATTTTACATTTTACATTTTTACTTTTTTCTTCCTGTATTCCTGGGCCCATGACTTCTTTCCTCTCTGCCAAAGAGACTGAGAATCCCCTCAAAAGTTTTCTTATCTTCTTGTTCTCTTTCATTCATTCCTGCCTGGGGAATGATGCCAGTTTCTGCCAGGTCTAATTTCATATTTGTTCCTGATCCTATTAGCCCTTTCTTTTCTGGGACTTTTGTCATTCACTACCTCTTCTGTGTATATTCCTAAGATTTTTCTCCTTTTGTTTCTATAAACGTGCTAATAATCTATTTTGCTTTTAAAACATACTGATGAGAAAATCCATTCCTTCTTAAGCTACAGCCCATTTTCTTTTCTTTTTCTCTCTTACAGCCTAAAAGTGGTCAAAAAAAATGGCTTGGAAGTTAGGAAGACCTAGATTTGAATCTTGGCTCTAGTTGTTACAATCTGTATTACAATAAAACAAGTCACCTAAAATTCCATTTTTCTCAAATGTAATATGGAAATAACTGTCTTCACTTATAGGCCTATAGAACCAAATAATATGTCCATAGTAGACAGTATATGTATCTCAAATCATCCAGTGAGAATATTTTACTTTTTTGGGGGGGGCGGGGAACTAGGCTCTTTTTATTCATTATCTCAGTTTTCACACGAACCTTGACAGGGTTACTTTCCTGGGTTTACTAATTTTTTTAAAAAACTTTTTTTGTGTGTGTGTATTCCTGTGTGTCCCTGTGGAAGACCAAGGGTGACTTCAGGAATCATCCTGGATTGAACTTCACTCTGGGATTTCCCAGGCTCTGCCTTCCAAAGCTAGAAGTGCAGGCTGCTGCCTTTTCCACCTGGTGTTTTTATGTGGTATCCAAACTCAGGTCCTTGCTTGTGAGACAGAATCTTAAGCCCTGCCATCTTTCCAGTCCCTCAGTGAATATTTTAATGAACAGCAGCTACTATTGTGCCAGCATCTGCTGAGTACACTTGGATCTGCCTAGGATTCTTCAACATCTTTTTCTCCCTTTTTTCATTATGTCCTCACATAGCTTCTCTAAAGTTTGTTCTTGATAATTTCACCCATTCTGTCTCAGAGTGACTCTTCTCAAATACAATTCTCAGTCAATCTTTTTGACTTCATGTTAGTATGTGAACTCCAGGTTGCTACATTGGGTATGCTTGTATACACGGGAGTCCCAAAGACTACCATTAGATTCTGAAGTTTGTGAGGCGTCACAGGACTTAAATCCTTGAGACTTTGATTTAAGTGACTTGAATGCAGGCAAAATCAGCAAAGATTACAAGGGATACAGGTGAAATTCAGGGGAAAATCCAGGAATAAAGTTCCAAGGTTCATCTTCTGGTGAACACACACACATTCTTGATTTTTCTCACTAACAAAAGATGACAATGTATAATATAATTATCCGTCAGGGAAGTTGGTTGTAGACTTAGTGCCCAGTGTTTTTATTAGGGACTTGATATGTCGGTAGCCTTTGCCTAACACATGCCAAGATTCCAGATCCTCAGAAAGGAGAGCAAGGAATTGCTTGTGCAAAAGTTAGACACTGTAAACTGCTCTTTTTAGTTCTGGGAATGATGGGAACATTCCCCAAATCTAAGTTTTCAGGTACTATTCAAGGTCCAGCTGTCCAAGTCTGTCAGAAGAATGAAGAAGCTCTTCATTCTTCCTAATTCATAGCTTAAGAAAATTGAGATAGGTGTATTTCCCTCTGGTAGCCAGTTTCTTTTGAGACTTTATTGTTTCTGTTCAAAGGTACTACCTTCCACTGAGTTCTCAAGTTCAAAGCCTGGGCATTATGTTTGCTTCTTCTCTACCTTAGCTTTTTACATTTAGTTGGCCGCTATGTGCTCTAGATTCTTCCTCTGAAAACTTTATCCAACCCTGACTTTTCAATTTTTCTTTCCTTTGTTTTTTACTGTTTGATTTTGTGTTGACCTCTTACATGTTAGACTCAGTAGTTTCTCATTGTCATATGTGAGGTAAGGTAAAGGTGTGTGCTGCACAAACCTGACAATCGATTTCAGTCCCTAGAA
This sequence comes from Typhlomys cinereus, assembly GCA_023101885.1. Taxonomy (NCBI): domain Eukaryota; kingdom Metazoa; phylum Chordata; class Mammalia; order Rodentia; family Platacanthomyidae; genus Typhlomys; species Typhlomys cinereus. The sequence goes on along the minus strand of JALPQD010000166.1, from coordinate 2,134,183 downwards.
CCCACAAAGTGGAAGAAGAGAATCGACTCTTCAGAGTGGTCGTCTGACCCTCCATATGCACCTGAGTATGGATTGTGATCTCTAGCTAGTCTCACAATTCCACTCTGTTCATTAGCTAATTCTTCCTACAGTCCAGTTCTTAAAATGTCAACGTGTGTTGTGGCCTTTATGAACCTCTTCTGACGTTCCTGGCCTGGGCTATCTTACCAGGGCCCCAAGCTTCCAACTACCTCAGTTCCCATTACTCCCTGGCAAGTAACCCTGCACCACCGAAACTGGCCTACTTGCTGTTACTTAAGCATGCCTTTTCTGCCACTCAGACATACTCTACAAAAAAAAAAAAAAAAGTCCATCAACCTCTCCTGTGAAAATAGTTTGCCCTTCCAGGTTGAAAAAAAATGGTTTCTTTAAAGTATACACAGTTGATTTGATATTATTGTTAGATATGTTGTATAAAATTCCTACAGATGCTCCTAAAAGGAAAAAAATATATACATTGTACATGTGGATTTTAGTGTTAGATTCTAGAAACAACTGATCCTGTAGGTATTCATTCTAACTTATACAGGAGTATTAAGTGATTTGTCAGAGGATGCCCCACTAACAAATTCCAGAATTGGGTTTCAGACTGTCCATCTGGTGCCTGAGCATGTTAAGAATATATTGCATTGCCCTCTGACCCTCTTGCCCATCCTCTGGTCGTCCCTGTGTGACTGAAGTACGAAAGCACTCTATGTGGCGACCACAAAAACCCATGACTATTGGAGATCTCAGTTAAATTTTAGTGACTAGGTAAGCTCATAATGCAGAGTTGGCTATTAAAGAAGACTGAAATCCCAGATAACCACTAGCAGCAAGTAGGGGGGCAGCAGTCAAAGATCTTCACATTTATTTTAAAGGATTCCTTTAAACATAATCACCTGCACATTCTGTGTTTTATTAACCTACCTGTTTCACTTAATAATTCTTGGATAGCTTTCTTTTCTTTTCTTTTTTTTTTTTTTTTTTTTGCGTGTGTGTTTCTGTGTGTCTTTGTGTATCCCAAGACTGACTTCGGGAATCACCCTGGATTGTACTACCTTCTCTTTGCTTTGCTCTGGATTTTCCCAGGCTCTGCCTTCAAAGCACAGGTGGAGGTCATTTCTGCCTGGTGTTTTTACCATGATATGCTGGATCCAAACTCAGGACCTTCTTGCTTGCAAGACAGAGGCTTAATTCGCCATCTCTCTGGCCATTGGCTAGCTTTCTGTAAGCACTGTTTGGTGTTATCTTAGTTGTGTATGAATGCAGGGGCATGTGTAGAGATTAGAGGACAACTGAGGAATTGATTCTCTGCTTCCCCTCATGGATTCCAGGAACCGAACTGTTTGTCAGGTGTGTCAGGACTGAGCTATCTTGCTGTCCCCTGTGTTATTATTTTTAATGGCTATTTTTTTATATAAACATGGCATGATGTATCAAATCAAGATCCTTTTTAATTTTTTTTTACAATTTATTTGTGTGTATGTGTATTGTGTGTGTATCAGAGGACACTGTGACCTTGTGGAGGACCAAGGGTACCTGGGAATCATTCTGGATTGCTTCTATCTCCTTTTTGCTTCACTCCAGGATTTCCCAGGCTCGGTCCGCCAGGGATGAAAGTGTAGGCTGCCATTTCTGTCTGGCATTTTTACATGAGACCTGGGATCTGAACTCAGGACCTTCTGCTTTCAAGGCAGCATCTTAACCTCTGAACCATCTCTCCAACCTTCAATTAAGATCCTTAATGGGAGTGTTGATAAGTCTTTTATAAAAAATATTTAAAAATGTAATTGCATATATAATACTATGTACTTTATTCCCATTCCCTCAAATTAAAGTTCCTAAAACTAATTAATAATTGTATTCATATCATATTCTTACTCAATTTTGTACTCAACTAAAACAACTTGAATTTAACAGAGAAGTTGGAAATCAGCTTTCATTTCTGTTGAACTCATGTATTTTTCTTTCTTTTTTTAGCCCTGGATGAAGGGGATATTGCCCTACTGAAAACTTATGTAAGTCTTTAAATGGATTAAAAAAAAGCATAGATGTTTACATTAAAACAAATATTTGATCTTTCTAAACTAATTAAAAGAGAAAGTCTAACAGTTCACAATAATTAGGGAAAAATTCACCTGGCTAAAATCTCTAGAAGAGAAATTGGAGAGTTAGAACTTAGTATGTCAAACTATACATATTATCTATACAATTTCTATAAGTGTTGTACTATATTGAAAGATTTGAATTATTTGCACAAATGTTCCTTGTATTTAAAGCACATGTAACTGAATTAGATTTGAAAGGGAAAATTTAAGTGCATAGAAATAAGTCATTTTTATCTGGGTATGAATGGTGCATAACTCCTGTAAATCTAGTGGTTGCCAGCAGTCAGAAGCATGGAGGCTAGCCTGGGCTATATAGTATCTTGCAAACCAGCTATAAGACTATGTCCCAAAAAACAAAACTTATATTTATTTGCTACCTTCCATATTGGTGAGTTCTCTGTTTGGGGAGGTAATTGGTTTTTTGTTTTGTTTTGTTTTAAAGTAGTTCTGAAAATGATGCACACTCTCTGTTAACTTTAGAAACTTTGATATAAGAAGACTAAAAAAATTTTATCTGACATTTAATAAATGGTTGATACTTTGATGATCTAATTAAACTGATTTTTATTACCTAGGGTCAGAGTACTTACTCCAGACAGATAAAGCAGGTTGAAGATGACATTCAACAACTACTCAAAAAGATTAATGAGCTTACTGGTACGCATTTTAGCCCATTTTTAAAATGATATATTGATTATATTGACAATTTAAATACAAATTTTATTCTGTCATAAACTATAGTTAAAACTTGCCTTTCCTATGTTAATTGATTGGATTTCATTGGATCTCATTTGACAGTCATTTTCATTTTTTTTACAATTATTAAATACGTGTACAATTAAGGATTAATGCCATCCTTTAAGTAAATAATGTTTCTATTTGTGAAACCCTAATTCATTCAGGAAACTCTGGTGCCAAAGAAAAATTTATTGACTAAAAATATATGATAAAAAAGTATGGTTGAAATAGGCTAGTGCCTAATTGTTGGAAACTTTTCTTGAGATTTTGTATGGCAGAGTTCTACTGTACAAAAATGTATATAGAAAAAAATCAAAAGTATGACATTAAATTGTTGATTTAAGGTAATTAATGGCTTTCAATGTGTGTGTGTGTGTGTGTGTGTGTGTGTGTGTGTGTGTGTGTGTGTTGGGGTGTTGGGGTGGGGGTGTTCCTAGGCATCTGGAGTCCTGATGACTCGGAGGAAAGAGGTACTAGTGACATCTAGTGGCTAGAGGTCAGAGGGCTGCTAAACAGCTTACAAGTGCACACAGTTCCATGGGAAAGAATTATTCAGTCTACAATGCCAGTACTAAGGTTGAAAAAGCTTGTCTTAGCATGGTGTGCTACATTTTGGTGAATCTTGTCATCTTTCTCTGTATAGGTATTAAGGAGTCTGACACTGGCCTGGCACCACCAGCCCTCTGGGATTTGGCTGCAGATAAGCAAACTCTTCAGAGTGAGCAGCCTTTACAGGTGGCAAGGTATCCACAATGCTCTTTGAAAATTTATTTTTATCTCAATTTCCAAGTATATTTTAGTTTCTGGGATAATGCAGTAATTTATAAATTTCATGAATAGAGATTTCTTCATAAGTATCTAGGGTTAAAATTTGTTCCTTAAATGATTATTTAAAAATATAGGAAGTTCTATATCATCAGCGAACTTTACTTGTGTCCCTGAGTGTTACACTCTAGGTAATTGCATAGGCTAATTTTGAGTAATTTTGAAAGACATGATATTATAACATACATTTTCTTTTGCTTCTATCATGCAGCCTTTTTTGTATTGAATCCTCCATATTATAAGTTGATCATTTTGCAAACTGATCCATCTGTATTGATAAACTGATAACTCACTCTCACTGATGTGTGGTATTCCATTATAGAAGTATAATACAATATATTTGTATGTCCTAATCTTTACAGTTATGTAATTTTTAATCTTTGACTATTACTAATAGTGTCTAAAACATTCTCATACACTTTCTAGTAAATACATTGTGCATCCTAGTTAAATGTATAGATTAATTGATGGGTAATATGATCAGCATCAATAAATAGATATTACCCCCAAAAATATGAAGTTCTAATCATATAAAGAGTTTGAATGATACTGCTCTCCATGCCCTTCCTCAAGCAGAACCACTGAAAATAGTTTGGCCTTCCCAGTCCTCTTAGTGTATCTTCATGGAGATACCTTAAGGGTTTTTTTGTTGTTTTATTTTTTTTTAAGGACATAGCTGCATGATTTAGATATCTCTTGCTTCCTTTAATGTAGATATATCTTTTTATTTCCTTTTTTCTACTATTTTTAAAATTATGTAATCCACAGATATACACAATTATACACAGAACTGTAGTGAACATTCTTGTTAAGTAATGCTCTATAGCTGGCTTACACAGCAATCCCAGCACTGAGGGGACTTGAGGGACAAAGCTTGCCATGAGCTGAGACTGGTCTGGGCTACAAAGTGAGACTCCATCTCAAAAGGAACAAAACAAAACTTCTTTTTATATGTATATATCGCCACATGATAGCTTACTTAAAGTGATTATGGGATCAAAGGCATTCCCAATCTTGAGAATCAGTGAAAGCAATCATTTTCCATAGTGCTTGTATCTAATTTTTGTTTGAGTATATAGCCTGTTTGTCCTGGATTTGACCAGGGGTGGTCATCTTGCTTCTGTCCCCTTAATAATGTAGTACAGTTTTGTTTCATAGAATCTGGCTCTTTGCTTCTTTTTATGAACAAGTTTTTATTCCAGTCTATTTTCTCTTTATTTTTCTCTTACTTCTCTACTTAATTCTTTAGGCATGGCTTCCTTTAGTTTTTTGGTGATACTGGCAAAGTAATTGCCAATGTAAAATTTTTGTTAAATGAGACCAGTATCTGAGCTTCTTGAGGGACAGTATATTGACATCTTCTTTTTATTTTTATATTTTTTAAAATTTATTTGTGTGTGTGTATGTGTGTGTGTGTGTGTGTGTGTGTGTGTGTGTGTGTATCAGGGCACTGTGTGTCTCTATGGAGAACAGAAGGTAACTTCAGGAATTATCCTGGATTGCTTCTACCTCCTTTTTGCTTCTCTCTGTGATTTCCCAAACTCCGCCCACCATGGTAAGAAGTGCAGGCCTCGGCCTCTCTCTCTCTCTCTCTCTCTCTCTCTCTCTCTCTCTCTCTCAGCTCTTTGTATGGCCAATGCACTTGTTTCTGGTATTGGTATGAATTTTTTTGTCAAGCTGAGCTGTGAATTGTAACTGGATTCATTAACTGAAATAGCAAGTGATCTGAGATCTGAACTCAGGAACTTCTGCTTGCGAGGCAGAGTCTTAACCCTTGAGCCATCTCTCTAGCCCTGTATTGTCATATTTTGTCCCCTATGTAAGGGCCATAGTTTGCTATTTTTATGATGAAGCATAATATTTTATTGTACTAGAGATGTGGCTTAGTATAAGGCACTTGCCAAGTATACACAAAACCCTGAGTTCAATTCTCAGCACATGAAAAAAAAAAACTGAAAGCAGGACATTTTAATGTGTCAACTCAGGAAATAGATTTGGTATTGTTAGTGTATATTGTTATTTTTTAAGTTTTCGGTCAACCTTTTGCTTGTTCAATCGATGTTAAAAACTATGGCTGATTATTTTTAGTGAGTTTGCTGCTGGTAGAGCTTTTAGGCAGAGAAAGACATACTTGGAAATGAACTCCTCAAGTGACTATAGAACAGGTGAAATATTTGACCGTTCTCCAGGGTCGCCCTTCTGGGAAGCTGTAAACCCATTCTGCCCTTCTGGGGGGGGGGCGGCGGCCTGCGTTTCCGGTCCTGGTAGGGCGGAGCCTGTGAATTCCGGGGCAGAAGGAGGTGGAGGCGTCCATGGTGGTTCGCGAATTCGTCCGTGGTTCTACACATACACAGACACACACACACACAGACACACACGCGCGTGCACATACACATGCACATGCACACAGTTGAATAAATAAAATTAAAAAAAAAAAAAAAACATTGTAAGGTGGGCCAGCACAAACATTGTGACTGTGGCCATCACAAACACTGTAAAGTGAGCCATCACACTCAGCTACTCTTTAACTATGGATTATTCAGGAATGATGGCCCACACCTGTGATTCTAGCATCCAGGATGATGCGTCAGAAAGATCCCTAAATGTTTGAGGTCAGCCTTAGCTATGCAGTGAGACCATATCTTAAGAAATCTAAAACACATGATGGATGAAAAATCATCTGTGGGGGCAACGCAGCATCAGTTAAAGTAGGGGTACGTACAGTTCTTCCTCAGAAGAATTTGGCTGAACTAAGCAGTTCTGTCATACAGTTAGGCTGAAAGGACAGCAATCTTACTGTCAGCTCTGCCCCTGTGCACACTTGCAGGGCTGCTTTGTATGTCTCTGCATTTGTTGCTATGGCTTATGAAACAGCTTCCTAACATGAGTTCTGTATTCCGTTTCTGAACTATGATACCCATAATACTATAAATTAACTTTCATCAGGTCCCATAAAGTGAATACTTTCAAATTAAAAATAACAACAGAAAATGGGCTTAAAGAGTACACTTAGGAAAACAATTAAAAAACATTACTAAATTTGCTATAAGATTTACGGCTGTCTTATAGGTAAAATAAGAAAGAAATCAACCTAAGATAAAATGAGATATCATTAATTTTTTTTTTTGTGAAGGGTTTTGTTTGTTTAATACATCTGAAAAGAACGCATATACAAAGAATTGAGACATGAAAAAGCACTGGTTCAATACTAATGAATCTACAAGAATTAGGATTTGGGGACGGTGGAGAAGATTACCTAAAACATTTTTAAAAGTTGGAGACTGAAAACAATTTGATAAAATCCCTATTAACACTTATTAAGAGTCATAAGACTCTTGCCATGATTTTTAAACAAGAGCGCTTCACTCAGTTGCTCAAAGGTTCCTCATATGTATGACAGGAAAAAAAAAAGAGGTTACCTCTGACTGGCCCCCATGTTGGTACGTATTCCCCCACACTCCACATGCCACTAGTTTCTTAATGAAACAAGCCCACAACTTTGTGGCCTGAAGGATGATAGCAGGCATGTCTTCCAGCACCACCCCTAAAAGGAACTCTACGAGCTGGGCCTTCAGCAGGGTTCTAGGAACACACACACTGAGCTGAAATCTACATTAAGCATGTAGAAATTGACAAGGCCATAAAGAAAAAATGAAAGAAAAAAATTGTTTTAATTAAGAATTCAATCCATTTGGTGTATTTCAAAAGGTGCAATACTTTTTTTCATTTATCAATGAAAGACATTAGAAATTACTCCCCACCTCAAAAAAAAAAAAAAAAAAAAAGTCAGCAAAAGGCAAACAAGTAACCCTGAAAGTCACAGTCACATACAGAGCGCATCCTAGAAAAGAGGAGCAAGACGGGTTCCACCTACAGGTTTTCGTGAGTTTCGAAGACTGGATCTACTCACGGGTGGAGAGAAAAGGCAACTTTCAAAAAGGAGTATGTTATTAATGAGGCATTTCTATACTCCTTCCTAAGAGCACCAGGTAGGGAACACGTTTTCTAAAGATCTAGGAAGTGAAATGTGGAATTAATCCGTCCTCCTCCCCCTAAGGGCTGCCCACTGGTTAACAGATTAAAAAATAAAGACTGAAAAAACAAACCCCACATACACTCCCCCCTGAAAAAAAGCAGAGAAGGGGGTAAAGGGGGAAAAAAAAAACCTAAGATGTTCTAGACTACTGTTTGAAATGGAACCAGGGAGCAGCTTCGACAATTCCAATTAGTCTGTTATAGAGTCAACACAGGCATGCCTTACTTTTAAACAAACCAAAAACATATTTTTTTCTGCTTTGAAACAAGAAAAAACTAGTACTCACTTTTCAGACAATACACAATTATTCAAAATTAATACTGGAAGGGCGAGGGGGGACCATGTCGATGGGCCTCGTCTCACATGAGTGCATGTGGGTAGGTGCAGGGCATTTGTCATTATTGCAGAAACGAACTTTTAATTTTTAATCTTTAGTTTGATTTAAACATTGCTTTTAGTATGAGGCCCACACCAGCTGTGCAGACGGCTCTGGAGAGGTGTTCACAGCAGCACACACCTGCGGCTCTTCTTCGGTTCTGGAGGCTCCAGGGCAGCCAATATTGCTTCATCAAACACATTCTTTAGGCCTTTCTGTGTAAGAGCAGAACACTCCACATATTTGACAGCCTTCAGATCACGGGCCAGCTTCTTAGCAGTTTCTGGAGTGATAGGCTTCTGTTTGTTCTCAATAGTAGAGGGGTCATCTCTGAGATCAATTTGGGTTCCAACAAGCAAGAAAGGAGTCTTTGGACAGTGGTGAGTTATCTCAGGCACCCACTTTTCTTTCACATTTTCAAATGAAGATGGAGAAACCACTGAAAAACAGACTAGAAATACATCTGTTTGTGGATAACTCAGCGGTCGTAATCTGTCATAATCCTCTTGCCCTGCAGTATCAAAAAGTCCAAGAGTATATGGCTCTCCACCAATTATAACTGTGACTGCATAGTTGTCAAAAACCGATGGTACATATTCTGAGGGAAACTTGTTTGTCGTGTAGGATATCAGGAGACAGGTTTTACCAACAGCACCATCGCCCACGACAACACATTTAATTGTCTGCATTGTGAAAATAGTTCTGTATCCACTTTCAAATTAGATATTGACCTCAGCTTCTCCGCCGGGGCGTTGGCAGCACTCGAGATATCATTAATAATGAAGGATATAACTAGGAAATTCAAACTTGAGACTTTCCTAGTAAAATTTTTGGGCTTATTTTTCTGAGGAAATATATCATTTGAAAATAATTTGGTGTGACTTAATTTGCATTCCCCTTGGGATTGAACATAGAATGGGATCTTTAACAGTAACCCGACTTCTGCAGTTCTAGTTTCCTCTCGCTCAGCAGTATACTGCATACCCTGAAAAGTGTCTGGTACTTGAATTCATTATTAGTGGTTTTGGTTCCTTACTCTAATGAAGCCTCTTGCCTTGTTAGGTGTACAAAGATAATCAATGCTGATTCGGAGGACCCAAAGTACATTATCAATGTGAAGCAGTTTGCCAAGTTTGTAGTGGATCTCAGTGATCAGGTGGCACCTACTGACATCGAAGAAGGAATGAGAGTTGGGTAAGATTTTTATTTACATAAGTACTCTTATTAAAACACCATGTTAAGTTCCCATCTTGGCTTCATTGTGAATAAATGAGAATGCCATGATACCAAGGGACAATCTAGTGATTCCTACGACTGGTAACCTATTCTCCTTCTGAGCTCCCTAACTTTAAACTAGCTTCTACTTTATATTCCCATTATGCTTATGCATGGATGGCTTTAAATTTCATCTTTAAAGAAGTGAAAATTTTGATTTTACTAGTTTATTTATGATAAAGAAAGTACTTGCTTGAGAACAGTTCATGAGAACTAAGCGAGTTAATGTCTATAGAATACAAAATAATTTACTCAGGATTTTTTTTTTTTTTTGCATACCTATGGATACTTATGTGTGCGTGCGTATATTGTGTATACAAAGGACACTTGAGTGTATGTGCCTGTGGAGACCCAATGGTGTCAGCAGGAATCATCCTACACTGCTCTCCCTCATTATTGCTTTGCTCTGGGCTTTTCCAGACTTTCTATCAGGATTGGAATAGTAGGCTGCTGCCATATCTGCCCACCATTTTTTTGTGTGATCTTGGAATCTGAGCTCAATGTCCTTTTTGCTTGTGAGGCAAAGGTTTTAATTCCTGAGCCATCTCCACAGCCCAGCTTAGCAAATGTTTAAAATCCTTCCTTTTCATTTGGATCTAGGGTTTCATTGATGTCATAGGTATTTGCCACTTTAGGCTGGTGGTCTAATGTTCTTAATTTTAATGTTCTCTGTTTCTGTAGGAGCTCTGTATGTCTTCTGCTCATTTAAAATGTTGTTTTGGGAATAAAAGACTAACGATTAAAGCCCTATGAAAACTTAAAGAGCATGCATTTTTTTATTTCTTAGTGTGGACAGAAATAAGTATCAAATTCACATTCCACTACCTCCCAAGATTGACCCAACAGTTACCATGATGCAGGTAAGAAACAATGGGGTTTGGACAGATTGGCACAACGTTTAGCATAGCTACCGGTGCCTCACATCTGTAGTCCCAGCATTAGAAGTCTCTCTGGAAGACTCTCATTAGTCCAAGGCCAGTTTGTATTACAGAGTGAGGACTTGTTTTAAAACAAGTACCAACAAATCCAAAAACAACAAAAAATAATTGCAACTATCCCAAAAACTTTGAGAATTTTAAGCTGTTATATATAGTTATATATGAAAATGTTGCCAAAATTAAAAGATAGTCGAAGAGAAAGTTCAATCTACCTTTGTTGCTTATTGGTGTCATAATGTGTTACATTATGAATAGTTTTAATTCTATTTTTATTAAAATTCATGTTACAGACTGATTTTTATGATAATTAAGTCTCCTATAGAGAATTTGAAGTAGTATTAAAAGCCTATGATATGACTGTGTTGTGCAATTTTTTGTTGCCTTCAGGTGGAGGAAAAACCTGATGTCACATACAGTGATGTTGGTGGCTGTAAGGAACAGATTGAGAAATTGCGAGAAGTAGTTGAAACCCCATTACTTCATGTAAGTTGTATTTAAATTTCTTTTTGTGTAAGATGTACTGTGTATTATATAGCAAGCACTGAAGTTGCTTTTTTAATTTTAAACTTTATCTTTACCATGCAAGTGTGTATGTGCATATGTATGTATGTATATGTGCATGTGAACAGGTATACACTTGCTATAGCATAGGTCAGAAGATAACTAGTGGAGTTGGTTTTGTCCTTTCACTTTTACATGGGTTCAGTGGATTAACTCAGGTCATCAGGCTTAGGTTTTAAGCACTTTTACTCACTAAGTCATCTTGTTAGTATTTTATATTTTTCTTAATGAAAATATTCGATTTCATGGAAGTGTGGAGAAATAGTTAAGGTTCCGAAGAGAAAAAGCAAAAAGAATTAGGTGGCCAAATGTACTTAAAGGAAAGATATGTTTACATTGACATAGGAGAAATTAGGGTGTAACCTTCAGTAATATGTTAAGTATATTAATTATTGTAGAAAGAACTAGGTGTTCTTGTGACATCAAGAGACAAAGAAACTTTGGGAGATATGGAAGGCAAATTACCAGATAATACTTTCATTCGTTATCATTGTAATTTTTAAAGTGAAAATAATACTTTAAAATCAGATAAAGTACCTTTTAAAGTCACTCAACCTTATGCATGAATATGATTTTAGTTTATAGCTTATATCTTAGAATAAGTAAAATTTATATCAAATCGAGCATACTAATTGTGACTCTAATTTTTTTACTTAGAAATCTTATTTTTATCATATGAAATGATCAGTGTAACACTTATGTCTCTACAGCCAGAGAGGTTTGTTAACCTTGGTATTGAGCCTCCGAAGGGTGTGCTGCTGTTTGGTCCCCCGGGCACAGGCAAGACACTCTGTGCTAGGGCAGTTGCTAACAGGACTGATGCTTGTTTCATTCGAGTTATTGGATCAGAACTTGTACAGAAATACGTTGGTGAGGTAACGTAAAATTTTCAAAATCAAAGCAGTTATTCTTCATGAAAGAAATTAGTAGTTAGAAATTGAGGGATTGATTGGTGATTAATTGTAATTAGTTTTTAATCCCCAAGTCCAATAATAGCAGTCTTCTCTAGTCATTTGGAAATAGATAACTACTGAAAATTTTAGTCAACTTCCTCAGAAGGATGACATTTACTACAGCTTTGGTTTGTCAGATAAATACTCCAAAAATGTCCAGTTTGTGAAATTTTAACTCAGCAGTGTTTCATGGTCTGGTGAGAAAGAGAAAACTTAAGGTTGACTCTGTATGTACATATATATATATGTAAAAGTCTAGGGCTGTATATATAGTATGTGTGAAACATACTAATACTTAGTATACTCATAATAATAATTAAAAGAATGGCATGATTTGGTATATTTTTTAATTTTCTTTTTATTTATTTTGAGAGAGAGAGAAAAAAAAATCAGAGGGCACTGTGTCTCTCTGGAAGACCAAGGGTGACTTTGGGAATCATCTAGGATTGCTTCTCTCCTTTTTGCTTCTCTCAGGAATTCCTAGGCTCCACCCACCAGGGCTGGAAGTGCAGGTTGCCCCTGGTGTTTTTACATGGGACCTGGTATTGGAACTCAAGACCTTCTGTTTGTGAGGGAGTCTTAACCCCTTAGTCATCTCTAGCCCTATTTTTAAATTTTCTGACCAAAGCTTAGAAATCAAATTCAGTGATCAATAATTCCAAGTGATAGGTCAGATGCTTTTATTTCCTAAAGTTTTGCTGAATAAAATGATGCCCTTATTCCTCTTAAGAATGTTAAGTGGACCCCTTCAAGTCTTAATCAGAGTCCATGAAAGTGATGTAACATACTGAGACTGCTAAGATTAATTTTATATTGGTTACAAGCTTCAGTCTTTAAAAAAAACTTTAGGTAATAATTGAAAACACTTTAAGAAAAGTATTGAAAGGTGTGAAGTGTAGCTGTATATTGAATTTTAAAGATTTTAAAACCAACTTTGGAATAATGAGTGCAACTTTCTCACTAGGGGGCTCGAATGGTTCGTGAGCTATTTGAAATGGCTAGAACAAAAAAAGCCTGCCTTATCTTCTTTGATGAAATTGATGCTATTGGAGGTATGAATTACATTTTTAAGAATTAAGAATTGTGTTTCATGAAAGCTTTAAAGTGATATGTGTTCGAGTGCTCCTGATGTTAATCCTAACAAAATTTTAACTCAAAATGATGAACTCTGGTATATTAGAGACAGATGAACTCTGGTACATTAGAGACATAGATTTAATGAATAGCAGGGATTACCATAATGGAAAAGAATATTACGTAGGATTGGGCGTGTGTGTGTGTTTGTGTGTCTGTCTGAGAATTCCTATATTTGTATGCATGAATATGGGTGTGCCTGTGCCATGGCTCACAATAGAGGTCAGAGAACAGCCTTGGGTCCTGTGCAGGCAGGGTGGCCTGCCAGCTTTTGAAGATTCTCCTGTCTCCACCTCCATCTCCCCATGGCGTGCTGAGATTATAGACACTCATGCTCTTACGTAGTTTTGTAGATTTAAATTCAGGTCCACATGCTTGTGTGACAAATGTTTTTATCCACTGAATCATCTTTCTAGGCCTAACATTTTATTCGGGTACTTGTTAATTTCATTCTATGACACAAATTTCCATATAGTTAAAGTGATGCATCTTCCCTTAATGTGATAAGAAGGCACTGGGATATAAGTAGAAGTTTATCTTGGTTTACATAAAATAATGTTAGGATTTGATGAAAATATAGTATTAGCCTTGTAACCTAGACAAGTTATTTTAACTAATATTAGAACTTCAGTTTACTAAAATTTATAAAAGGAATGATAATTTCTGCCTTATGTATTGGGAGTCTTTGGAAGGTTCAAATTAACTGTGATAAAGTTTGAAAACACTGAACTGCTCTGTAGGTGTTGGCTGCTGCTACAGCTGAAGTGTCGTATCTCCAGGTGGTTAGTTGTCATGCATTTAGAAAGTCATCCATTTCCTTTATATTTCTAATTTAATGGGCTATACATTCTTAAAGTATATCTTTACAATTTTCTGAGTTTTGTTGCCATCTTTTATCTGTTGTAAATTTTTCTCATCTCTAATTTTATTCATTTGGATCTTTTCTGTTTTTGGTTACTTTGACTTCATTTTTCAAAAAATAATTATGTATTTGAGGGAGGGAAGGGAATGGGAGAGAGAGAGAGAGTGGACTCATGCTTGCTATGACACATGATTCAGAGGTCAGTGCTTTCCTTCCGCCCTCTGACTTTTGTGATTGAACGCAGGAGGTCACTAGGTGTCTTGCTAGCCTCTGAGTTCTTCGTTTTATCTATTCTTTTTGTTGTTTGTTTGTTTGTTGGTTGGTTGGTTAATTTTGTATGTACATGTATTTATATGTCAGTGGAAGTTAGAGGACAACATTGGAAGTCAGTTCTCACTTTCCACCTTGTTTTTTGAAGCAGTTATCTCTCATTGTTCCTGCAACTGTGCAGCATATTCCAGGTTAGCTGGCCTATGAACTTGCAGTTCCTTCCCTTGTCTCCACTTTCTCTCTCCCAGTAGGAGGGCTGGTATTACAGATCGGTGTTACTGAATCCATTTTTTATGTGGGTTCTCGGGATTGAACTCGATTGTCAGGCTTGCACAGCAAACACTTTCACCCACTGAGATTGCTCCCCAACCTCAGTCTTTACATTATTGTTTCTGTTTCATTAATGTTTGTGCTAATCTTAATTTTTTAAAAATCTACTGCTTTGGGGTTTGTTTGTTTTCTCCCAAAGACCTGGCATCATTCTCTTATTTGAGGTGACTGTTTTATGTAGGCACTTAAAGCTATATACTAGCTTTTATTGTATTCCATAGATTTTAACATGCTGTGTTTTCATTCAATTTTAGGAATTTTTTATTTCTTTCTTGATATCTTTCATAGCACATTTATCATTCAATAGTGTGCTGATTAATCTGTATGAGTTTTTGTATTTTCTGTAGTTTTGCTTGTGGTTGATTTCCTGTTTTATTCCATTGTGGTGAGATCGAATATAAAGAGTTATTTCTGTTTTCTTATCTTTGTTAAGATTTGCTTTTTGTTCCAAAAACTGATCTATTTTAGAAAAGTTTCAAGAGTTGCTGAGAAGAATGTGTATTCCACAGTAATTGGATGGAATGTTAGATCCATCTGATCTGTGATGTCATTGTAGTCTAGTCTGTCCATTGGTGAGAGCAGGGTTGAAGTCTCCTACTGTTATTGGGATTATTCTGAATTTATATCTAGTAATATTTGTTTTGTGAAGTAGGGTGCACTTGTTTCAGTACATTTATGTTTAGGATTACAATATCCTCTTGATGGATTGTTTCCTTAATCAGTATGAAGCCTTCTTTATCTCTTCTGACTAGTTTTCATTTGAAGTCTGTTGTGTCAGATAATTAGAACAGCAACACCTGCTTGTTTCCCATTTCTATTTGTTTAGAATATTTTTTCCTTCCTTTTATAGATTTTCATCCAAGTGTCTATCTTGATGGTAAGGTGTGTTTCTTTAGGCAACAGATGGATCCTTTTTTTTAATCCACTTTGTTGATCTGTCTTGATTGTGGAATTGAGTGTGTTTGAGTATGTGTACATGTGTAATGGTGCATATGCTTATGGAGGCCAGAGGTTAACATTGGGTGCTTTCTTTCACCTTACTTATTTTCAAGACAGTGTTTTGTTTTATCTATTCTTTTTGTTGTTTGTTGGTCAGTTGGTTAATTTTGTATGTGCATGTATTTCTATGTCAGTGGAAGTCAGAGGACAACATTGGAACTCACTGATTTAGGTAGGCCAGTGAGCTTCAAGGATCTGTCTGTTTCTGCTCCCTTTTCCTCAGCTTTGGAGGTATATATGTCCCATCATGCCTGGCTTTTAATGTAGGCACTGGAGATCCAAGCTCCAGTCTTCATGCTTACGCAGCAAGCTTTTTATCCACTCAACCATCTCCCTAGCCCTTGGATTCTGTTTTTAATCTAGTTTGCCAGGTTTTGTCTTTGGGGAATTGAGATCATTAATATTCAGTTATTTTTGTTGATTTTATAGTGATTGGTTTTCCTAATCTTCATTTCTGTTCTGTCATCATGTTTTCCTCCTTAGCCTCTTAGATGTGCCAAGTTAAGCAGACATTGGGAACTAGCTAAAGGATAAATAAATATAGAGGATAAGGACTGGATAGGGTGTCATACTTGAAAACAGGTTGGCCCAATTGCTGGACTCAGAGTTCCTTCCCTAGCTCCTAGAAACTTGTTTCAACCTTTCAGGTTCCCCTTCCATGAGTGACCCCCTTGTTCCCTTTTGGTCTTCCTGTGGATGATTACATCACTGGTATTGTTCTAACTCATGGTGAGTATTTCACAGGTGGAATTTCAGATGCTGGTCACAACTCCGTATGCCTTCAAGGTTCAGATTGTGAATGCTGGCCCCACTCCTTGGCAGCTCTTCCCAATGTCCTGGTCACTATGCAGAGTCTGAAAGTCCTACAGATTTTGGGTTCTACCAAATTACTGACTTGGTGAATACTACAGAGATCTGACTTAAAGTTTCTTTTCCATGGATTACTAGTCTTCTATAATGCATTTCAAACAAGATTGTGATTCACAGAGGGTCTCAGGCTGCCAAGTTGCAGAAGTGCAGCAGAATGTTTTAAAAAAAAAACAAACAAAAACCTATTTATTTTGTGTGTGCGTGCGTGTGTGTGTGTGTGTGTGTGTGTGTGTGTGTGTGTGTCAGTCAGAGGGCACTGTGTGTCCCTGTGGATGACCAAGGGTGACTTCAGGAATCATCCTGGATTGCTTCTACCTCCTCCTTGCTTCGCTCTTGGATTTCCCAGGCTCCACCTACCAGGACCAGAAGTGCAGACAGAGCCATTTCCACCTGGTGTTTTTTATGTGGAACCTTGGATCCAAACTCAGGACTTTCTGCTTGTGAGCAGAGTCTTATTCCCTGAGCCATTTCTCTGGTTCATGAAGACTTTTTGAAATTGTATCTCGCTTCTGCTCCATCAACTGCCCAGTTCTAGCCACAAAGAGAGTATTTTCCTGCTGTCTCCTACTAATGATGTTGCTACCCTGGGTTTAGAGTTCCTGTTACCTTTTGATGGTTGCTGTTCAGCTTTTCTACAGATCTCTAGAGACCCATACCATGGCTGGGTGATATCTGCCATGTTGAAACTCTCCCTTCAGGGATGTTTTAATTAATTTGAAAACCAAAATTTCCTTAAAAACCTCCAGATATTCTTTCAAGGAGATTGTTAAACAGACTTGTGGCTTCTTTTTAAAAACAAAGATTAACTTTCTAATTAGCTCTGTTGCAGAGTGGTCTGTGCACTTGCCTTCAGAAAATGATGTGAGCTAAGATATACTGTTGGAAATTATGACTAGTACTACTCTGACAGACACAAAATGCTTGTGTGTGTGTCTCCTCAGGGGCTCGGTTTGACGATGGTGCTGGAGGTGACAATGAGGTGCAGAGAACGATGCTGGAGCTGATCAATCAGCTGGATGGTTTTGACCCTCGAGGCAACATCAAAGTACTGATGGCCACCAACAGACCCGATACTTTGGATCCAGCACTGATGAGGCCAGGGAGGTTGGACAGAAAGATTGAATTTAGCTTGCCTGATTTAGAGGTAAAAAATTAACTTCACTTAGAAAAGTGATTCATAAGGGTTTTCTCTTTCTATGATTTTTTCATTTTAATATTTGTCAATTTCATTCTTTTTAGGGTCGGACTCATATCTTCAAGATTCATGCTCGTTCAATGAGTGTTGAAAGAGATATTAGATTTGAATTATTAGCACGATTGTGTCCAAATAGCACTGGTAAGTTACTAGATCTTACTTATTTTACAAATTAAGTTTGTCTCTTTGGAATTCTTCAATTAAACCTATTTCTTGTTTTGGGGGGATAGGAGCAGAGATTAGGAGCGTCTGCACAGAGGCTGGTATGTTTGCAATCCGAGCCCGGCGAAAAATTGCTACGGAGAAGGATTTCTTAGAAGCTGTAAATAAGGTCATTAAGTCTTATGCCAAATTCAGCGCTACTCCTCGCTACATGACATACAATTGAACCCTAAAGGCTTCCAAATGAAAACACTTCAAGATGAAATCCTAAACTTACATAGACTTGTGACCACCTCACAAAAAAATTAAATGTTTTCAAATATGAATTCTTTCAAATCTCATTTTTCATAGTATAATATCATTAGTTAGAAAAGCTTATTGCAGTATATTGTTGACTGTTTTTTTCCTTTATAAAGTTTTAGTACATGATGTGCTATCTTGACACATCAATATTCTTACTCTGCCTGTGTTGGCTGGCTGCTGTGAATACTTTATTTCATTCATCCTCATTGTATCTGCCAGTGAAGGTCACATAGATCTTGAGTTAATAGATGTAGAAAGTCCAAGTTCATTAGCTCCATTACCTATGCTTCTGTTGTACTCTTTTGGCTCTTGTCAAAATAACTTCTGTAGGTGCGTGGCCATGTATCGTAGTTTTCACCATGCTGAATAATATGGTTTGAACAAACTTGTGTGTCTTTGTTACTGGAGATTGAACTCAAGGCTTCATGGATGCTAGGCAACACTCTACCACTGGGCTACATCCCCAGCCCAGGCCAGACCTTTTTTAAAGTCAAAGAAGCAGTTGATATATTTTCTATTTTCTCCTCCAGTTAGGTCAATTTCAGATTAATGAAGAATTGGTGATTCTAATGAGTGGTGAAATGGTGCTAGATAAAGCAGAAGGAAAAATGTACAAATAATAATTTAGGAAATCCAGAACTGAGTTTTTATTTACACTGCGTTAAAATTACAAAGAAATCATTATTTTCCTTTTTCAAATGAGCAGTTTAGAGTTTATAAAATTCTGTAAAACTTCTAGTTATTTTTAAAGCAAAGGTGGGTTTGAATCCTCAGGCATTCTCTTTAAAATTATTTCTTATGCAACTACTACCAAATTTCTTTTTGTGTGTGTGTGTGTGTGTGTGTGTGTGTGTGTGTGTGTGTGTGTGTAGGCTGGAGGTCAACTTGAGGTATTCTTCAGGGTCTGTCTGCCTTGTTTTTAAGACAGATTCTCAATGAGACCTTGGTCTTATAAATAAGGTTAGGCTGGCCAGTAAGCCCTAGGAATTGTCCTTCTTACTGATATTTTTACACTGGGCTTTTGTTGTTGTTGCTTGTTTGTTTGTTTTAACAGGGGTTTTGGGGATCAAAACCTGGTTCTCATGCTTACATGGCAAGTCCTTTACTAACTGAGCAATATCCCTGCTTCCCGCCAGATCATTTTTTGTAAATGTTCTCATCCTTCCCAGATACTGAGGCCAAGGCAGAATAAACAATGTTTTTTTATTGAAATATAATCTTCACAAATAAATTGCAAAATAGAGTTGGACAAATTTTTAAGTCACAGGAAAAAAGTTATATAGAAAATGTGTTACACTGAAATATTTAAGTTTACAAAAATTATCAAGTAGAAAGAGCCCTTCCTTCATAGTATCTATCAAATGTTCTCGATTTTTGATCAGAAAAATTTTTATTATTTTTATTGAAATATGAGATGGAGCAAATCATTTTTAGATTATGCTCATAATAAATGAACTCAAGTAATGACCGAAGAGTATAGTTTTAAGGTACTCAAATTCGATTCAGTCTAGATCATTATGCAGCCCATTCCTTGCTGCAGTGTTAACTTTTGATCATGCTGTTAGTGGGATTTGAGATGCTTCACTTTAGCTGTGTATGTATTTGGAAAGTTGGATAATTCTTTATCAGTTCTCAAACATTTCAACATTCAAAACATCTCAATATAGTCTGCATCCATAAAGTATTTCGGAAAGATATACTAAAAAAGATCAACAGCATTTTTGCATTCACTAAAGCATATAGGCTCACACCAAGAAAGTTCATTTCATTTTAGAAATTAAATTGATTTACTATTTTAAAGGGGTAGGCAATAGATAAAGACTTCACCACCACAGACCCTTCCCTCCCTAATCCCCACACAAGGACACACCCCTCCCTCCCACCCACCCTCCACACAGAAAACAGCTATCCACTCAAGGCAGAGTCTGAGTTTGCTGTCCTTTCTTCATATACACAAGAGGACAGGCTCATTTTCTCAAAAAATATACTTTGGAAACAGGTACCTCCTTTCTCTACTAAGCAGGTAAGAGTACAGGACCAAGTCACATGAAATGGGCATTTTAGACATTACCTAAGAACTACAGAATGACTTCAGGATCCATTCCCTTCACTTGCTCTGGGTGTCACTCCAGATGACCTCGTCAGGATGGCACCATCAGTGTGATATGCTTATACAGATTTAAGAGTCATGACACGTCCTGGAGTATCCTTGGTCCTGGCCTACCCATTCCATGAAGCCTTTGTATAGGATTTAAGAATGATTTCTCCCTGTGATAGCTTACTCCAGTCTTCTCATCTGTCATCAGTAATGTCCATTTTGATAAGGCAGTATACGTGAATTTGAATAAGGGCTGAAAAGCATATTGTAAGTGTGGACTAGCGGCTGTTAAGATCTACAAAGAATGATGTTCCTATGCATTAATTTCTTGAAAGACAAAATGAAGACAAAAAAGGTCAAGAAAATTCCTACCATGTGAATGAATTCTAGCATTTGGATGTATTTACACATTGATGAAATGTTAAACACTCATTCTCTGATGTATGACAAAAATATTTTTCAACTCTTGGAAAGAAGTGTTTTTATGTACATGAAAGAACTCTATTCAAAACAGGCTAAAATTAAAGAAATGGGGTAAATTCAAAGTATATACGTCAGATAAAATGCTCTTCTTGAACATTCATCAGCCACCAGGACTTGAGTACTGTGCCAAAGGCATCTATTGGAGATTGGTGTGAAGAAATATGCCATGAAGCATTTTGTAATATTATTTGAAACCTTAATTTTACTTAACTCACTGAAATGATGTGGGCCTTTTACAAAAGTATCTATTATTAGTTTAAGTTCTACAACTACATGCTCTTTCAGAAGGCAGTCTGTCAGAATGCAGATGTATCTGGTCTTGTGCATGATGGCTACAAAGGAAAGAATTTAGATGTAAATCTAATTTCATGTAGGTAGAGATAAAGGATGAAATGGGAGAAATCCACTGTGAACCATTAATGAAGTTACTGAGAGACTGAGCGTACTATGTTAATATTCTATTGGGATCTAGCCACTTTCTTTGTGGTAGTGTCTATGAAAACTAATAAAGAGACAATAAGAAAACATGGCCAAACAACAATAGCCAAATCAGCACAACAAAATATTAGCAGCATGGTGCCCCATCACTAGGATTCAGCACTTGGGAGGAAGAGAATCAGGAGTTTAAGGTCATCCTCAGCTACATAGCAAGTTCTAGGCTAGTTTGAGCTACATAAGACTCAACAAAACAAAACACACAGATGAAACAAAACCCTAGTTAACTCTTAAGCAGAAGGGACTTCAGACAGGATGGCTGCTGCCTGCTCTTTGATTTATTGTGAACAGTGGATGTCTGTAAGAAAGACTTGTGGTGGCACACGTGTAACCTCAGTACTCGGGCTGAGGCAGAAGGATCATGAGTATGAAGCCAGCCTGGACTATAGTCTCAGCAAACAAAAAACAACTGGATTAGACCTTCTTCGGCCTAAGTATCTCTGTGTCAGCTATAAAGAATGCCTGAAAGAAGCATTTTATTTGTAGCCTGTCAGTTTGATGAGTCATCAATATAATTTATGAGTTTCCGGGACTGATACCAAATGGTACCTGAGCCCTTAGCTTTCTTGAAAACCATAGTTTTTAAGATTACTTCACTATTAGCGACAAAGCAAACAAACAAAACAAGCAAAAATAAATACATAAAGATGATTTACTTGCCACAGTTGTGATGCTTTGAACAGTAGAGAATGTAATGGTGCAAAACAGCATTCAACAGTGACAGTCCATACATCTGCAGTTACACTAACGAGATCTCCAAGATCCAGAACTTACCATCTATTGAGCTAAGTCCTTATTTTGATACTTTAGCAGATATAAAATATTGCACCTGCCTTGCCAGTAAAAACTGTTTAAAGATAATGGAAGATTTAAGTTGCAAGGAAAAGTTACAGTTCACATAGATTAATCAGCTACTGAATATAGAGATGCGAGAACTAGAAAAAATGGGCAGATTTTTATAAAAGGAGAATTAGTGAGAATTATCACCTGATGATACACTTTCTGGTTTAGTGGTTAATGGGAAACTGGATATTCATTTAGTGCCAAAGAAGCATCTAGATCAGTCACCAGGGAAACCAGTTGGAAGATCAGAACATTGTGCTGAGTCATTGGGTTGAGC
Organism: Typhlomys cinereus; assembly: GCA_023101885.1. Classification (NCBI taxonomy): domain Eukaryota; kingdom Metazoa; phylum Chordata; class Mammalia; order Rodentia; family Platacanthomyidae; genus Typhlomys; species Typhlomys cinereus. The sequence continues at coordinate 2,112,031 of JALPQD010000166.1, read as the reverse complement.
ACTGTAAGATGGTAGATATGTAAATATAAGTAAATAGATATTTTCTGACTTATGAAGCATGAAACATTTTGTCTAATATATATATTAGTATACTGTATATACTATATATATACATATATATATATGTATTGAGGGATCTGAAATACAAGTGTCTGATCTTTTAACAAGTAATTGTCCAAAATAAGGAATTGAGCTAGATTAAGATAAATATATGAGATATAACCCGTTATAATGTAAGATCATAGAAGGAAAACAAGCTTAGAAAAATTAACTATAAATTTGAGGACAGTGGGAAATTTGAATATAGTCTGGGGTTAAAATATTCTGAAATGAGCAAAGAGATTACTAACTAAAAAGAAAGGTTATAAAACACTATACAAACCTAATCTAATTTTTGTTAAGAAAATATATATGTGTTAAATTGCTAATAGTGGTCATTGCTGAGTACTGGAAATAAATTTTTCCCTTTGTCTATTTTCATCAAATCCACAATGCACTTGTAACAGTTCCATAGTAATGACAGGTTATTTTATTTTGTGTGTGTATGTGTGTTTGTGTATCAGAGGGCACTGCATGTGCCTGTGGAGGCCAAGGGTGATTTTGTGAGTCATCCTGGATTGCTTCTACCTCTTTTTTGCTTCACGCTAGGATTTCCCAGGCTCTGCTTTCAAAGTCAAGTGCAGAGCTGCCGCAATTCCTGCCTGGTGTTTTTATGTGGATCTGGGATCCTAACTCAGGTCTTTCTGCTTGTGAAGCAGAGTCTTAACCGCTGTTATCTCTCCATCCCAGACAAGAACTTCTAGCAGAATTGTGGATTCCCCCTCTTCTGTTGGAAACTGATTATATACTATCTGTAGCCAAACAAATATAAAACCAAGAAACCACTACCTATCTGGGGACACAGCATGCTCTAATTCTGTGTAAAGTACTTAAAGACAGATAGAAAGCACTTATCTTGCAAAGATAGTACTAAAATGTAACAGAAATGCCATTGCATAATAAGTGCAGGGACAAACTCAATCCATCTTTGAGATACTCAGTTACAAAACACAAGTAAGATACATCTTGCTACACGTCATTCACCCTCCAAATCAAGCCTTGACTAGTTACCTTTAGGGAAAAAATCTTCAATCTAATATGTAAAGTGTGTTAAGTGTGTTAAGCATGAAGTCCTCATCTATGCCTCTGGTGTGGTAGGCACGGCATTGGATTCCAAATCCTCCTGGGGAGGCAGAGTTGAGGCTTCTTGCTCAGCCATTGCCTCTCGAACTAGGCTGCCTAACACTGCATCATGGATACTGTGGAACAGAAGATCCAATAAGGCAGGATTTTCAAAAAATAGATTGCGGGTGAGGTCACTCACAACTTGCGCTATAAAAGGAAGAAACAAAAATTAAGTCAAATTTCCAAGCTTTGGTTTTGACCATTGGAAAAAAAGTAACGTTTCATGTAGCCTTTACAGTTAATTAGTAATTAATTTAGAGTCAGGATGTCCTGTGACACAGGCTAACTTTGAACTCCTTATTCTGCTTCCATATGCCATGTTTATGTACCATCAGATTTGATCATATAGTTTAATTACTAAAATGCTACAGTACAGGTCTCTCCAATCCTTACCTCTATCGCATTAAGCTTCCAATCACAGGATGCTACTGTTACTTTTTGGAAAATTCTTCCATACGCTCTACATACAAATACAAATATAAATATCACTGTGTATTCTGGCTAGGCACATAGGCTGTGCTTGTGACCCCAGCTCTTGGAAGGCTGAAGGAAGGAGGATTTCAAGGGTGAGGCCAGCCTGTGCTACAGAGCAAGACCCTATTTCAAAATCCAAGCAAATTCTGATTATATTATTATTTCTCCCTTTCTTACTCACATATAGGACACTATTATTATGAACTCCTTTTTTACTTTTTTTTCTTCTTTTTCGGTTCTGCTAAAAGTAATTAAACCTAGGACTTGAAACATGCCAGGCAAGAACTCTATCAACTGAGCTACATCCTGAGTCCTTCCATGATGTGGCTTCTTATTTTAAAGATGTACTCTATTTATCTGTTCCTTTTCCTTTTGTTTCACACTGAAAGTTTTTCATAACGCAGTGACATCAGTGCCTGCAACTAACTAATTTCAAACCCAGATTTATAGTAATTTAAAAATACAAATTATGAGGAAAATTTCAAATGTAGTTAGTACAAGAAGAATACACGAGAATAGTAAAACTTTTTCCATCTTAATATATACTCACGACTGCATCCGGCTAAATATACATAAATACCGACATCTCCATATTCTTTTACAATCTGTAATAATAGAGAAATAAAGATTAATTTCTCTTGACCCTGTGCCTAATAATGCAAGCTATTGTCTACCAATACTTATTTAAGGACATGACACTCTTAACATTTACTTGTACATCTTTGCTTCAAGTACTTATGCACTTTTAAGCTAATAAGTTGAAAGTAATTTTGTATTTCTTTTGTTTTTCATACAGAAAGTGACAACTAGGAGTATTAAAATATTAAATTTTGTTTAGGTATAAAAAAGTATCATGATAATGACTTTGAAACAAATCTTATAGAGATAGGTCCTGGAATATTTACAGGTTGTATAACATCTAGGATGTACTTCAAAGAGAGGATGGTGCTGGGAATAAATGAAATAAATTGGCCATAAATTGATAGTTGATGCTTGGTGGGAGTTACATGGGACTCATTATACCATACTCTTTACTTTTATATACACATAAAATTCCTTAATCAAAAGTTGAAAAACGGTAACAAAAAAGTTGGCAAGGGGCTCTAGCCCATCTCTGATATAGTCAATGGTCAGAAATGCTAAAGAAACTAATACTGTGATCCAGCAATGCTTACCCCAGCCAGAGTTTTTACTCCAACAGAATCGATAAAATTGACTTGTGAAAAATCTAGAATGACAGTATGGACAGTTTCTGGGGGCATAAATCTTTGCAGCTCTTCTGGAAATGTGGTTTTGATGACTATTGGGGGGTATTTTACTTCCTCTTCATCTTCTTCGGGCTTGGTACCATCTTCTGCATCGACTTCTGCATCCTGTGTAAAAAATAAAATGATTTTCTGAACAATTCTACTTTTGAGGTTTATTATGGAAAATAGGGTCTATATTTTCAAGAACAATATGTAATGTTTAGCCTTAGCTGCTTCTTTTCTCAATGCTTCCCTTTTTTGTGGTGGTACTGTTGTTCAGAAAAATCATATTTATTGTTTTTGCTTTCTCCTAATTTGGAAAATAGGACCAGTAAGATAGCTCAGTTGGTAGAGATGCTTGCTGCCAGCCTGTCGACCTGAGCTAGATCTCTGAAATACACGTGGTAGAAGAAAACTGACATCTCAGGTGCCCTCTGACCTCCGCATGTGCACTGTGATACATGCATACCCACTCTCACACACAAGCTAAATAAATAAATGTAAAAAAAATACTAAAGTGAAATGCTTCCATTAATTTCATCGTGACAGACCGTGAATTACCATAAATCCCAATAGTAAACATCAGTCTTTGAATTTTTTTATTAACAACTGAATAAATCTATGATTAGGTATTTACTAATGGTAAACTTTATTATGGTGTGGTTTTTATTTTTTTATAATGCTTTCATTTTTGTATTTCAGAAGCATCCTTATAACTGATCTTACCATATACTTCAAAAAATGCTTTTTAGACCAACTCTCATGTACCCTGGGCTTGCCTGGAACTTGCTTTGTAGCCATGGCTGGTCTTCCTGCCCTGGCCTTCTGAGTGCTGGGATCATGGCACGCACCACCACATCCAGCCTAGTCACTTTTATTTATTTATCTGTGTGTGTGCGTGGTGTGTGTGTGTGTGTCAGAGGGCACTGTGTCCCTGTGGAGGACCAAGGGTGACTTCGGGACTCAATCTGGATTGCTTCTACCTCCTTGCTTTCCTCTGGGATTTCCCAGGCTCCGCCCACCAGGGCCGCCATGGCGTGTTTTACAGGGACCTGGCATCAGAACTCAGGACTTTCTACTTGCGATACTGAGTCTTAACCCCTGAGCCATCTCTCCAGCCCTGCCACATACTTTTAAGAGCATCTTGCTGGGTTTAGACTTCAATGGGGTTAACACGGGAGAGCATACAGATCAAGAGCAAGGAGAAAACACACTGGAACTCACCGCTTTGACGACAGTGGCATTGGCCATATCTGCATTTCCAACTTCCTTAGCGTACTTCCTCATGGCCTTTCTTCTTCCTCCCAGTATGAGTGCTGGGTTCACGCCAGTCTTTACAGAAGGACAAGTATGCAAGATCACTTCCTAGATCCCAGGAATCCACCCACATGCCACCTAGTCTTGTGGACTTGGACTCTTCCCCATTCAACTGCCTTCTGCACTAGTTACTCCCTCACTAAGAGACCATATTGCTTTCCGTGGTCTAAGACTTGATTCAAGACAACCAGAACCTAAAAGTGAAAGTAATTTTATAGTGGTATTTACTAAAAAATTAGATGCCTCAGAATCCTTATGTTTAGGAGACTGTGGGTAGTAGAGGTTGAGGCTTAGTCATGACTGCAGAGTGGCCCCAGAGTAAGACATATGATTACTTTTTTAGGAAAGGAAACACACACCCACACCAAAAAAATGAACTGTGCTAAATGCTTAAAATGGTAAGTTTTATGTTATGCATATTTTACTGCAATAAGAAAAAAATCCAAAAGTACAGTAAGGTATGCTGAGAGGCTAAGTGACTACCCTTGCTGAGCCAAGACTCACTTCAGAAATAATAACTCAGTTTCTCACCTTTCTTTTTAATGCGCTGCTGTACAAGTCACTATTGGCATAGTAAATTGGGGCATTTATTTGGAATATTTTTATTCCTGGAATTTCTTTCACCTGAGAAATAAAACATTAGCGAATTTAATACCTGATATATTTCACAATCAAAATTGCCTCCTTCCTCCAAATGAATATACAAGCTGGAAAGTACACTAAAACTCTTTCTTTTTTAACCTACATAACAAATGCTTGATTTGCATGACTGTTTTGACATTTTTTTTTTTTTTTGCTTGCATGTATATGTAAAAGAGGCACTTGAGTGTGTGTATATATGTATAGAGGCCCAAAGGTTACTTCCAGAATCGTCGTGGTTTGCTCAATCTCCTTAACGCTTTGCTCTGGGCTTTCCCAGGCTCTGCCTTTCAGGCCTCCAGTGCAGGGCTCTGCCATTCATCTCCACTCTCCAGCCCCTCATCCCCCCAACGTGGGAATCTTTATCTGGGATCTGGGAATCTGAAATCAAGTCCTTCAGCTTTCGAGATGAAGGCTTTAACCACCCTGACCCATCTCCTCAGTCCCAAAACTAGCTTTAAAAGAACTTTGTCAGAGTGCTTATTCTGTAGAATAAAAGAACATTTAAAAATCAAGGAAACCTGTAGCTATAATTTCTAACCACTAAAAATGAAGTGGGGACTGGGGAGATGGCTCAGTGGGTAAAATGCTTGGTTCGTAAGTATGAGTTTGAAACCCAAGAGCCCATGTAAAACCATGTGTGGTAGCTGCATCTGTAATCCCAGTGTTCCTAAACGGAGGCAGGATAATCCCTGGAAGCTCATGTGCTCGCTAACCCCACACATTCAGCAGGGAGATCTTGTCTCAAACAAGGAAGGGAAGGACTGACACCAAAGATTGTTCTCTGACCTCCACATGTACATTATGGTACACATTGTACACCACTTACACACACACACAAAGTAGAATTCCATGATGCCACACCTAGCTTTTACATGATTAAAATCAGTATTTTACCATTTAAAGGGTTAAAGCTGAAATGTAGAAGCAAACTTGTGAGACACCTGTCTTTGAGTCTAACTGGACCCCCAAGCGAGCTCAAGCAAGCAGTCTCTCGCCCAGTACTCAAGTCACAATCTCCTCAGCCCCTCTCCCCATCTTGCTCTACTCTTTGAAAATATTGAGAAAACATCTGCTGGCCCAAAGAGCCCCTACCGCACTCGAGCAAAAGCAGCTCAGTCCAAGCAGCCCTTACCCACCTTCCTATTGAACTCCTCCCTTCCCCTGCTCCAAAGCATCTGGTCATCAAGTGGAACGTTTCACCTAGGCTCTCTTCCTGCATCAAGCCCCATAAAAGCTCCAGCTTGCTGTGCCTCAGTGCACTGTTCCCACTCCCAGGGAGAGGCAGCTGCCCCTCACTGTTATGAAAGAGTGATCTGCTACTGGTGAGGTCAGCTGCGGTCCTTATGTGTTTCACCTTGTCCTGGTCTACTCAAATCTAACACCATTGGCTTACATTCTTCTGAAGAAAACCATCCTTTCAGCTTCAGTATTTTGTAAATGTACATTCTAATTCTAGCAATACGTATCCTCACTAAAAATGAGGGAAAATGGGTATTAAGAATTAGGTAGTCAACACACAGTATAAACTACAAAACCACATCCAGACAGTCAGCAGAATCTCAGGCTTTTCCCCTTGATTGCTGCGCCTCTCTCCCTTTGCTCAAAAACATTACTCAGCCAATCACATCACATGTTCACAATCTTTTAAAATATTAGTGGTCCTACCTCCTCATATGCATCTATGTCAATATATACATCGGTGTCCGGAAGCTGTCCCAGAACTTTGTAGCTCGGACTGTAGAGAGAGAAGGTTAAATTCTACCAGGTTGACTGGCACACTGTTATTTACATGTGTGGATTTGCTAGTGATCTCAGGACGCCTGGTCCTCTGGGACTTTTGTGGAAGAATTCTTCACATATCTCATTCTCACAGCCAGTCTGCTCCTATGTGGCGCAATGCCTTGGGAGCACAGAGGAAGCGGAGGGCCCTCTGGCGGGGACTTCAAAGGATGTGGATTTCAATAAGTTTTAGAATGGACCATTCTGACCCCTTGGGAGTGTTTTGGCATGCCATGTCTGCAAGTCTAAATCCTACTGCTCCCAGTTTAGGTGAGTCGTGATCACTGTCTGATTGGTATCAGCAGCGAGGATGTCTAATGGTTTCCTATGCATTCATTATCACATTGTATTGAAGCATGCATAACCATATATTTTGTTTTTAAGATGATGATAAGATTTAGCTGTTTGTCAGCTTCTAGATTAATAAATAAAACATATATAAATCACTATCTTACCACTTACTGTGATCTTGGGTAAATTCTCCAATTATTCCAGGACTTAGTTTCTACATGTGTTAAGTGAGGGTAATAATCCTTGGGTTTGTAGGGATGAAATGACATACACATTGAACCTTTGCAAAGGGCTAGATGCAGAAGCAATTATAGTTATTCAGTGGCACCTTACCTCATTATTGATATCACATCATTATTTGAGGAAGATTGCAATTATCTTAATAATGCTTTATAAAATGGACTAAACTGTGAGCTGTTTGGAAGCCAAAATAAAATCTCTATCATATCCTTAACCATAGTTAATGGAAGAAGCACTCAGGAGCTGTTTGTTGAATGAAGAGATTGTCTTGTAACTGTGTGCTCTGAGGGAAACAGGATTCAGAACAGGTTGAATCCAGTGTATCAGTGGCCCTCTCCAGAAGTGTACTCTACAGCAAGATGCCAGTTGAGAATAAACAAGCATCTTGAGTAGTGGCCTCCCACACACACATCTGCAAAAATGTGGCAAAGCTACAAAGGGCAGAACATAAAACTCAAGCTATTTGAGGGAGAAAGAGGCAGAACATTAAAAACACGCAAACAACCCCTTGCCCAGCTTATGATTAAAAACCCCACAAAATCTTATTTAGTACAGAAAACAAAAAACACATGAATCTCAAATTCTATATTATAGCTAAATTATATATATATATGTATACTTTAAGTGCTGGGATTGAGCCCAGGGTCTTATACTGTTAAGTATCTGCTCTGTCTTCAACTCTCAGATGTTTTTAAATCATAAAATGTTCACTGAAACGCTGAGATAAGGAACTCCCCTATGCATTAATAATAATAATAATCTTTATAAAATGAGGAGAATGTTTTTTGATAAAAATGGGTAGCAGTGCTCAAAATTTGTTAATAAATGTCATTAATGCCATTTTGAGTTTAAATCACATGCTCTTAACATTTTTCTCTTGTGCTATTTTGAGGATAGAAATCTCATTTATTCTTTGGAGAGCAGAAGTGCTCATTATTCTACAGGTAAAGAGTTAATATCTCCCATCCTCAGGGGCCTTTAAAATTTAAAATGCCATAATGTGGTTTGCGTGGACAGGCAAAGCCAAAAGGACGTCATTTTTATTCTCCTATGTGTTAGAGGAGAAAGGGGCTGCCCTTGCTTGGGTGGGGAATATAAGTCAGGTGTGCCTACATCTCTTCCCCTTTATTCTCATTTAAACTTACTGCAATTATTTAAAAGTAGTAAGTATTAATTCTATCTTACAGTCACAGAACTGAACAAAGCTTTGAAAGGTTACATAAAAAATACACACCTAAGGCCAGGATTTGCACACTGGTTACTTCGTTATATTTCCTCTTTGTGCTGTTTTTTTTCCATCACAAGTGATATTTAAAAACCGGTTCAATTTTATTTATTATTTAATTATCCATTATTTAAGTAATATATTAATTAATATGGAGTAATAATAATATCATGACTGATAAATTAAATAATTTATTTAATTGTGTGCATATTTACAAGTGAAGGTCACAGGATAGCGTTCATCAGTGAGTCCTTGTCTTCCATCTTGTAAGGCAGGGTCTTTCCTGCTTGTTTCTGCCTTACTGCTGCTTCGGACTAACTGGCCAATTGCCTCTTCTCTTGCCAAAAGAGTAGTGGGATTATAGATGCATGTTATTGCCTCGGGCTTTTTACATGCTTCAGAGGGTTGAACTCCGTCCAGTGGGTTTTTACCCACTGAGCCATCTCTTCACCCACAAGGGTATTTTTAACAGGTTATTTTACTCCTTCTCCAGTGGACTCAGCTTCCTACCAGTGAGAAGAAGGCATGAGTGGCCCAGAGTGGAGGATGGGAGCACTAGAGAACCACATGTGATAACTGGGTGTCAGAACTTGTTTCAGGCCATCAAGACTCATGTCAGTATGCAGTGTCAAAGAGACTTGCCAAAACACATGCTTCACCAGATGGGGATAAATAAACCCACGTGTCCTTGTCCCAGCACAGCAGGAACAGTGACTTCTTAAGCAAAATCATTGATGGGAGAATTAACTGTGATATAGCAAAGCACCTGACAAAATTATATGATGTTCCTCCCTTTTTTTGCTTGCTAGGGATTGAACCAGGGTCTTGAACATATTAAGAATATGCTCTGTTAAAAAGCTCTGCTTCTAGCCCCATGTGGAATTTACTTGGCATTTTATTTATTTAGTCAAAAGGCTGTGTTACCAGAACTACAGTTCCCTCTCACACTAACTAGAAATAACCAAAAGGCTCCACTTCCAGCATTTTTATACTTAACATTGAAATACCAGCCAAGGACACTCACCTCTGTGTTCTGTAAATCACAGTCATTAGGGCAATGATCACAGCAGTAATCAGACCATAATCCAATCCCAGGAACAAGGAGGACACAAAAGTGGTAAGCCAGATGGTCTAAACAAAAGTCAAAAAGCTTTCTAGAGAATCATGTTTAAAAGTCCAGAAGAATTACAGACATACTTTGTTGACTTGGCCTGAATAGCACATATCCAGTGAGTGCATTAAAATCTTTCTCTCGTGTTTATTCTCACTACTAATAGCTGCTGAAATGACATATGAACCCAACCATTACCAGTACTTACCAGCTCAATCTTGCTGGTTCTCCAGAAGAAGGGCAGATCTGAGAACTGCATAAACATGCCTTTCAGGTTGACGATGACAATGGCCGAGAGCACAGCCTGCAACACAGCATCCACTCATGTCTTCTCAAGCCCCCTTGCAGGCTCATACAACCCTCTCCTACCCTCCCCACTTGTTCACACTCACTACTTATGGGTCATTCACAGTCCCTATGGAACCACAAGTCCAATGCACTTGGCTAGCTAAATTGGGCCTTGGAAAACCAGGCTTACATTCTTAGCAAATCTGCATGGAAGCTGAGAGCTTCAGAATAAAATTTGATGCTAAAGGAATTAATTCACCCATAATTTTTCCTTATGACTTTTAAAAATAAGTTTCTAATCTCTTTTAGATTAAATAGATCTGCAAATAAATGTCTTATGCTGTAGTTCATCTCAGAATGTTAACGAAAGATGAGGTCGTAGAAAGTCAAAGAGAGAAGGGATCTCGGAGGTCAGCCAGTCCAAACCTCATTTGGCAGATAAGGAGACTGAGACCAAATGGTGCAGGTAGAGGCGGCTTTCCCAAGGTTTTGTGGCAACTGTCAGTAGACTACGGAACATGATCCTGGTTTTAGCCATATCTCTTTCCCATACTTTTCTGCTAGAGTGACAGTAATCCACCCCCAAAGTAGTCACAAAAAATAAATAAATGGAATAGCACAGAAAAGCCTTACACCCACACTACACACCTGGGGTAATGACTCAAAGAGGAATCCAGTGGCTAATATGACCAACAGAATCATTAGTGAGGCCAAGCAACCTGCAAGCTGGTGAGAAGACACACAGAAGGGGCATTTAGACAACAGTGAGAGGTCATTATTGCCATAATCACTGTGAGAAAATCAACAGCACATGAACTCAACATGTCACCCAAACAATTACATTCAGCTACAACTCTATCTTTGACGTTTTCATTCCTGTCAGACACTTTAAACAGAAACTGAAATGTTGAAGTATCTGACTGAAAGGCTCTTAGGAGAAAGATATCTAGTGCCAACTTGAGATCCCAGGACTGAAGAGTTCAGACTAGTGTTTACCATACAATATGGAAGCCACTCATCACATGGAGCTATTTAATTTTTTAAAAACTAAAATAAAACAGAAGTCCAGTTCTTGGTTTCAGTAGTCAGATTTTAAGTGCTCGAAAGCCACAAGTTGCTAGCAGTTGCCATATTGGATGGGGCAAAGATGAAACATCTCCATTGTTGCAGAGAGGTTCCCTGCGCTGGCTTCTGTCCACATTCAGCCTCAAGCTTCTAGGACAACAGTCCATAGCTGCACATGCAGGTTAACTGGTAGCAAGGGAAGAGCTATGCAACTTTCTGATTTAACTGGAGAATATGCTTCTCCCCCCCATGGATTCAGTTTCTTGTGATTCACTTTAATCCACCATGCCTTTCTCTGATGTATCCCACAACTCACTGGAACATGGATCTGAAGGCAGAGTAGCTTAAGTTGGGTTCAGAATAGAATCTAGAAATTAATGGTAAAATCATCAGTTCTTACAGGAATTCTTGTATACATACCTGTGTCTTCCCTCCAGTTCCCTCCTGAACAAGACTTCGAGACAAGGAGCAAGAAATTGAAAACGTCTGGAAGAGAGATCCAATGGAATTGCACAGGCCCAAGGCAATGAGCTCCTTTTCCACGTGGAAACAAAACAGAAGTAATAGGTGACTTTGAGGGAGAAAAGCACAATTTATTTACTACACATCTTCAGTAGTATGGGCTTGTTCCTTCATTCTCCTTTCTAATGCAAAAAATCTCCTTAGCATGAGTTCAAAATAGGATTTTCAGCATATTGAAGACAAATGTGATCCTGCCTACTCTCTGGAGCCCAAACCTATACAAATACTGCTTTTTGAAAGAGAAAGAAAGAAAGAAAGAAAGAAAGAAAGAAAGAAAGAAAGAAAGAAAGAAAGAAGAAAGAAGAGAGAGAGAGAGAGAAAGAAAGAAAGAAAGAGAAAGAAAGAAAGAAAGAGAGAAAGAGAGAGAAGAGAGAGAGGAAGGAAGAAAGAGAAAAAGAAAGAATAAGGAAAAGGAAGGAAGGAAGGAAGGAAGGGAGAGAAAGAGAAAAAGAAAGAGAGAGAGGAAGAAAGAAAAAGAAAGAATAAGGAAAAGGAAGGAAGGAAGGAAAGAAGGGAGAGAAAGAAAAAGAGAAAGAGAAAGAAAGAGAGAGGAAGAAAGAAAGGAAGGAAGGAAGGAAGGAAGAAAGAAGAAAGAAAGAGAAAGAAAGAATAAGGAAAAGGAAGGAAGGAAGGAAAAAAGGGAGAGAAAGAGAAAAAAGAGAAAGAGAAAGAAAACTGTAATAAAAGAAGAAAGCACTTGTGTGAGAGAATGTTCTTGATGAATGGCTGGTGGCATCTTTTAGATGCTGTTATAGTTAAGCACAACTTGACAATTGAGAGTTTGAACTCTGGACACATTTGCAGGGAATTAATAGGAGATTGTTTAGTGGATTGAGAAGGCCAGCCCATGGTGGGTGGGACTAGTTCCCCGGCAAGTGAATAAAATGGAGGGAACTGTTTGAGAAAGGAACATCCCTGTGTATATTTGGTCAGACATGCTGGTTTGGCAAGTAAGGATCGTCCCTCTATTGGCTGTTTCGTGAATATGGTGTGGTCAGTTCCCTCAGCCCTGGTATTGGTGTCAGCTCTCCTGTTAAGCTGGACTAAGAACTGTAACTGGACAATCGTAAGAAAATAAACTCCTTGTTCCCTTAAGTCGTTTGATATGATTCTTATCAGCAACCATGCAAGCTGACTGCTACAGATGCTCATGAATGAGTATATGCCAGCACTTTCTTGGGGGACTCTGAGTCCTGCTGCCTTAGGTCTACATTGGGATATAGTTTGATCGCTGCATTTCGTGTGAACATCTGGTCTACCTTGTCTATATTTAGAAATACGTAATACATCAACTATGGTTGTTCATGCCTGCAAAGCTGAGACCAGAGGATTATCACAAATTTGAGACTACATAGTGGGCAGGTACAAGGTAAGACCCTTCCTCTAAAAAAGAAAAAGGGTTTTGAATAAATATATTGTTGATAGCTGAAAAGCAGCAAGGTTAATACAAAGCCCAGTAGTTGGGAAGCCGACTGCAGGGCCGTCAGGAGCTTGAGTCCAGACTATTGAATAATTTCCAGGCCAGCTAAGGCTATGGTGTGAGATTTCAACAATAACAAAGACAACTAAAGAGATTATAGTGTCAAATAAGTACATACTCCAAATATAACCCTTAGAGAATATATATCATTCTATCAAGTTAGAGAAATCCAGCCCATTTGCCTTCCTTAACAGAATCTACTGACTGACCCTGAGGAAGCATCTGTAGGAACAGATGATTTTTTTACCTGATTGCCATCAACCTGGTAGCCATGCTTATTTGCCAAGGTCTTGGCCATTGAGATGGTCACTGAAAATCCAACGATGGCTATGGCAATGGCATCCACGTACACGAGGTGGAAGAGGCTGGTATCTGGGTTGGCAGGAGGGAGTAGCCTGAAAAGTCAAGCACACTTTAGCTCAAGTGTTGAGACCAGACACATGAGTAGAGTAGAGCAGTGAGAAGGAGATTATGAGCAAGTAAGGTGACCGACACTGGGGAACCTGTTTGGAGCAGCAGGATACAGGGCCTACTACTGCAGAGGTTCTTTCCTGGCCGGCGCAGCAACCGAGTGTGGCCTTCTACGGGATGGGCCATCTGCACGATTAGATGCCTGGTTATTTATAGCATGGTAACCTCATACTGAAGGCAGGTGTAAGCAAGACTAAGAACCAGGAGGAAGAGAGGGTCAGTGAAGTGCTCAGATGCCACAAGACACCTGAACCAGTCTTGAGGCAGGGAGGGTGTTGGAGAATTAGTGTCCTTGTTACATTACTCATTCTCTCCTTTGTTATTTGAGGTAAGAACTCTGAGTCAATTAACTCTTCCCATGTTACTGTCCCTTTGGTTGAGTCGTAACATGGGAAAGGAGCAGCAGGTGGAACTCTTTGGGCCCCACCTAGAAATCCAGAGGAGCCCAAGTTATGACTCTTAAGTCCTACAAAGGGAAACCCAGTTTTTGCATATTCCTATAGTTTGGGATCCCTTATCTTCAGAAACATGACAATCATCAGAATGTTACAGTAAAGAGTCAGTAGGAATTTTCTAAGGCATCCTGCTCCAATTCAAAGGACTGGGCTGAATAATCCTAACAGTCACTTAGTTGATATACCAGCTAGTTATCAGGTACTTGCATATTAAGTCCTCTGTGTCTGCTTCTGTGGTTCATTATTTCCCTTAACCTGTGAATGAAGCATCTGTATAGTCCCTAATTTACAGGTGAGGAAAATGAAGCATGGTAAGACCAAACAACTTGTCCAAGGCTAATCAGTTTATCTATTAAGCACATCAAAAGTTCCACAGAGAATCTGCCTTTCTATACCTATTTTTCTCACTGTGTCATAGTACAGAAACGAAGGACATCACAGACTAGATGAAACATAGTGGGCCACACAAGTAAAAAGATTTGAAAATAGGGGGAAGTCAGGCAGGGGAGATGAAATAAGGGAAAAGGAGAGGGGGGATGGAATTTGGAGCTAAGAGTTGAAATTATTATAAAGTCACTATATTCATGTATATAACACTAAAAATGATAAAGATAAAAAAGAAAAAAAGACATTTCAAATTCTGGATGAAGAAAGAGAGGAGAGAAAGAGAAAGGGACCTGATGCTATTAAGTCTAGGTTTGTTTTACATAAGCCATCTCCTTTCACTTGTAACAAGCCTGTTAATAGGTGCCATTATTATCCCAATTTATAGGAAAAAAAGATGCTTTTCCCCCAAGATAGGGCAGAAAGCAATGCATTTGGGTAACAACAGGGGGCAGGCCGGTATCAGTAAAAATTATGGTGATATGATTCTAACTTGTCAATGCAGCTTCAAGAGAAGAAATCTAAATATATAAGGGTTTCTCATGAAACTCCTTGTGACTAGTAACTGGATCATATCACTTGTTGGATCCAATCAAATACTGTTTGCCACATGATCCACTGTGTTAGAGATCTGGCATGAGGTGATGGAAAGAATATCAAAATGGGCATCAGAAGACTAAGTCCCAGGGCCAGGCTGGGACCACCAGTGAGTGACTGAAACTCACTTATATCTCCCAAATATTGCCTTCCTTATGTCCTACCTCCAACAACAGCCCCAGTTCTGCCCTTGTACTGTGTGCTCACAGCATTTCTCACTATTATTTTTATTGATTGACTATGTCCAGCAGTACAAACACTCCATAGAGGTAAGTGGTTTTGCTTGTGTACCTGTTGTGTATAGCTGCGTATTTGCTAGGTATTTGGCAAATGAATGCTGAATACGTGAACATAAATGAACTTTTCTGTAAGAATAATCATGAATCCAGTCCACAGGGCTTTTGCACATGCTGATCGAGATGGTGGATGTAAAATGCTTCGCATGAAACTGATTTTCTGGATTATAGGTAGAGTGGAAGCTTCTGCCTTCGACACTGGCTCTGTGGGGTCTTATGCTTCTCTGCTCCTAGGAGCCACTTGGACAGGATTGGAGGTGTGGACCCCGACTTTCTGGAACACAGCAGGTTCCTTCAGGGTCTGGCTTGTTTGTGCTGGAGAAGAAAGATGGGAGAGGAAGAGAGAAAGAGGAAGGGAAGTGGGGAGGGAGAGAGAAGATGAAGCATTAGTACAAGAAAGAGAAAGAAATGCACCTTGAGATGTGTGAAGCAGTAGAGATGTCAGAGAGTAACAGACAGGGTCAGGGTGAGACCATGAGCTGCAGGTCAGTCTTACCCTTTAAATGTAAATGCCTGGTAACAATGCCTGGTAACAATGTATAGTAAGAATGCATGGTAACAATGCGTGGTAACAATGTGTGGTAACAATGCATGGTAACAATGTGGAATTAAGGCCAGTGACATTGCTCAGAGGGTGAGGCGCTGATGTGGGGCACTTTTCCCTCTAAGCCACCATCTTGAACTTTGCCCCAGTCCCAGTCTCAGCCAGTAAAAAGCGGGGGTAGGGGATTTGGGGGGAAGGGGGGTTTCCTGGCAGCCAAGCAGATTGAAGGGGGACTGCTCAGCAGTTAGAAGCAGTTTGAAGGAGACCCCCAGTTCAGTTAGAAGATCCCAAAGCAATCAAGAAGAAAGAGAGAGAGAGAGAGAGAGAGAGAGAGAGAGAGAGAATCAGCCATGCTGTGGTGAGCTGTCTATGACTCCTCAGTAGCTCTTACCCCTGGTAAGGAAACCCAGTAAACTTGTTGGTTTATCCTCAGTTTGGTCTATTGTGGAACTCCTATCTGGGGTGAGAAGACTGGTTGCGGGGCGGCTCCCAGGAAAAGTAATTTGCACAACGGGCGCTTGTTTGCAAACCCGGTGACCTGACCTGAGTTCAGTCCGTGGAAGCCCACATGGTACATATGTGGGACTTCTGTCTCTCTCTCATAAATAAATATAAAAATGAATAAAAAGTAGCAAAGATAGAAATGCGGACTTAACTAATGCAGAGGAAGCAAAGACGTTAAGAAGCAGATGGCCCAAGACTGGCAAATCCACTGGAGTGATGAGCCCTGGGACCTGCCATTAGCCTGTGCCGAGTGCGGCTGCGCGCCCAGGCTGATTGCTGACTGTCTCGGCCCTGCCTCCCGCATTCTCAGAGCTGCCCTCGGGAGAAGTGTGGGGTACCACACTCACCTGGCAGGTGAGGGCGATGGGGGCTCTGAGAGGATAAGTCACCTACACAAGATCCCACAGCTAACAAGTGACTAGATTTATGTCTTTCTGCTTTTAATTCCTCAAGAAGACATTTTTAAAAAAATTTTGAAGAGAACTGCTGGTAGATTGAAAACTTGTGCAAATGCAATAGAGAACACTGTGAAGTTCCCAAAGCAATTAAAAATATGTCACAGAGAGATTTTCACACCTGCGCCTATAGCAGCACTACTGACAGCAGTTAGGCAGTGGACACAAATCAGATACCTACTGATGGAGGATGAAGAAACAAAACACAGAACCTACACACAGGGGATGAGACTCAGCCTTTCAAAAGCTTTATATCAATGTGTGTCAACACGGATAAATCTTGAGGACATTAGCTGAGTGAAATAAGCCAATCACAAAAGACCACTACTGTATGATTCACTAATATGAGATACTGAGAGTAGTCAAGCTTACAAAACAGGCTGAGGGGGAGAATGAAGAAGTTATTGGTTAGAGAATTTTAGATTTGCAAGACAAAAAATTCCCAGAGATCCATTTTATGCTGTGAGTATATTTGACATTGCTAAACAGTCTATTTAGAAATGGTTCAGATGGGGGCTGGAGAGATGGCTCAGGGATTAACACAGAAGGTCTTGAGTTAGGATCCCAGGTCCCACGCAAAAACACAAGGTGGAAACCAGTGGCCTGCACCTTCTGGCCCTGGTAGGCAGTACCTGGGAAATCCCAGAGTGAAGCAAAATGGAAGCACAAGCAATCCAGTATGATTCCCGAAGTCATCCTTGATCCTCCACAGAGACACATAGTGCCCTCAAACATACCCCCCCACACCTCTTTATTAAGTCTCTAAAATCCTCAGTTATTGGAAATGTAGAAAAAGTTTTGTTCCATTTTAGGAATAATATAGCAGGAGTTAGAAACAATAGATTCATTGATTACTTAAGTCACTATATTTCCTACCCCAGAGGAAGTGTTCCAACGACATCCACATTGTATGATTCGTGCAAGCTAAATCCAGCTGAAATGCCAGTTCCCATTACCACCTAGAACAGACACAAATGCAAAGACGCCTTCAGCTAGTATTCATACTGACTTATCGTAAAAATGAAGCCGAAAGTATATTAACCAAGACAATCTATCCTCACTCTTAATGTTCATATTTAAGAAGAATTACTTTAGCTATCACCGATTGTAATTTTGCTCGATGACTAACCCACATAACTGAAAATAGATCCCGCAGTTGCAGGCCTGGGTTTGTTTTCTTTCACTTTGCTCTTTTCTCTACTGAGAAGTTTGGTTAGCTGAGCACAACAGAAACAGGCCGTCAAGCCTCTTTGGGGATAACTTTGATTTTCAGGTTTGAGGTAGATGTTCAGGTCAAGATCTCCTGAACAAGGGCTGTGTACATGGGGCAAGTGGTCATGCCAGATGGAACCCACATCTGGCTCCAGAATCATCATCCTGCTGCCCCTGTTTCTAAGAGAGAGGCATCTGTGCTGTCAGGAAGCCTGTTCCAATTCTTGCAGGGGTCTTCTCCAGGCCCAGAGTGGACAATGGACCACTCAGAATGTACCCAAGGCCACATCAGCCAGCTCTCTCCACATTGCCTCCTCAATTGGTGGTAGCTAAAACAATTCTTCTTAAATCTGAACGGTAACCATGAGGATAGACTTGGCTTGGGTAGCATTCTGCCAGACTGTCAGAACTAGGATCTAGTTGAGGAAGATAAAGCATAATGCTCAGATAGCAGAGAAAATGACAGAGTGTCTTCTATAGCTATTTCTTCTAGAGCTTTCTAAACATGTTATGAAGGAGAGAAAGAAGGAGGCTTACCAGAATAAGACCCAGGCCCCCCACAGTGGTGGCTGCTGCAAGAAACCACTGTTAAGGTAAGCTTGCTGTCAGATACATTGACCCAAGAAAGCAATGTCTCTGGCCCCTTTGATGAAATGACCCTGTGTTGTTGGTGGCAGCTCTTTTTCATCATAATTGAATATATTGTACATCTTAAATTATAGGAATGTTTAGGATAGTTAAATGTACAAAATAAATGAAGTTCATTTTTCTGGGTATGTAGGTTCTGGTGCGTGTGTGTGTGTGTGTGTGTGTGTGTGTGTGTGCGCTCAGAAAAGGGCACTATGTGTGCTAGTGGAAGCCCAAGGATGACTTTGGGAATCATCCTGGATTTTTCTATCTATTTATTGTTTTGTTCTCAGGCTTCCCAGGCTCTGCTTCTCAGGGCTGGACATGCAGGCTGCAGACATTTCTGCCTTGCATTTTTATGTAGGATCTGGAATCCAACCCCAAATCCTTTTGCTTTCAAATCAAAGACTTTAACCCCTGAGCCATCTTTCTGGTCCAATCATTATTTTTCTATTGGCACAGAGATATGGGATATGGAGTGAAAAAACATGTGTTCAGACAAAGAGGCAGCACCCACAAATCCCGTGTAAAATGCTAGGACTGGTGTGGCTCCCCTGTAATTCCAGCCTGAAAGACAAAGTCTGAGTATCATCAGAGCAAGCTAATCAGTGTACCAGCTGCAGAGACCAATTCTGCATTTGGAGACTTAGCCCCAAAAGAGTAATTTGGAACAGAGATTGAGGATGATTTCTGTTCTCACTCTTGGAACACACACACACACACACACACACACACACACACACACACACACCAGGCCAGTCTAGCTGTAACAATAAGCTTCAGGTGTAGTGAGGGACCCTCTCTCAAAAATAAGATAGAGATATGAATCACTTATTGGTGGGTAAATCGTTGAAGAAAGAAGTTCCCCAGATCACACTCTCAAAATGATGTGAAAGTGGGAAAGAAACTGACTTGAATGGAGAATAATGAAGTGGGACGGGGGGGGGGGACAGGAATGGGTAGTAAGGGGTGAAAACAAACAAATTCATTGTATTATGTATGAACGTGTCAAAGACTAAAAAAAAAAAAGGTAGACAGTGATGTTGACCTCTGGCCTTCACATGCATGTGCACAGACACCTGACCTGTATGCACATGTACACACATAGATAGACACTCACACATACACATATACACACACACACATATACACATTCACACACTCACACACACACATTTATATACCCACACATATACACACATTTATACATATACAGCATTGGAAGAAAACAAATCTTTTCCAAAATTCCATCACTCAGAAATAACTACTGTTAAAATGTACACTCTATGTTCTTCTATATTTTAAAACTCATCTGTGTAGGTAATGTGTGTGGTCCTAGGAGCCAAACCGTAGATCATCGCCTCTCAGAGACTTACCGCAAAGAACTCTAGAGGAATGGGCGCTGGCAATTTCTCTTTAAATCTCTCATTAAACTCCTTGCCACCCAACAGCAAACCAAAAACCATCAGCCCGACGCCTAGGGAACACACGTTGAGGTTTTTAACATTCTGCAACACAGCAACTGTACTCTGCAACACAGTGAACACTGGGTGTTTACATCAAGCAGCAGTGTCTGTACTGCATGACTCAACACACTCGCGGCTAGCTCAGGCAACTGACAGAGATAGAGCGGGGGACAGCCAGGGACTGTTTAACCAGGAGCTTCTCTTTGGGATGGTGAGAAGGTTCTGAAAATGGATAGTTGACATGGTTACATGGCCAGATGAACGTACTTATTTTCACTGAATTACATGCTTTAAAAATAATGTAAATAATATGATAAATTCTGTTATAGATTTAAAAAAATCTCTAAAAATTCAGATGAGCTGAAAAATAAAAGAATTGAGGGAGGAGCTAGGGTGTGGTTCAGTGGTAAAGTATATTTTTTAACATGCTCAAGTTTAGCACATACTCACAAAAGAGTTTTCAGGCTGAATTTCTTTCTCTTTGTAGTGTCTACAGGTAGAGACAGTTTTACCTAGTTATACAACTTTATATTTGAGATTCTTAGCTAGTAATCTTACAGTTTTGTTTTTATCTTGAGAACAGTCTTAGTATGGAGTCCAGGCTGAATTTGAACTCCACGGCATGTTCTACCATGCCAAATCTGCAGTGTTGATATCTCAATGTAACATTATGAAATCCAGAAAAATAACCCTGAGGCTGAGTTGTAAGTACTGGGCAAGAATTAAGGGCCAACGCCAGCAAAGTATTCCAGAAGAAAATGCACAGAAAAGCTTTCAGGAGTTTGAATTAGACACTGTCATGAACGGGGGAAAGAGAAGTCAGTAGGCTTTAAAAGAAGTCCAGGAGAGTCAGGGAAGAAAGTCAATTAGTTATACCTGAGGATTACAGTGGCCCCCAAATATAGTCAACTCTTACCTGATACCCAACCAAGTAGGCTCCTCACCAAGCCCAGGCCACATAATCTAGAGCTGATGCACTGAACCATCTCCCCAGCGCAAACATATTGTTTTAATCTGATCAGTTATTACCATTCTCTTATGCACTGGCATGCAATTTGTATTTTCTCTCGAGTTGATTAATCTATATGATTTTTTATTATTAAACTGCTTAGTTATGTGGGTTAAAACTTTTATAGCCTTGCTTACATTTTTTGCCTGTTTGTATTGAGATATATTTTTATACTATGCCTTTAAACTGTTAGTGTCCAAAAAGGAATAGAATTTGGTTTCACATAAGGAGCTAACAGAGTGATAGTGAAGTCACCAAACAAAGATCAAAGAAAAGAAAAATCCCTTCTATCCATAACATGGGATTTCAGGGTTTATTCTTCTTGTTAACACTCTTTTCAGCAAATTGATTATTTTCCCTTGAAGCGTGGAAGGGGAAAGACATACAAAAGTGAAAGGGAAAATAAAGAAGGCCTAGCTAGTCAGGAGTTGCTTACTTACATACACCACTGAAAAGATCCCACTGTACCGCTTTGTTTTAACCCCGAACAGGTATTTCAACATGGAGGTGAAGACATGCACAGCGGCTGCAGTGGTGAACCCTCGGACCAGAGGCTCCGTCAGATAAATGGCCACAAACCCAAACCTGCAGACACCTAGGCAAAACTGTTTTTTTTTTTTTAATGACAAAGAAACAAATAAATGACATGATAGGTTAGGAGTTCCAATCAGCAGAAAACACATCAAAATCTCTTCTGGGCCACCTCCTAACTCTACAGACTTGGACCTGCAGCTGACAAATCACCCTCTGCTTATGAGGAAAACAGTTGAACATCTGCCATGGCTTTAGCCTCAGAACACCTTGGCCAATCTTCCCTTCTCTGTTCTTTGGAGAAGGCGTGAACAAAAGTGGCTCCCTCCAAGCAGATAAGGGGGTCTTTCCAGTACTATTAATCCTTGTGTTTCAAACTCACTTTGCTTTTGAGATCTCCAAAACACTCAACCAAAGTTCACTAATGACTCTTAGTGGTAAATAAGACATCCAGTGGGCTGGTGTTCCTGAGCGTTATAAACACCAGGCTCTGGAGTTTTGCTGGCTGACTCTGCCTTCGTGTAAAAAGAGCAGCCAGGAGGGTTCAGCAGATATTTCACAGATGAACAATCAGAGCCCATCCTTACACTGATGTCTTACCTGAATGATTCCTGACAGTAAGGTCACTGACATCGCCACTTTCACTCTCAGGGCGTCTCTGATTTCTGTACCGTTGGTGGCATTTACTCCTCCTGGAATGACTATGTCATCTGGTACTAATCGAACAGCCACACCACCAATCATCAAGCTAATAACGGCAAAAGGTCCTGAAATGATGAAGCATGAACGAACCTTGTTCAGAGCACATGCAACAGGACCAGGACTGTAGCTTCCCTCCTCCACACCATTCTTGAATCTTGACATTCCCCTCATCAAGAGGTGGAGTCTAGTTCCTCTGTCCATGAAGCTGGGTGGGACTTGTAAGTTACTAGTAGTCAAAAGCAGCAGCAATACTCTGTGTGGCATCTGAGGTTAGGTATTAAAAGGTGCTGTAGCTTCTACATGACAGCTGTAAACATTCCACTGGGGCATGGGCCACCATGTGTGAGAAAGTAACAGAGAAGCCACAGTCAGATATAAGTCTAGGAATCATGGGACAAAGGGGAGGGGGAGGAGGAAAAGGGTGGAAGGGAGGTAGGGTGGGAGGCAGAAAGAAAGAGAAATAGAATGAATGTGTATATCTATATGTTTATCTATCTATCAATTCTATCTATCTTCATCATCATCATCACATCCCTCACCCTCCAAGTGCTGGGGATTGAGCCCAAGGTTTCACATATGCCAAGTAAGTGTTCTATTACTGGTATATACCCTCAGCTGAGAGGAATGTATTATTTTAAAGCACTTATGTGCATACAGTCACAAACGCTTTGTTAAGCAGGTCTGCTTAACAACCATCACATTATTTCTTTAACATATTGCAAAGCTTGGAAATCAAAAAGGAAAAGTTTTACATGATCAGGTATAAACTTTTACCTATGGATATGTGTCTGGAGGTCCCGAAAAAACAATACATGATAACGGGATAAAATGAAGAGTACAGGCCAAACACGGGAGGCACGGCTGCCAGCATGGCGAAGGCCAGGCCTGTAAGATCAGAAAACAGAAGTGGAGAAACGGTTAGCAAGCAGGGTGCTGTGTGGATTTCCTCTGGGACTGGAAGGTGATGACCCAGGTGATGTCTGTCTGCCCTTCTGTCCCAATCCCTCATGTGCTCTGCTGCCTTCAGAGTTCTGGATTGAGAATTTTGCTGGTCCTCACCAAATGTCATATTTCTGCCTTATTCTGTCATGAATTACAGAAGAGCTGATGAGAAGTCTCATTGGACCAGTATAGTTTTCATCTGGGGCAAAGGCATTCTGCTGGCTCCCAGCCCCCACTCCCCACCTCCAATGGGGCATTTCACAACTTCTCTGGGGACTTCTTTGCTATAAGTCACCTGACTGTTCCATCCCTCTTCCCCTGAAGTTCCTCTGATGGTCCCTTATCAAGAGGCAAAGTTTCCCAGGCTCTTTCCTAGCTCATTCTATACACAGTCTTCTTTGATGAAGAAGTTCCAAGTGACCAAGCTTAGTTACCTTCCAGGAGACATAGTTTTTCAATGGAAAAACTTGGGATTTTACTCCAAGAGACAGTAGAAGTGCCAGTCATGGGGCCCAGGAGGCAGCTTGGTTAGTAAAAGTGCTTGCCATGAAATCCTGATGACCTGAGTTTGATTCATGGAATCTAGGCTCAAAGGTAGGATGCAGTGGCTCACCTCTGTAACACTAGTAGCCTTGTGGCAGGATGGGAGGCAGAGACAGGAGAACTAGCAGGAAGCATTACTGAATCAGCCCCAGATCTCTTACTAGTAAGAGATGGCTGGGGAGATGCTCAGGGGTTAAAACTTTTACCTTGAAAGCAAAAAGACTTTAGTTCAGACCCCAAATGACATGTAAACATGCTGGGCAGAAATGGTGGCCTGTAATTTCATCCCTAGAAAGTGGAGGCTAAGAAACTCCAGGGCAAAAGCAATAAGGAAGTAGAGCAATCCAGGATGATTCCTGAAGTCATCCTTGGGCCTCCATAGGAATACATACTGCTTTCTGATTCATACACACACACACACACACACACACACACACACACACACACACACACACACACACACAAATCTAAAGTAGATAGTTCTTGAATAAGAGTACTGAAGGGTAACATGCACTTGTACATATACCCATATACATGTGAACACACAATACACACTAAATTTATGAAAAGCTTTACATTGCCCTCAGTGAAATCCAGAAGGGGTCTGAGAAGGCTCTACAGATCTCCTCTGTCTGCTTTACCACCCACTGCCCTCCAGCTCTCCACCCTCCTGGCACTTTGCCATCTTCTTAACCTGCATCCTGGTCTGGCCACCATCAGTACATTTCCTTTCATTCTTTACCTGCCTCAGATCTCAGCTTAAATCTCTCTTTCCAAGAACTTTTCATTGCTTCTCTATTTAAATTAAGTCCAAATTATCTCAGAATATCCTGGTTCTTTTCTTTTGTTTTTTTTTTTTTTTTTTTTTTTGAGGATGAAGGCAGAATTTATTAGAGAAGAAAAAGAATGGAACTTATGGATGTGAATCCTTGAGGAGCAAGAGAGCCCTGGAGAACTCACAAACTACAGTCATGGAATCCATGAAGGTAAGGAAAAGATGGAAACGGGACTCACAGACTTCAGACATCGAATCCCAGAAGGGGCAAGGGAGCCCTTTGTTTTTTTCTTTCATACTGTTTACAATTTAAAATGCATATGTACTTTTATTTTGTGTCTCATCCTAGGATTGGATAATATCCAGATCCCTAGAGACAAGGGAGCCAGCTGAGTTTTTGATCAACATGCATTGTTTAGATGAAAAAACTGATATTTTCTTTTACAAAAGAAGTCAGTATATCATGCACTCTTGTGTTAGAATATAAACCTAGAAGCTAAGAACCTTAAGGACTACAACAAAATTTCTGGTTTTTCAAAGTAGTACCACCCTTTTCTACTGTGAATAGCTATGAGACCTTTGAAGGGATAAGTTTTTGAAGAACTCTTTTAGAAAAATAAGGGTTAGTAGGAATGATATGATAAAAACTGAGTTGGCAACGAATCTGAAAGAATCAAACAATTATCAAGGTGATTATAGCAAAGGAAACAAAGAAAGACAAAAAGAGAAATAAATTCTACTAACCTTGTGGAAGCTGAAGCACCCCAGTGCTTATGCCTGAGACCAAGTCCCCCAACACATACTCCTTAAACTTATATGCTGGCAACCACTTAGTGATGGGCAGGAACATGTAAATGATGTTTCTTATTTTTTTAGGAGTACACCTAACAAGACAAAGATAGGTCAAGTTATGAGCAAGGAATAGGTCTGTAGAACTCACAACAAGGCATTTCCTATTCTTCATAACTGTGAGGAAGAAGGAAAAATTCACATTTGGTGACTCAAGATGCCACTAAACAGTCAGAGATGGGAAACAAAACAGAAGAGTCAAACTATTCCTAGGACATAGAAAGGAAGAAGGTATTTCAGAGGCGTGTGGAGAAATAGAGAATGGGTGGTTGGTGTAAACCTCTCCACAGACGTAAGGCATGGTAGAAATCCAACAATATGGTGAGACATGCGATCTTCATGTGGTCAGTTAGAAGCCTGACCCTGCCTGACTATGCCCCCTTTCATGCATCAGAAATGCATCCTCCCTTGCATCAGAAAGATTCCTTTACAATTTAGCTGTGCTTCTTTGTAACAGAATGATATACCAGAGGGACAAGTTAAAATGCAACACACGTGAATGCTTGCTTCAGCTTGTCCCCGATGGATTCAGAAACTTTGTCCTTGGTGTGCAGTCTTTCCTGGAGGACCGGATAGCTGAAGATCGGCCTTTCCACATAGTACTTCGAAGTCGCTTCAGGGATTTCATTCTCTTCAGCATGATCCATAGTACTCTGAAGTTATTCACCAATAGCAGGAGTCAAGCATTTCTGGAACGTCACTACAGAAGAAATAAAAACTCATTCTAGACAGCAGAATCCTAGTGATAACCCTTCATAACCATCTCTTCCTCAGCTCTAGGTCCTGAGTGCTTATTGAACATGCCAGGATATTCTGCATATTGTTATATAAACAGTAGACATTAATAAATAGAACGAACAAAAATCATGTGGTCAGTTAGAAGCCTGACCCTGCCTGACTATGCCCACCTTTCATGCATCAGAAATGCATCCTCCTTTGCATCAGAAAGATTCCTTTACAATTTAGCTGTGCTTCTTTGTAACAGAATGATATACCAGAGGGACAAGTTAAAGAAAAACCTATAAACCTTACTCATTTCCTCCCAGAGCAATACATGGGGTAATATGCAAACTTTCAAAAGGCCTCATATTAAACTTCATGACTTAATACTGCAGACCACTGCTTTTGTGCTATACCCAGGGAGGTGTAAATGAGGCCAGCTCAGACCAGCTATACATGGGGCCAAGCAGAAAGATGGTAAAATTGATCCTTTCATTGACTTTGAACATGAGAAGGTACATTAGCCTTCTTTCCAATGCTCTGTGTGATTAATACATACTATTCTTTGGTTCCAAGATGAGATTTTTAAAAAAACTATTTATTTCATTTGTGTGTGCATATGCGTGTGTGTGTGTGTGTGTGTGTGTGTGTGTGTGCGCGCGCGCGCACGCGCGTGTGTGTATGAGAGGGAATCATCCTGGATTGCTTCTAACTTCTTTCTGCTTTGCTCTGGGATTTCCCAGGCTCTTCCCATCAGGGCCAGAATGCAGGGCTCCACCATTTCTGGCTGGTGTTTTTTACGTGGGATCTAGGATCTGAACTCAGGACCTTCTGCTTGCAAGGCAGAGTCTTTTTTTAGTTATTATTTTTCTATTTTTACAAGAATACTGAGCATTCATCCATGCTTCCCTCCATTACCCCAACATCCCCTCCCTTGCCCTATCAGTCCCTTCCAACTCCCTCCCACCCTCCTACCCCCATGCTTCTATGGACTCCAGGGTTCACCCTGGCCTGTCTACTTGTGGGAATTCAGGTCTCTGTGGCATATTAAGTTACCTCTTTTCAGACCATCCCACTGATATGGGCACTTCCTTTCATTCATCCAGCTTTAGACACAAAGGCTTCCACTTTATAATCTTATCTTTCTTGAGTTCCTAGGTAGTCTATGGGAGCATGTTGCTATGTCAGTTATTATGCAGGTCAGGGAAGGACAAGTCTTACTGCAGTGAGCTCCCAGATGCAGCAATTCTGCCTTGAGTGGAATGTCTTATCCAATGGTGACCCTTCCCACCTTTAGGTTCTTACAATCTCACCGCCTCCTCCTTCGCAAGGTTCCCAAAGCTTTAGAATGAGGAGAGATTAGGTTGGCCTGATTCTGGGTGAGCCTTGTTGAGTCGCTGATACTCTGCATTATGGGTGGCCATTGCTGTCCACTTCACTGCTCCTCAGTTGCTCTAGACTGAATCTTGTTAAGGTATTGAGTTCCTCTACCTCTGTTATAGAAGATTTCTAGGTCGAATGTTAAATGTTCTTCAAATCTGTAGGTAAAGTAACAGCTATTTACAGAGCAGTTTGATGTATTGTCTTCCTACCTATAGGTTCATTGTCTGTTTTCCCTATTAATCTATTTCCTTCCTTTTTTTAGGTTCTTTTTCTAGTTTACAATAACAAAGATGTATACCATTCTGAGAAGCGGGTCTTGAGTCCAATCAGAAAGCTGTTGGTTTTCTCCTTAGTACTCATGCCACTATTACATTGGTGGTCATCTGTTGCCATGGTGAGTTATATTGCCACTGCTGGGGCTTGTGACTATTTCTCTCCACCAACCACTTCTACAGTATTCCTTGGTACTGTGTACACTATCCAGCAAGGAGAATATCCTCAGACCAATTCCAGTTGATGCACTTTGCCCATGTTCTGTGATCCATGTGTTCATCTTCAGTAACAGGGTCTTACTGACAGTTTTTGGAGAGCACTCAAGAGCCATGGCAAAAGCCTATACTGTTTGGGGGCCTTTAAAACCTTTCTGACCAACATTTTATCAGTAAGTGCCACATTCCTGTTACTTTTAGTATAATTTTGTCCCTGGGTTCTAAATGGATCAGCTCAGGGTTTTTTCTCCCCCCCTAACCCCGTTTTCCTCACTCTATGCTCTTCTGCACAGGGAAGGCTGTGCAGGGCTTCACTGCTTCTTTCTTTAAAAGAGGTTTTTTTTTTTTTTTTTTTTTTTTTTTTTTACATATTACTAGCATAGGATGTTCCTTTGGGATTACTTCCTACAATCTTAGGGTTTTTCTATAAGTCCCTCTGCCCCTTCTATTTCCCATTCCCCCATCCTTCCCTCACCTTTGTCCTTGGATCTTAAATCACCCCTTTAAAAGGTTTCACCCTAACCATCCCTTCCCCTCTTCCCACTCATTGGTCTTTTTTGAACTTTCTGGCTCTTACAATGCTTCCAGTCCAAACATTGACAAGAATATCAGTTCAATTATCTGCATATAAGAGAGAACATGTGGTGCTTAACTTTCTGTGTCTGAGATACCTCACTCAATATTACATTTTCCAGTTTCATCCATTTACCAGAAAATTCCATAATCTCATCCTTTCTTATGGCTAAGTAGTATTCCATTGTGTGTATGTACCACATTTTCATTATCCATTCCTCTATAGTTGGCTAATTCCATTTTTTCCCTATTGTGTGTGGCAGAGTCTTAACCTCCGAACCAGCCACCAAGATGAGGTTTGTATCTCCAAGAGGGAAGTCCTTGGTGATGGGTCACATGTTAGAAAACATCAGTTCAGGGGCTGAGATGGCTCAGGGATTAAGACTCTGTCTTGCAAGCAGAAGGTTCTGAGTTTGGTTCGCAGATCCCAGGTAAAAATGACAGGCAGAAACACATCAGCCTGTACTTCCAGCCCTGGTGGGCAGTGGTGCCTGGGAAACCCCAGAGCGAAGCAAGAAGGAGGTAGAAGTAATCCAGGATGATTCCTGAAGTCACCCTTGGTCCTCCACAGGGACACATAGTGCCTCTGATACACATACACACACACACACACACACACACACACACACACACACACACACACACATCAAAATAATAAATAAAATATTTTTTTAAAAAAGAAGAAAACAACAGTGTAATATGCTATTACTATTTTGAACTTGGTTGAGGATAGTATAGTGGATTGAGGCCCTTAGACTTGCTACATAGTAAAACTGCTTATATGAATAAAATAAATAATTACAGAATAAAAATCCAACATGTTTGTACACATGGATGTGTGAATGAGAATATTCATGAAGCAATTACAATAGTTATTGGAAAATGAAAATGCCTATTTCTATACAATAAGAACACATGCTGTATACATAGATGATTATGTAGTAATTAGCAGAAATAAAGTCTTTATCAGCATCAATAAATCTCAAAGACTGAGATTCAGTAAAAATGTAAGGCACTAATGGATGCATATGTAAAATGAAAGTAGAAAAGATTCCAGACTGAATCAGGAAAACCACAAGTTCAAGTCCAGCTTGATCAAAATAATAATTACCTGATAGACCTGGGATACAGGGAGAGAGGGGGGGAGGGAGAGACTGTCTAAAAAAAGATAAACTGTCATTCACGTCAGTGATACAGTATTAATTCAAAGACCAGGATAAAGTTACCTCTGGAGAGAAGGAGAATGAAGCTGGAAAGGGTTAGGCAGAGAACTTGAACTAATTGCATTTGCAGTGCTCTGGATTGCAAAAAAGAACAGCAACCGATAGAGCCATGCTTGGTTAAGCTGGGTAGTAAGTGTTAATTGGATTTCATGTCATTCTGTTAAAACAATGTAAGGAGAGGAATGATTTCTTTTAGCAGTTCCAGCTCATTCTGGCAGATGGGTGTAGAAGGGAAGAACATTCAACTCACAGCAGCAGGAAGTAGAATGGCAGAGTGGAGCCTGGGACCAGGAATCTTCCAAGACATGCCCTAGTGACCTACTTCTTCCTTTGAGGCCCCCACCTTCTAAAGTTTCATCATATCCCCGAGTACTAGTCTACGACCAAGAGTTCAACGCAGGAGCCTGCAGGGAACTTCTCAGATTCAGGATAGCACCAAAGCTTGTTACATGATTCTCTGTACTTTTCTTTACATTTGAGCCAGGTATTAAGTTACATGCACAACAACTAAGTCCAGGGTCTCCAACTGAACAAGCAAGTTAAGGGCAGAGATAAACACTATATTAATCAGATTTTATGTCACTAGGACTAAAGCCCTGAGCAGAACAACTAAGGAGAGGAAATATTTATTTTAGCTTGTAGTTTCAGTTCATCCTGGCACATGAATACATGATTACTTGCTTTTGTGACTGATCTGGGATTGTAGGTTGCTAATGCTGGTCATTAGCTTCCTCATTGTGAAAAAAGTCAGGTTTTCATGAAATTGGAATCATATTCATACTGAAACTATTCTTTGTGATCAAAACATCATATGAAAACAAATACTTATGTTCAAGGAGGTTGAACATTCAAGAGACTAGAATAAAATGAAGTATCGGCAGAAAACGCAGCCGTGTACCAATAAGGACGACATGGTGTGGAAGGAGCAGTAGCTCAGTGATAGAACACTTGCCTCACACACAAGAGGTCCGGCTGCAATCCCAATGTTCCCTGAATAAAAGAAAATGAAAGATTGAATGTTCTTGTCACTTTCAAAATTCATGTTGAGGTGTAATTGCCCACTGAAGAGTATGAAAGCTGTGTGGATGTTATGGGTGGCTGAGCTATGAGGCCACTAGATGGGATTAAGGTCATTTGAAGGGTGGAGTCTGCCACCTTTCACCCTTTCTGCTAGACGAGACCACAGTGTCCCTCCTTTATGGAGCACCCTTTTACAGGTGAAGAGACCGGGTCTTCCCCAGCCACCACTTTGATCTTGGACTTTTCACTCTTCAGAACTGTAGTATATTTCTATCATTTTTTATAAATGGTCTGGCTTGTAGTATTCTGTTACAGTAACACAAATGAACTAAAACAGGAGTGATAAGTGCAGCAAAGGAGGATTTACAGGATAATCACATAGAATGATAGAAAGCATATCTTTCATTTTGGGTTAATAAGATGGACTGTTTACTTCAAATCTAACTTTTTGTGACCACTATAGGAATCATTATGATAAACTAAAATATAGCAGAAGCAGCAGCATAAGACATTCTCATCTTTTTTCTTTTCTTCCTTTTTTTCTTTTTCAGACAGGGTCTCTCTACCAGTTGGAAATGGGTATCAGCTCAATAATCGAGGACTGAGCTTTTAGGTACATCTGTTGGGAAGTTAGTACTTAAACTCATCCATGAGAAAGTCTATGGTAGATGATCTAATTGATGTGGAAAGACCTCCCAGCCCATGGTGGGTGGGGCCATTCCCTGGGCAGGTGGATAAGATGGAAAGGACTGGTTCAACATTTTAGCATACAGCAAGACTGGCCAGTGTGGAGTGTGTCCCCCTCTCAGAGATATGGTGTGGCCACTTCCCTCAGTGTCTGGTGTTGGCTTGAACTCTCCTGCCAGGCTGATGACTGTACCTGAGAATCATAAATTGGAATAAACATCTTGTTCCCCGAAGCTGATACCAGAATCAGGCTACACTCTGTTGCAATCTTTTTCCTTGGGATAAAGTTGGTAATACTTGACTAGTAGTGTCTCTTCCACTTGTAGCTTGGAAACAACTATGAACTATTTTTATCATTGCCTTCCTGACTTATAGCGCACAGGCTAGATCACATGGTATGGAATATAAGACTCCCCCATCTATAACGAGAAATCCTCTTGTCTTGTGGCATTGAAGGCTCCCTCTCCCTTCAATCCCCACCTCCCCTCCATGGCTGCCTGTGGGCCCCATCTCCTAGAGCCATCTCACTGCAGGGCCTCATCTGAAGGGTGGTGTCATCACAGCTTTCTTTCTATGAACCTCAGATTTTAATAAGTTATAATAAGTATGTGCAAGTCTTAAAAGTTCCCCAGTATATTCAAATGCTCAGTAAAATTTTGGTTTTCAACACTGGTTGAATCTAGAGTATACTTAGTGACCAAAATGAAACAAAACAATAAGGAAATGGCTGGATTGGTAAAGAAAGGTGGTGGGGAAGGAGGGGGATGAAGCAAGGGCAAAAACTTATTTACTTTATGTATGGAAAATTCTCAAAGAAAATGAAAAAAAAAGAATGGAATAATAAGTCAGGTTTAAGGAAATGCAAATTGTGTCTTAAAATTAATAAGTGTGTTGGGGGGGTGGATGAGCTCAGTGGATAAAGAGCTTGTGGTGTTCTATTCCAGGAATTTCCCATGTTGGAAGGCTAGAACTTCCAAACATACAACAGCAACAACAACAACCACATCTTTGTCCTCTGACCCTGTGATAGTTAATCTTGGGTGTCATCTTGACATACCTGGCATTAATTAAGATCAATTGAGACCACCTGAAGAGATTATCCAGAGCAACACATTTGCAATATAAAGATCAGCCCTAGATCTGATCAGAACCTTCCTAGATCTCATTGGAACTACCCAGTAGTGGCCAGATAAAAGGAACCACAGAACAGAAGACAGAAAAGAGACTCTCCAGGAATCCTCCAGCCATGTGGATAGGGGTGACTTAGCCTGCCAGCTTCTTCAGCCATCAGCCATATCGCCTCCACATGAAAAACTGAATCTCCTCTCTGGAATCCTAAGATGAATAAATTTCCTTTTCTCCCTTAAGTTATTTGACTTTGGATGTTCTCTCACAGCAATAGTTAAGAGTAACAGTTACAGGGCCCCCCCCCCCCGGAGTGTCATTGTGCCGTCTCTCTCTCTCAAATACCTAAATTAAAAAAAAAATAGAAAGGAAAAAAAAGCACAAAGCCTGGCTTCACTTAGGTCCGCCTCTAACGGTAGTCCAGCCAGATACAACTTGTTTTCCTGTCTGTGTACATGCATGTTCAAAGGAGTGCATGTATGCCAGGTACTATTTTGAAAGCATCTTAAGATGGTTCCAAACAGTCCAAGTTGAAAACTACCCATTTTTATAGCCTGAGGCAGAGAAATTGACATGAGAAAGACACATGAAAATCCCAAAGGAACAAATGAAATCAGAAATAAATTATACACTTTCAGATAATTAGTAATGAATTAGTCACATCATTAAAGGTAGGAGAGTTTTTTGAAAAACAAAATTTGCATCACAACATAACAATGAAATACAATATAACATATATAATGAGCTATAAAATATATGCTTCCTAAATATGCATGAAGCTCGTCTGAGGAGGAATTTCAAGTCAAAGGACACACTTCAGCAGGGAAGAAGTTGCCATTTCATGCTGGGCATTGGTGCTCAGCCCTGGCTGTGTGCTGGCAGGCTGGCAAAACTGATGCCTGGCTCAACTGCCAGATATTCTGATTTAATTGGTCTGGGAAGCAGGCAGGGAATGAGAGTTTAAAGAGCTCTCAGGTGTTCTGGTGTGCAGCCAAGGTTGAAAACCATCGACTCTGAGCCAGGTGTGGTGGCTCATAGCTAACCTAGCACTTAGGAGGCTGTGTTAGTTCAAGAACAGCCCGAGCTACAGAGTGGGACCCTGTTTCAGAAAATTAGTAAGCAAACAACAGCAAAAGGAACGGGAAACTGCTGACTAGGAGATGGCAAAACAAATATCAGCACCTATTTACCTACAAACAGAAAAAGAAAGAAAGAAAGGAAGGAAGGAAAGGAAGGAAAGGAAGGAAAGGAAGGAAAGGAAGGAAAGGAAGGAAAGGAAGGAAAGGAAGGAAAGGAAGGAAAGGAAGGAAAGGAAGGAAAGGAAGGAAAAAGAAAGAAAGAAAGAAAGAAAAAGAAAGAAAGAAAAAGAAAGAAAAAGAAAGAAAAAGAAAAAGAAAGGAAAGGAAGAAAGGAAGGAAAGGAAGACAGAAAAAAAGAAGCAATTGAATTACTATTTTTCCTATTTTGCATTTTTTAATTTTAATATTTTCTTTTTTAAAATTTTTTATTTTTCGAGTTTTACAAACATAATAAGTGGTTGTTCCTGCCCCCCTCCCTTTCCCTTCCACCTGCCCCTCCCTTCAGCAATCCGTACCTCTTCCTCCCACCGTCCTGCCTGTCTGCTTGTGTGGAATACAGGGTCCCTTGGGTTGTCTGTATTGGCATAGGCTCAGGTCTCTGTGGCAGATGAAGTGGCCCTCTCTTGCCTAGCCCCACTGCTAGGGGCACTCTACTTCACCTGTGCAGCCCTAGCCCCTAAGGCTCCCTTTGCATGTAACTGTTTCTCCTGTATTCCTTGCTAGTCTTTGGGGGAATGTTGGTATCTCAGTCTGATTACTCAGACATATTGCAGTAAGGTTCTAGATACAGCAGCCCTAACTTGAGTGGAATGTCCTGGCTGGTCATAGACTTCCCCATCTTGGGCTCTTACAATCTTACCACCCCCTTTCCACAAGATTCCCTGAGCCTTCGGAGGGGGAAGATTTGTTCGGCCTGATTCTGGCTGAGTGTTTTAGGGTCGCTGCACTGTACTCTGGCTGGATGTTGTTATCTGTTTCTATCTATATTTATGTTTGTGTTTTTGAAATATTTAACATTAGTTACCAAAGAGAAATATTTACCTTCAAGCTGATGTTCTCACAACAAAAAAGCACTGTGCACATGTGGGCATTTCAGGCAAATACAGCCTTTGATGTCACAGATGCTCCACTGACGGTTGAAATCAGGAGCAAATTTCAGAGAAATTTAAATCTCAAAGCACTGGATGGACTTCGGAAGGTATGAGAGTGCATTTCCTCTGCAGAGTCATCAAAGGAAATGAAAGAAATACAGATAAATCTACCTTTCAGGTATGGAAGACATGTTTTCCTTTCATTTTCTTTTAAAAAGTATAAGTATGTTCCAATATTGCATGGGACATGCTTACATCAAATATTCTTATATGTTCGTCTCAGCTTTAACCGGGATGGGAGATAATGAGATTCCCATGTGAAATGATAAACCATTGTGTCCTTATTTCTAAGATGGCCTGAAGGGACAGATTGTCTGGCAAGTCCTCAAAACAACAAATGAAGCAAATTGACTTCGAGGTTCAAGCTCCATTTTCTACAGTTATAAAAGAAAAGATTTTAGATTAATTTATACTATGTTCCAGTCTAGAGTTTTAGCTCTGACACAAACCTTGGAGATCATGGAATTACTGTCAGGTGAGAAATGAACTCAGCTTTACTCCCAGAGGGGTATATGACATTCAAAACTTCTCTCAAAACACTAACCTTGTGTCCTATTCAAAGCCAACAAACTTTAAAGGCGGAACTATCTGTAAATCAAAGTCGTATCAAATGGTAGTTAACATTGTCAATTTCAGATTAAGAGCAGACATTAGTTGTTGGACAGCAACAAAGTTTTGCTTTTGTGAAGATGTTCCACCCTGGATGTTGGGACTGGGATTCATTCAGCCCTGGCTTTGCATGGCAGCTGTCCTGCGCTAGTGATGTGGTCAAGGAGGTCTGGGATTTCTAATGTTCCAATCAACTTGCAGAGATTTCCAGCCTTCTAGACTGTCTGATTTAGCACCCCTGGAAGGAAAGGGTGAGAGGCTCTATGTGTGTATGTATGGAGATTTAAGAATTCACTGCCAGGTATATCAAGATGAGCCAGGGTTTCTCACTGGGACCTGGGCTTACCAATTAGGTTAATTCTGTCTGACCAGAAAACCCAGGGATCTGCCAGTCTCCACCCCCCTAGCACTGGGATTGATATTCATTGTTGCCATATTTGGCTTTTTATATGGGCTCTGGAGAATGCACTCAGGTTCTTATGCTTGTGTGATGAGAACTTTACCAACTAAGCTCTCTTCCCAGCTCCTGGAATTGATTTATTTTAATGTTCATAGTGTTCATAATGTTAATGCACAATGTAAACCTGCTGGAAAAATAGACCAAGCTTCATGAGAGAACCCAGTCTTGTTGATTTCTTTAGTGACTGACACACAGGCTTAGAAATGCTTCCTTCCTTCCTTCCTTCCTTCCTCCCTACACATTATTATTTTACTTTTCTAGTGTTGCATTCACAAATATAGTAAATTTATGACAGTTTTCTTATTTATAAATAGTGTTAGATATCCAGGCTGAGCCACCATATTGAACAATCTTGATTTTTCCAGGACACATGGCATGATTCTTAACTTTTCTAAGTAGGAATATCACTGTCTTTGTTTCTGTGCCAAGGCAATTATTACTTCCCAACCTGTCTGTGATCAGATAATAAGTTACATTCCCTCCACATTTTTTAGCTACGACACTCACACATGCAAGCAATACCTCTCTATAGATTTGTCAGGGATGAGGTAGAAAATATTTCTATAAGCTTATCAAGAGGTCTATCTAACACAGTCACTGTTCAAGAAATACGATTGTTATCATTACTACTGAGGACAGAGTGCCTAGTTTCACTCAATAACATATTCACTTATAAATGAGGATATTTTCCTTTGAATTCAATTAGTTAGCCTTTTGGATCACTAATATAGACACATGGCTCAGAGATACATAGAAAGCAAATTAAACTGAATATTTACTTACTCTTTGGTTAGAGGCCATAATACTGCTGATATACCAAGTCTATTTTCAGAGGCATTTTACACATCCACAAGCAGATATGGACTATATTCTCTTTGTGGAGAATGGCATATGTGTACCCTCTGCCACCTAATAATACATTCTGGTGATTGTCCCATATAAATATCATTTAAACAGATGCATGGCATGGATTATAAGTGTGCACCAGGACTTGTTTAGCAAGTCTTCATGATGCTGCACTGAAGCTACATGTAGAAATGTTACGTAGATGTAAAAATTACTTAGAATAAGGTCTTTATAATTTGGTAGGCATTTATTATTTCAAGAAATAACTGTCTACTTTTTTCGGGAAGAGTCTCACTGTTATGTGAGCTGGCCTTAAACTCTGGGTTTAAACAGTCCTCCTTACCTTAACCTGCCCCACAGACTGAGATTATAGTTTGGAGCCACTATACCAGCTCTATATTATCCTTTCAATAAATTCCAGAGTCATTTATTTCTACTTATTCCATATCATAAGAGTTTAGATTTTCATTCACGTATGCATTCAAATTAAATGCACTGAATCTTGATTTTCATATTAAGCATGAGATATAGGTTGTCTACCCATAGACAACAGTAAGTTATGATTCATGGACTTAGGAAACATGCTATCTAATGTCTACATCAACATGTTTTCTTCTAAGCAGACAGGGCCATATGAAGTCACAGCATATACAGGGGAAGAAAGGAAGTTTGGGGAGGGACCTAGAGATGGTTGACAAGGAATTACTAAGGTTCAGGGAATGAAATCAAGAGCACTTGATATATAAAATGTGTTTCCTCTTTTATGATGACCACTGTAAAAATCTGGGAAGTTATTCTCCATTTATGTTACACATATTAAATATGCATGATAATTGTGCATATATTACAATATGCATATATGTGGTATGTCTGCATGATTGATATATTGTCTTAACAGTTTTGAGTTTTATCTTGACATTGTATCAAAAACTTTGATTGTGGGTCAGAGAGATGGCTCAGGGGTTAAGCCTCTGCCTTAAAAAGTTTCAATTGTACTTAAGAGTTTCAATAAGCACCTTCAAAAGCATAGTTTTAAATGGATGTATAAAATTTTCTAATATATACAAATTATAATCTAATTTAGTTAACTAATCCTCTATTATGACTTCCTTTGACTAACCTTTAATATTTTGCTTTTAGAAATGGGGCTTTTGATTTTTGATTGGTGAATGTCATAATAATAAATGGGACATACTTAATCAACATTGTTATTAGATAATTTGTGATTTGAACACATAAAATGAAACTGACTTAAAATAACAATAACATTGATTTTTTTTGTCATGAAGCACTTCAATAGTTAAAAACAATTTCAGTAGTTAACAGTTATTGAAACACTACAAATCATAGCATCAAAACTACCCACATAGTCAGGTAAAGTGTCTGGGCTCTGACTGAGTAAGAACAGCTGGAGAATTAGGTTTGCCTCATTTCAAAGACCATGTTCCCATCCTATGCTGCCTCATTAAGTGTGTGTTAGATTAATTATGACATGTTTATCTAATATTACCTAAATTATATTATCGGCATGTGTTCCCACTTGTCCTGATTTATTGTTTATGTAGCAAAATGGATTTTAACTGAAATTTAGAGCAGGAGGTTAAAGAAGGCTTCAGAAAGAACAGGATTTTAAACGGTTCTGGAACAACGGATGGAAGGCAGAAAGATGGGTGTGGGTGCTGCCCAGGTTGGTGTCAAGGTAAACCCCAAGAGAACATATTCACGGTACTGAAAACCAGGAACCATGTTCTGGATGGTTACAGAGCAGGAAATGATATAGTGAGAAGGATCGGGTCTTGAAAGACCACAAATGGTAGAATGCAGCTCCAGCGGGAGACAATATACTTTGTTCATCTGATCACAATCCTTTTATATTTCTATTTAGGGATTTTTAAAATCCTTTTTTCATTCTCTTTTATTAATATTGTAAATATGAATATAACGAATTTATGATATTTTTCACCCCTGAGCTCCCTGACCACACCCTAATCCTCTTTTGTCCTCTACAAAACCACTTTGCCATGGAGAAACTGCTCCATTCCATTCAAGAAAATGAATCAGTCCCTTTCTGGACTCATTTGCTGTAACTGCTTAAGTTGATAAATTGTTAAGATTTATTCCCCAACCAGGAACATTTGAAAGATCATTAATACTCACAAGATACCCCTCTAGAATCTTTGTGGGAAAGAGCTCAGTAATTCAAAATGGTGCTGAAATTTGAATGTCAAACACTTTAATAAGAAAATGTGTTCCCTGAGAGAAAATGGAAGGAGTATCTACTTGCAAACAAAGCCACTTTTTCCTCAAAACTTTTAGTCAAAATAATACAAACATGATCAAAGCCAAAGTATTAGGAAAGAACTAATAATGAAACTCAGAACATTTCTACTTTATCTCCGATTGTCATTTTATTCCCTAAATGTTGTAATATTGGGTTGAACGTAAGGCCTTGTTTCTTATCACTGCTAGGCAAGTTCCTTATCGAACTATCTCCCCAACCTTCCCCTTTGGATACTGCTGTTTACCCACATTCATATGAGAAGCTGGAAAGGAACAGTGCTCCACAGCGTCCACACTCATAAGAGAATCTGGAGAGACACAGTGTTCTACAGTGCTCAACTAACATGAGAATCTGATGAGGAACAGTGTTCTACAGTGTGTGCTCATATGAGAAGCTGGGGTTCACTGTAAAAACCCAGAAAGTGACAATGAAGAAAACAGACCAGCTTCTTATGTTCTATGTGAAAACCACAACTAAAACACATTCCCAATATCTTCAATCAGTAAGCAACTCACCCACCTCACCTCTCCATTTGTGGCATTCTGCAATGTCATGTAAGACATCATGAGAGCCTGGGGAGACACAGTGCTCTACAGTGGGATGTAGCAACATAATGGTAACAAGGCAAAGTCCCAGGAGTGACAAGGTAAATAACTTGCTCTTGTTTTCCTCTCCTGGTTTTGGTAACTCAATACACTCTGGCTACTTGAGAAGGTGTGAGGATCGCTCTTTATCTTGCCTGGACAAGGAGCTCACATTTCACTACCAGCAAGGTAACCATCCTTATCCCTTGATGACACCTTTCTTCCCCACCTCTACCAACCACGGATCACTTCTAGGAGACCATTTCAACAGGCTATTAAACACTGGCATGGATACCAGAGAAGAGATGTTATCAAGTGCCGGGGGTGGGGGTAGATGCTTTCAGAACAGCTGATTGTAATGGATAGACAGAGTTTCACCCATCGAAATGGATGATGGAGAAACTCAGCAAAGCGTTGTAGGAAGAAAACAGGTGAAGGAGTAAAGGGCTGGGCCTGGACACTCTGTAATGGGGGTTGGTTTGCTGCTGAGAAGGACGCATCGATGGCAGTGGACGTGTGTAATACTGGACCAGGTTGCGTGTAATAGGGACTGTGAGGGCCTGCTTCTCTACTAAGATCACACAGTGTCAGAATCAGTTTTTAGCGATTGTCTGTCTTGACTGGGTTTAGAATCTCTTTGAGGGACTTTTGAAAACAAGCGATGCTTGTGATCTCAGTCCATGGATCAGAATCTTCCTCCTTTCCTCTTCCTTCTCTTTCTTCTTCCTCTTCTCCCTCTTTTTAAAAATAAACTCCCAGATGATGCAAGTTCAATGTAATTATACATTAGCTGAGAACCACTGGTCCCATATGCCGTTCTACTGTTATACACAAAAGAACTGATATCTAAGAAATTTAATTGACTTGCCCAACTTCACAGGACTAGTTAGTGGATTAAAGCCATGACCATGGATTTACTATGGATCCAATTAAACAATGATGGTGTATATAGAACTGATGACTAGCCACTGAGTTGCCACTCAAGAATAGCATGAGTTAGAGCTGGTTGTGTCTAAGGATTACTTAGGTTGATATTGGTCAGTTAAAAGGTGAGGGGAAAGTATGATGGCTCTGGTGTTTTCTCTCTTACTTTCCTCCCAAACACACAGTGTGGTGTGTGGTCTAAGCCTATGGGAATTTGAAGGATTCCTTTGGTCCAGTTATAATCATCACTACTATGACCCATTTTTTGGGCTTCTAGAAGGCCCTCAACTCACCCAGATTCAATGTGTAACACGACAAGCAGGGAACAAGACTCCAGCTAGGTGCTCCAGGCAGGGGGGTGAAACCTCGGTCAGTTGGGCTGAGTACTGGAGAAAACAGAGTGCGCCTTCCCTTCCAGAATGAAGAAAGGAAAGTTAGCGCAGTACTTGCTATTATGTTCTTTGACAGAAATTATATCCAACGTATTTCTTAATGCTTTTTATCCATTATTAAGATCAATCCAATCTCTTCCAAGATACAGCTATTGTTTTCACAGTGGTTTAAGTGGAACATGATACTTGTATAATTAAAAAAATAAGCAACTAAATCTTTTTCCTAAGGATGAAATGTTAAGATGTATGGGAGACAAAGTTCAATTTTTTTTCTTGGTGTTTTTTTTTTTCCCCCTGCTAGATAAGTGTCTACCACTGAACTACATGCTAAGCTCCCTGCCCCTTTTATTTTTTTGAGGCCGATCTCCCTAAATTGTCCAAGTTGGTCTTGAACTTGTAAACCCTTTGTCCCAGTCTCTCCAGCAGTTGGGATCATGGGCCTGAGTTGCCAGGCCTAAAGCTTTAATTCTTGAACTCAAATGTTTTCATACTCGGGCCACAGAATTATGTGTGTGAAGTTGTTCCTCTAAATGGGGCATTAGCACTGGGTGCAAATCTTTCTCAGATGCACTTTTCTTGAAAAAAAAAATTGAGAAAACTGGTTATGGTGCTGCCCTCCTATAACCCCAAATAGCTGAAAGGCAATGGGATTAGGAGTTCAAGACCAGCCTTGATTACACAGTGAATTAGAAACCAGTTCAGACTTTATGTATAAGACCATGGGGGGGGGGGAGTTAGAGGAGGAGAGAAAATGCATAGGTAAAAGATGGTCCTGTTTAGCTATAAAACCAACAGGACTAATTTGCCTTTAGTCTCACGATACAAGTTTTACGTATTTTTCACAGAAGATTTATTCAAGAAGCCAGCTTATTCCATTTGAAGTAAATTAAATTGAACCCATCCAGTTTATGAATTTTATCCACCTTCTATTTCATGTGATTGTTTCCCTCCTCTATCTACCTATCTGTCCTCTGACTATTTTGCTAACCCACAACTTGATACCAGGAATAATCTGGAAGGTGTGCAGTATTTTCAATGCATGTACATTTTTTCCCTGGGGAAGAAAATCTGTCACCAGTGGTTTTCAAAGGTGACACATGGACAATAGTGACATTGTTGAGTACTAGTAGCTACAGCAAAAGACAGAGGCTGTTGCATGGACATATCCTTGGAAAGAAGACAAAGATTTCATGAGGAACTGGGATATTTCCTTGCAAATTGCTTACTTTGAATTACTCAAATGCAAATTATCTCCAAGGGTAGAAAAAACAACAAACGCTTAAGACACACCAGGGAATACTCAAGGTTCTGTGAATGGAAAGGAGTCTTGGCTGATTTCAATAGTCCAGGAAGACTGAGCATCTTACAAGGTAGCCTGCTGTTGTTTTAACTAGAAAGTTCACCGATCTTCATTCTTCAGTTCTTAGCAAAAAGCACCTATACACAGAAGGCATTCAAATACTTGGGTTGAGTCAATTCTGTCGGTATCGCTCATAAATTAATGAGGAACGTGTAACTCTGTATAGTTTCAGAGTAGTTAAAGGAAGAAAAAAAAGGTAATGCTGTGTAACAGAATTGGGGCTGAAGGTGTTACCTAATAGACTAGAAAGCTTTCCAGCAGGGCACTTAAGATATCAGCCACAGCAACCCTATCCAGGAAGTTTTTACCCTAAGTTTCTTTCTAATGCAGATTAGTTTGAATTTCCCTTTCTTCCTCTAGCTTTCACTCTTCTGTACAGCCCCAGGTCATGCTCCAGCAATCAAAATGGCCTGGGGCTGCAACTCAGCATGGAGGGCTTGCATGTGTCAGACCTTGCCTTTGGTCTGCGGCACAGCCCTTTCACCCACAAATTCAAATTTCATTTTTAAAAAAGCTTAAATGTTCTCTTGTATATCATAAATTCTCCTCCATTTCCATGCTTTCAGTCTTTAAGCTTTTAGCAGTGTCCAGTCTACAGGTGGCTTGGGTCCCAGGATAGCTATGAATGTGGTCCCATCTTTTGTAGGTGATAGCGTCCTGTTGCCATGCCAACAGGTTGGCCACTTGAGTAGATAATACATACATCTAATATACATTCTTCCTGGTTTTTCAGACAAGGAGCAGCTGAATCTCAGCTTTCCCCTCCTCCCCAAGTTGCCATTTTTTTGTGTGTCCATCAAGTTTTTCTTTCTTTTCTCCCCCCCCCCCTTTTTTTAAAGTTCTAGACCTCAGAGTAGTACCACAACAGTTGTGAAGAGAAGGAAGTCTTCCTCACCCTACAGCAAGCCCCACCGCAGCTTCTTCACAGCCAGCATATCCTGGCAGTTTTTCTACCTTAGAAGGCTTTGAGTTCACTGGGAAGGTCCAGCTCGTGTCCCGGGGCACTTTGGTCCAGGGAGCGCACTGGCGTAGAGCATACAAGTTAAGCTAGTTTAGGACCAATTGTTCTTAACAACCAAGCACACCTGCAGAACCAGCAAGTGCAGCTAAGCGAATCACCGTGCCAAAGACTTTTAGGCAAGAGACCAGCACCGCATCTTAGGGCGGGAAGGCTCGAAGCAGGTACTTCTCTAGAGATGGAAGTCAGAGGTTCAGGCTTTATTGAGCGATAAGCAGAGGAGGCCGGCTCCCGGAACCATGGATAGGGCGATCAGTGGAGTTCGTCAGAGACGGGACTCCAGGCAGCTGGACTCCGGAGCAGAGGCCAAGGAAATGCAGAGGGAATTTAAGTTCAAGGTGGACACTAACAAGCTAGAGCTTTCTTTTGATACTGTAATTAGGATGAACTGGCAGGAGTGCATTTCAGCTGGGGGGGAGGGGGGCTGCAACTCAGTGTAGTGGACTTGCAAGTGTAGATCCCCGGCACCACCCTCTTAGCCACAAATTCAAATGCCACTTAAAAAAAAAAAAAGCTTAAACTTCCTA
Organism: Typhlomys cinereus; assembly: GCA_023101885.1. Taxonomy (NCBI): domain Eukaryota; kingdom Metazoa; phylum Chordata; class Mammalia; order Rodentia; family Platacanthomyidae; genus Typhlomys; species Typhlomys cinereus. The sequence goes on along the minus strand of JALPQD010000166.1, from coordinate 2,068,314 downwards.
TTCCAAAGTCAGCTTGGGGGTGCACCACAAATTATAAAGCTAAAACGTTACACGGCAGGCTGTTGGATGAGACAAAGGGACTTCAGGAAGCCAAGGTTCAGCTGTTACGGTGCAAGGGCGCAGGGGACCTAGGGGCGGCTGCCTGGGAAAGCCTTCCTGCAGATTTCACCTTGCTAGATGAGTCAGGCCAACAGCCGGCCAGCTGCGGGGGGTGGGGCACTGGGAAAGGCGTCCACTGCCTGAGCCCAGGATCAAAGAACCCCAGGTCCCCTCCGGGTCGCCCTGGGACCCCACCGCCCGTACTCACCCGCAGGGGCTGCGCTGGGCGGAGCCGCCGCTGCCGCGTGGACGCCGCGCCGCTGCCTCCGAGCGGCTCTCCAGACGTAGCCGGCCTCAGTGCGGGGCACCGCGGGTAACCCGAGCCCGCCCCGCCCCGGAGCCCCGGGGACCTGCGCTTCCCCGCCGACCAGAGTGCCCCTCGGAGGCACCTAGAACTTTCTAACATGCGCTGAGAAATAAACACCTGGGAGGATCAGCCCGCAGAAGTTTCGAGGGTGACGCTCACTCTGTTACTTCCCGCCCTCCCTTTCCCCCCGAGGAAGGAACGAGAAGCCAGGGGAGGATCGAGGCTTGAGTGTCGCAAAGCTCTAGCTGGGACTTTCACGGTTTATTAATTGCACGAAAAGAACGCGTCTTAAAATACAACCACAAGGACTCAGACATACAACATCCTAATAATTGTCAGCGTTTCAAATACCAGGTAACAGATAATGAGATCACAATGGTAAATTGATCTCATGGCTTTTGTAGTCAAACAAAGGAAAGGACAGAGTTCGATAATCACATTCATAAAAATATTTCAAACTAGGATAAATGGTTTAAAAGAAAATAAAAAGATATATGTGCATATTTTAAAATTCTTCTTACCCAGACCAGGAGAAGGTGCATCGTCAAACATTAGGAGTATGTCGAGATGGAAAGAGGCAGTGCAGGCACTTCCACTCTAAGTGAACTTTAGCATGGCACACTGGAGGGATGGAGGGCAGGAGAAAGGCCCCGTGGAGGACAGGAAGGGAGCCAGTACAGGTTAGGTTGGCAGGTCATATGGATAATGTCCTTTCCTGTCCTAAGGACTCTTGAAGAGTGTGGACTCTGGAAGAGCTTAAGCAGGAAGTGACAGGTTCATATTTGTGTTTTGAAAAGACCAAGTTAGTTGCATCTTGGAAAATGGATTGGGAGGGTCCAGGATGCAAAGGGGGCCCAGTGACACTTGCAGCAATTGCTATTAATAAATACAAGAGTGCTTCTCCACAGAAGCCAAGTTAGTTAGTTAGTTTATTTGTTTGTTTGTTTATTTAGTTATTTAGTGTGTGTTTTGCGTTTCTCTGTGTGCATCTATGTATATTAGAGGGCACTGTGTCAAGGGTGACTTCAGGAGTCACCCTGGATTGCTTCTACCTCCTCTTGGCTTTGCTCTGGAGTTTCCCAGGCTCTACCTTCCAAGACCAAAAGTACAGGGTCACCATCATTTCCACCTGGTAATTTTATGTGGGATCTAGTATCTGAACTCAGGACCTTCTGCTTGCGAGACAGAGGCTTAACCCCTGATCCATCTCTCCAGTCCTAGAAGTCAAGTTTTAAAAGGAATCTCCCCTGGCAGAGTTAATAAACCCAGCCACAGGGCATGGCCAGCAGACAGTGGATCTGCAGGAAGGATGAGGCATCCTGTTCTCTAGAAGTATTCAGCTCTACTCCAGGTCATGGATGGGTCCGGTTGAGGACTACCTGCCATCTCTCATCACAACAAGGCCCTTTGGTGCAGCACAAACTGCATAACTCGGCTCAGTGTCCTCAGAAAGGGAAGAGAAGGCAATCAGGGGCAGGGAGAGAGATGACCGACTAGTGCTCACTGGACACAAGACCACAAAGTTAAAAAGGTCCTCTCTCCTCACAGGCATTATTCCTTAAAAGTTCTTGGTGGACCATGAAGCTGTCCTGAGGCAGGGAAAAGAGGCAGAAAAAAGAACAGAGATGGACATATAGAGAATAATTGGGTAGAACAGGTGAGAGAACCCATCACCTTCAAGAAAGAGACTAGAATGAATTCTATGCTGTCCAGTCCTGACAGACTTTATTATAATGAAGGGGCTGGGAATCTGTATGCAAATCCAGGCATGGAACTTCTAATTGGCTGGAAAGAGAGATAGAAGTATGGAAAAGACTTCCAAGTTTTGGTGCATGCTTGGTTGGATAGCCAATCTGAGTTGGCTATCAGGGAATCAGTCATTCCAGATATTCAACATGGGCCAGAGAGATAGAGCTAGTGTAATACATGAGATATTTGCAGTACAGCAGAAATTGCTAAGGATTCAGGCTATGACCTTATTCCAAGACTATTCCAAGTGTGTTTCTGTACATCTGTTTTCCATGGAATGCTCATGCTTTTAAATCCTCTCAGTATTCCATGCTTTTTGTTTTTAATGAAGCATTGAGATTCCTTTTCATCAGGCAGCGTCCCTGTCATAGTTTGAAATGTGAGCTGAGTCTCCCACATGCTCATGTGTTTGAATCTTTAGTTGTTTGGGAAGGTCATGGCACCTTTAGGAGGTGGAACCTTGCTGGAGGAAGGCATGTGACAGGGGTGGGTCTTGAAGATGATTAGCCCCACTCTGCTTCCTGGAGAGCTCTGCCTCTGCAGTTAGCAGTTTTGCAGTCCTCAACCTCCTTGATGAATGTGACCTAGGTTACTTCTAGCTTCTGCCAGCCAACCATGCCTTTCTCACCATAATGGACCATATCTCCCTGCTGGAACTGTAAGCTTTATAAATCTCCCTTTTTCCCTTAAGTTGCTTGACTTTGAATAGTATCTCACAGCAACAGAGAAGAGTAACTAGTATAGTCCCAAACACCACTTTCTACCAGTTGTTTCTCACAATGAAGGTCATTGGGGACTATGTCAGAATCTGTTTTGATACACTGATGGTGAGAAAGAAGCCAAATCAGAGTGGACTAAGAACAGAGTACATGGATTGAGGGAATAACACCTGTAATAATTTTGGCTGTGATGGAGATGTGGGGTATTTAGAAAGAGTTATTTGTTGATTTGATCTATTTATTTATAGCTAGGAGAGGATCACTAAGGCCTGGCTCATGGTAAGCTGTTCTTTATACTGTAAGTACTAGGAGACAATTTTCCAGGGACCTTTCATGTTTCTATATCTTGTGACAGCTTTGCTCTGGATTATCCTTTCAGGGTATCTGTGGAGGAAGCAGCCTTGGAAAATGAGACAGTGTCTTTTTTTGGAACAAAGTGCATTTTTTATAGCACAAGTGAGAAAGATAGTATGACACTATACACTACAGATTGGTCAGGTGGGGCTTCTCAGCTGTGATATAAGCCCACGGTATGCACAGTATCTACTTGTGTCCACCCTTGCTACACCCCTCCTATCCACTGGAGAGGAACATGAAGCTCATGGCATCTTCTGTGATGTGAGTAATATAGTCCTTTGTCTGCCAGGGATGTATGGAATGATGGAAGAGTTATCACTAGTTTGAGGCAGTGTAAAATATCAGACTTTATAGCTTGCAATGGTGTCGTAAGAAACACCAGCTTTTTAATTTTTAAAAAATTTTAAAATAATTATATTTATTTATTTTTTCCCAATCATACAAGCTTAATAGGTACCCCGGTCCCCTCCCTCCCTCCACTCCTCCCCAGTCCCCTTGCACCCTCCTCTCCTTTTCCCCTTACTTTCACTCCCCTCCCTCCCTTTCTCCCAGTGCCCCCTTCTTCCTCCACCTCCCATTCCTTGGAGCATCCTTTGGAAGAAACACCAGCATTTACCCATTTAATTATGTTGTGTCCAGGAGCATTTTTCTTTGTGTTTGTTCTGCTTGGAGTTAGTGAGTCTTTTTTTTTTTTTGATCTGTGACTTTATAGACATCTTCAAATTAAAAAAATATGTCACAGTTTCTTCAAATAAATGCAGTTGTCAGTGTAAAACGTTTTCCATTTTATGTATCCTAATATATTGGATAATATCTTTCTTTGTGTTTCTGGTCTGTATTTTCTTCATGAAGCCTGGCAGTTCTAGGTAACTGTGATATCAGTTATTGAAGTTTATAAATTTATAATTATGACTTCTTTTCTCATTTTAAATACTTAACCTTTGTACCTAATTTTAGTTATAATTTTCCTATTTCTTAAAGTCTATCAAATTATAGAAGTTTCATGAAACCTGTATCTACCCTAATTATATGCAGGATAGGAGGTAAATAAGATGAACTTGAGATGAATGTCTTGCCCAACAAAAAGGCATGATGCATTTGATTATATTTTACTCTGACAGTCTACCTTCTTGGTGATAAATGTTCACCTATCATGACAGCACAAGACAAGATAATGATGATGTGCCATCCCTGGGTCCTAAATTATCAGGCACTAGCATTTGTGTGATTTGAGCTTTTATCACCAATAGGTGATAAAAGCTCACAAGGCAGCTCACAAGATTTGCCTCCCATAGGGACTTAAAAATTATCAGATACTGGGGCTGGAGAGGTGGCTCAGGGGTTAAGCCTCTGCCTTGCAGGCGGAGGGTCCTGAGTTTGAATCCTAGACCCCACGTATAGATGCCAGGCGGAAGCAGGGGCGGCCTGCGTTTCTGGTCCTGGTAGGGCAGAGCCTGTGAATCCCAGGGCAGAGTAAACAAGGAGGAGGTGGAGGTGGTCCGTGGTGGTGCCGGAATTCGTCCGTGGTTCTATACACACACATACATACACATACATACACACACACGCAAACACTCATACATGCACAATTGAATAAATAAAAATATTAAAAAAATTTTAAAAATTATCAGATACTAACATTTAAGTGATTCAGAACAAGTCTAGTGGACTAACTCAAAGTCTCACGGGAACCCAAGCATGGAACCTGTGTCATTACATCTTTGACAACATGTGACCCATCTAGTGGAAGACTTCAGTTACCACTGCAAATGACAAAGGCATTTTGCCAAAATGCCTGCCTCAGGTACCTAGAAAAATCTCATCATTAGGAACTTGGAGCTTAAACATTTTTGATATTTGATCTTGCTTATTGGAATGCAATTCCTTGGGGGGAAAAGTTAGAGTTTATTGTATATTCACATTTCTTTGTGAGATGAATGCGTAAAATACATAGTCTTTGACATTGAAGAATCTGAGTTCCCCCTCCCCCCAAAAGAAGCGGATAGTCTGTAGGACTGGAACTCAAGCTGGTTTCTGCAGTGCACGTGTGCCTTCATGGGTCTTAGAGAGAGTGCCCCAAAGATGACTGTGTTCCTTTGCTGTTTTACCAAGTTCAAAACATAGAACATACTAGAATTTAAGTATTTTATTATAGAGGAAGACCAAAGAATTAACTTCAGATCACCAAAAATATCAATGCGGAAGAAACTGTGTGTGAATGAGGAGTGCCTGGGTTTTTTGTTCAGCCTTTAAGTGTGTGGGTCGGCTTCTAGTAGGTGACTGTGGGAGGGTTCGAAATGTCTGTTTTGAGGCTGGGAATATAATAAAGGGCTTGCATTGTAAACCTGAGGACTGAACTTGAGCGCCAGAATACATGTTTAAAAAAAAGCCAGGTGTGGTAATAATATGCTTGTAATTCCAGCTCTGGGGAGATGGAGACAGACAGAGCTTTGGGACCTGCTGGCCAGTTAGTGTAGCTTGATTGACAAGATCCAGGCCAATGAGAGTGCCTTGTCTCAAAACATAAGGTGGACTGTACCTAAAGAAAGATACTCAAGGTTGATCTCTGGCCTCCACATGTACACGCACATAAGCGCATGAGCATGTGCATGTACGCATGAGCTTGCACCCACCTCCCACATGTCTGACTTGTTTGTCACAATATATGTGCTTTCTATGGCATTCACTTTAAGGGACTTCTGCTGTAACTTGGCGTTAGTTCCCTGTCTTCAGATTTTCTGAGACTATATTTCCTACACATTTGTCTGTTCCTTTCATTGTTTACTTACAGATTTTCTTGTAGCATGGACTCGGTACTCACTCCACCTAAGGCTGCATTTTGCAGCCTTCTTTTCTGCTGCTGTAACATGCATCTGGTTTAATGGCCCGGAGATTAGAATAGATAACAAGGCCTCTGGAGAGTGTCAGACTCTCCTGTATTCACAGCATGTCCTGCTGCTTCGACAAAAAGCATTACAGAATAAAACAAAACTGTAAAAATGCGTTTGTAAGTACCCAAAGGATTAAATGGAAGCTTCGGTAAGAAGACCTTGTAACTGCTGAACTATAATAGAATTGTCTCAATAGCACTAATTTTTTCTTCTGAACAATTAATGAATGTATCTTTTTATCTTTGCAATTATATTTTATATGTTAGCAGCTTACAATTATTCTACAGAAGTATAAAAGCCTTAGTAAAATTCTTAATGACTTAAAATGATTCCTTAGCTCTTATTTCAGACTTACATATCAATTCTAGTAGTCCACCTTCTGAATTAACTCCAATCATTCTCTACCTCTTGGTCAGACTAGACTAACAGACAGTTATCTACTTAACATCCTCTAATAGCTTTCCAACCAATGTCTTTGTGGTTAAGACTGAATTTGCTTAATAAGAGAAATTACTCCCCACTTCCATTTCTCATCCTTCAGCAACACTGAACTGGATCACAGTTCTTTATAGTGAATTTCAGGCTGCTTCTCATAATCCTCTAAAGTTCAAATGGTCTGTAGCTCTTCTAAGGAGCCAAGCCAGCTCTGGACTTTGCATTTTTGCACATATTGCTGTATTCTTCACAATACAGATCTACACTGGATATGCCCAGTGAATTCTATTTAATTTTGGCTATAGTATTTGCATTTTCCCATGAGAATAGAGAGCAGATGCTTTCATATGCTCATAACTTATTTAAAGATTAACATTCTGAATATTTTATTCTTTTAAAAATATTTTATTTCATTTGTTAGAAGAACTAGAAGAACTAGAAGAGAGAGGATGAGAGAGTGTTTGAGGCACTTTGTCAGAAGGACAAAACGAATGAAATGGATTAAAAAAACAAAACGAAGATTACTAATTAACATGGGATAAAAATGTTCAATCTCCTGATCATTGGCAAAATACATATTAAAACTACCACAGGGGGCTGGAGAGGTGGCTCAGGGGTTAAGCCTCTGCTTTGCAGGCGAAAAGTCCTAAGTTCGGATCCTGATCCCACATATAGATGCCAGCAGAAGCGGGGGCAGCCTGAGTTTCTGGTCCTGGTAGGGTAGAGTCTGTGAATCCGGGGGCAGAGTAAACAAGGAGGAGGTGGAGGCATCCATGGTGGTTCCTGAATTCGTCCGTGGTTCTACACACACATACATACATACACACACATACATACACACACGTGCACACATGCATACACACACAATTGAATGAAAAATAAATAAAAAAATTTAAAAAAATACCACAAGCACAAAATAAAGGATGGTGGTAAAGGTCTATAATACCAGTCAGTACCAGAAAGGCTGAAACAGTAATTTGAGGAGAATTCAGAACCATCTGTGGTCATATCATGAGATCCTATCATAAAAAATGGGAGAAATTGGAACATGTTTTATAATACTAGGATTGGGGACATAGGGTCCCTTGAGAATGTGTGGGACAGCTTCCACTGACAGAAACACATCCATGATTAGCAATTCATTTATTAGCAATGAAGATGTGGGCTTTATAGGAGCACTACACAGGATCAGTGAAAACTATAAAGTGGTGGCCCATGCTTGTAATCCCCCCACAGGCTCGAGGTGGGGGTAGGATGAGGCAAGTGACTAACTACATAGTCCAGGACAGCTGTGCTACACAGTGAAATCCTGTAGTAAACACCAACCAACAAGTCAGCCACGGAACCAACCATCGGACTGACCAAAGCATGGCCCAGCTAATCAACAGCAAGTGCCTACCTCCAGTAGGATGGGGAGACAGTACACACAAGGTAGATACTGCCCTGGGATCTGGCCCTCACAGGCTCTGTAGTGACATTCTGGGATGGACTCTGTGATGCCCTTTCCACTTTCTACATGTTTTATCAGCATCGAGAGTCTCTGGAAGGCCTCCCAGGCTGAGCCCAGCTCTGTGGAGCTCAAGGACACCATGATGTCTGATGAGAGCTCCAGAACTTAGGGGTATCAATTGGGCACTGCACCCCAGACCACAGCAGGAGAAGCTTTGGTTCTCTTAGGATCGGGGTTCCTAGAGACTGGCTGGAACCCCAGTTTGCCATTTACCTATTTGCTTCTCTATGGAGAAGCATTTTGAAGAAACTTATCTGAGTGGTAAGGCTGCTTGAATATTGCAGGTCCAGTTTTCAGTAAGTGCTGTGGGCAGGTTGGGTGATAAGGTGGGTGCAGTAGAGTTTGGTGCTGGAGACTGAAGACCCGCAATGGGTACTCTTCAGACTGAGATTGATCACCACACCCTCAAAGCTTCGTAATCAGGGTGGCTGCTTGACTGGGGACACAGGGTCAAGGAGTCCAGGAGAGCACTGGGGTCTTGGATCTTGGTACCTGCTCAGTCCTACTGTATATGTGTGTGTGTGTGTGTGTGTGTGTGTGTGTGTGTGTGTGTGAGAGAGAGAGAGAGAGAGAGAGAGAGAGAGAGAAGAGAGAGAGAAGATGCATGTCACAGAGTGTATGTGGAATTCAATTTTAGAAAGTTGGTTCTCTCCTTCTACCATGTGGGCTCTGCCTCTGAGGATCAAACTCAGATGATGGGTTTTCCAGCACAGGCTCAGTTTTTTCTGCTGAGCCATTTCATTGGCCTTGGTTCTAGTATTTTTATATGAAATATTTTCTTAAATGCTTCCTCAAAGATCAGGAACAAAAGGAGGCTGTCTACTTTCATCTCCCATTCCTGGAATAATACTGGAAGTCATAGCCAGAACAATTGGGCAACAGAAAAAAAGAAAGTGTCTCCAAATTGGGAAGAAGGAAGGAAACTGTTCCTGTTTATAGATGACATGATCTTCCATATTTATGTATAAGAAAAAAACTAAGATTCCATTGTAAAACAAGTGGTACATGAATTCATTAGAATTGCAGGATTTCAAATCAGCATGGAAAAATCAGTAACACCTCTATATACCAATAACTTCATTTATAATAGTTACAAAAATACCTAGCAATAAATTTCATCAAGGAGATGAAAAATCTGTATAATGAAAGAAGTTACGCTTATTGCAATGCATTTTATTATTTTTAGAGGTATTGCTTTTGGTGTGTGTGTGTGTGTGTGTGTGTGTGTGTGTGTGTGTTTGTATATATGTAGGAGAGGGCACTGTGTATGCCTGCAGAGGCCCAAGGGTAATTGTGGGAATCATCCTGGATTGCTTCACCTCCTTACTGCTTTGCTCTGGGCTTTCCCAGGCTGTGTCTTCCAGGTCTGGAAGTGTAGGTTACTGCCATCTGCCTGGCATTTTTATGTGGAATCTGGGATCTGAACTCAAGTCCTGCTTGCAAGGCAAAGACTTTTAACACTGAGACATCTCTCTAGTCTTCTTCAGAGGTATTGTGAATAGGATTTTTATTTGTGGATTTTACTTTCTTCACCAGTTTGTTATGGCAGGAAAGTTATTGTGTTTTCTATGCTGTTTCTTCAATGTTGTTAAAAGTGCTTATCAGTGTTTTCTGATGGAGTCTTCCATTTGCCAGAGGGAAAAATTTGATTTATTCACTTGTCTTTTCTTTCTTTCTTTCTTTCTCTTCCTTCCTTCCTTCCTTCCTTAAAATTTTGATTTATTCACTTGTCTTTTCTTCCTTTCTTTTTCTCCCTCCCTTCCTTTCTTTTTCTCCTTCCTTCCTTCCTTCCTTCCTGCCTTCCTTCCTTCCTTCCTTCCTTCCTTCCTTCCTTCCTTCCTTCCTTCCTTCCTTCCTTCCTTCCTTCCTTCCTTCCTTCCTTCCTTCCTTCCTTCCTTCCTTCCTTTCCCTCCTTTCTCTTCTCCCCCCTTTTGATGTGGTTAAGTCTTTGAATAGGAATAGTGAGTGGGAGCCCTTGTCTCATTCCTGATACTAGTATGATGTTGGCTATATACAGGTTTGTCATATAAAATCTGTATTATGTCGAGATATGTTATTTCTATTCCTTGTTTCTTCAGGGTTTTGTTATGTAAAAATGCTGAACTTTGTCAAGGTCTCCCTGTATCCAATAAGATAGATGATCATGGATTTCTGCTTTGCAGTCTACCTATATGTTGTTAAATTGCATTTATTGATGTGTATACACTGAATTTTGGAATGAAGTCAACTTGGTCATTGTGTATGATCTAAATGTGTTCCTGAATTCGGTTTGCACGATTATTTTCATTTTTAGTCTATTATAGTTTCTTACATGAGTATCAAAATTTAAGCCATTTTCACCCCACATTGCCCAATCCAGGCTTCCCTTCTCCCAATGAAAACCTTATTCTTCCCAGTCAGGTTTCTTCTTGAGTTCATGCTTTCTTTGCACGAATTTTATTGAGGAGTTTTGCATTTGTGTTCATTAGGGAAAATGGTCTGTAATTTTTGTTTTTCCTGTGTGTGTCCTTATCTGGTTCTGGCATCAGAATAATGTAGTTATTGAAGAGTTTGGTAGTTCCTTTCTTTTCTATTTTATGGAATAATTTGTGGAACATTAATGTTATCTCTTCTTTAAAAGCTTCATAGAATTTGGTGGTGCACCAATCTGTTCATGGACTTTTTTTTGTTTGGCATACTTTTTATTACTGCTTCAATCTCATCCCTTGTTATAAATCTATTTAAGTTACTTACCTAGTCTAGGCTTATTTTTTGTAGATGATGTGTATCCAGGAATCCATCTATTCCTTTTACATTTTCCTGATTTTTGAGGTGTTTTCAAAATCTTTTTTTAAAATTTTTTATTATTATTATTTATTCAACTGTGTGTATATGCGCGCGCGTGTGTGTCTGTGTGTGTGCGTATGTGTGTGTCTGTGTATGTGTAGAACCACGGACGAATTCGTGAACCACCATGGACGCCTCCACCTCCTTCTGCCCCGGGATTCACAGGGTCCGCCCTACCAGGACCAGAAGCGCAGGCTGCCCCTGCTTCCATCTGGCGTCTATACGTGGGATCTGGGATCCGAACTCGGGACCTTCCGCCTGCAAGGCGGAGGCTTAACCCCTGAGCCACCTCTCCAGCCCCTCAAAATCTTTTTTTTAATTTAAAAATTTTTTTTAATTCAATTGTGCGTGTGTGTATGTGTGTGCGTGTGTGTGTATGTGTGTGTGTGTAGAACCACGGGCGAATTCGGGCACCACCATGGACGCACCTCCATCTCCTCCTTGTTTACTCTGCCCAAGGATTCACAGGCTCCGCCCTACCAGGACCAGAAACGCAGGCCGCCCCTGCTTCTGCTCGGTGTCTATACGTGGGGTCTAGGATCCGAACTCAGGACCTTCCGCTTGCAAGGCAGAGGCTTAACCCCTGAGCCACCTCTCCAGTCCCCGTGTTTTCAAAATCTTATCTTGTGATCTTATATGTTTTATTGAGATCTGTTATAACCTTTTCCTTTTCATCTCTAATTCTGTTAATTTTATTATTCTTTCCTTTTTTATGGTTAGTTTATTAATCTTCTTTTTGTCCCTCCAAGAAACCAATTCTTTTTTTAAAGTTTTTTTATTTATCGTTATTATTTATTCAAGTGTACGTGTGTGTGTGTGTGTGTGTGTGTGTGTGTGTGTGTGTGAACCACCGGCGAATTCGGGAACCACCATGGACGCCTCCACCTCCTCCTTGTTTACTCTGCCCCGGGATTCACAGGCTCCGCCCTACCAGGACCAGAAACGCAGGCCGCCCCCGCTTCCACCTGGAGTCTATACGTGGGGTCTAGGATCCGAACTCAGGACCTTCCGCCTGCAAGGCAGAGGCTTAACCCCTGAGCCACCTCTCCAGCCCCAAGAAACCAATTCTTCACTTACTTAATTCTATGTATTGTTTTGTTAGTCTCCATCTCATTAATATTTGCCTCATTCTTTATTATTCCTTTCTGTCCACTACTTTGATATGTGTCTTGTTCTAAGACTTTGAGGCACATCATTAGGTTTTCTTTGTAATCGCTCTTTGTTTTTAATGTAAGTGCTTCTAACTATAAAATTTCTTCTTAAAACTCCCTTAGTTGTACCCCAAAGGTTTGGAAAATTGTGCTTTCATTTTCACTTGACTCTTGAATTTAAAAAATTTCCTCCCAATTTTCTTCAGTGATCTGGTGGTCTTTGAAGAGTGTACTGGCTTCCTACTGCTGTTACCAATGAGAAAAAGACAAGAACAAAATAGTATAAATATCTGACATCTTTTCCAAACCTAATTGGCTTTACACATTCTTCATGGCAGTTAATCGAGAATGAAAGAATACAAATGAACTTTGAAAGGATTTTGGACATAATGTTTATTTAAGCATGGGCTTTAAGAGATGGTTCACCCTAGAGTGCAACCTTCAGTTTCAGTAATAGAGTTTGGGGCTACAGGGCCGTTATACTGCTGGTGTTGGTTCGATGTCATCAGAAGGTATGAATATGACCCTCAGGGAAAACAACCCACGAAGAGAACACAATGAGAAAACATCCACCATTTTACAAGTCACTTTGTTACCACAGACACAAATGGCAGTTACTGTTAGTAAATCAGCCACAGGATACTTTAGAAAATTATTTTAGACAAGGTAATGGGGACTTTTTATGGGAGAGAAATAGGGTATTCATCCACAATTTTTAAGTAGAAAATATTGGAAGGTCAGGCATGTTTCTTATCCACAAAACAATGCTAAATCAACATACATTTCAAAGAGTATATTAAAGGAGATACAATATCTTTACAACTATCTTCTTGAACAGGTATTTCAATTAACTTTCTGCAGAATATAAGTAGATCAAAATTCAGCAGCAAAATATTGCAACGTAACAAGTCAATACAGTTTCAATGTGTTATATTGTAGAAGGGAATACATAAAGGACAAACAATGATAATTTAATTATATAAAACATGATACAAAGCTGAAATACAGTCCACTTAAATAGCTTTGTGAACAAGAATGTTAAATACTGTGCTAAAATGTCATTTTAAACATAAAGTCTCTTAAATTTTTGTGCTTAAACTCTTTTTTTCTGTTAAACTATTTCTTATTCTTAATACTGCCACTGTAACTGATATTACAACAGATCACAATTTTCACAGACACATCAACATGAAGACATTTACTTATGAGTGAATAAGTCACTTGTCATTAGTTCACAGTGTGGGAAAGTGGTATACACTCCGTCTTGAGAAGGGCTTTCCGTTAACCACCAAGTCCTTCACATACGTTTCCTGATGTCAGATGCAGTGAGAGGTTAAAAGAATGGAAAGCAATGCATATCATGTTGGAAGGAAAAAAAAAAGCTTTGATTCTTCATGGGTATCGTCTAAGTGACCTTCGTCTTCTGTTGTAGAAATGCCTGAGCCCATGTTGCCGTGAAAAATTCATCATGTAATTTTGTTTGCGAGTGCTATTAAAATCAAAAAGGGGTTTGGGCAGGGAGGGAAAGAAAAAGAGTATGTAAGTTCCATCATTGAATGTGCAATGTATTCTAAGTCCCAAGTTACTCTAACAGTCATTTGCAAAGTTTCAGTGTTCGGAAGTCACGCTGACTTTACCACCCAGAAACAGATTAAATGAAGACTGGCACCTGTAGTCACTACCTTTGGCCCTGAACATATTCCTTTCCTTTCAGAACCTGAGAATAGTTTTATGGATGAACTCCACCTTACATGAAATATGTACTATGCCCATTACCATACATCTTTCACAACTAGCAAACATAATTTGGTTAATTAGTCATTTTTTTTTCAAACTTAAGATTCCAAAACAGATTATGAAAAACCTGTTTACTGAATGGAATTGACCTTCCTAGTTTATGCAGGCTCTGGATGCAAAATGAGGAATTCAGTTTCCTTAGAAAGTTGAGTTTCATTGTCTTTCTCAATGAACAGCTGGGAACTGGGGTTGTTGTATTCCATAAATGTGGCTTTATGAAAGAGACAGTGCACGAAAAGGGGCCATAAAACACTAAAAAAGTGTAACTGAATGTATCATACACATCTTTATTCATATTCCCCTACCCAAAACATATATGCACACTTATCTACACAAATACTGTATGTGAAACTGATTAAAAATACTGAAAATAGGTATTAGGAATCCACATGAAATTACACTATACTTGCAGTGACAGCTCTTAACGTTTTGACAGGTATATTTTTTGTTCTATTTATTCTTATTATTTTTTGAAATGACTTTTTGCTATGTTGCACAGGTTGGTCTCAATCCTGTGATTTTCCTGCCTCAACTTCCAAAGTTGCTGAGATTACAGGGAAGTGTCATCATGTCCACCCCTCTTTTTTTTTTTTTTTTAAGTATCATGATCTATAACACCACTGAAATAAGAATTATATTCTCATACACTAACATGAATGGCAACATATTCATTATGGCATGAATATGTGGTTTATGAGAATAGACTATTAATATTTTACAAATGTTTTGAGTCTCTTGAATACATGGTCTCAAAGCCTTTCCTCTGTAACTGTAGGGAAATATGAAATACAGGCAGAATGAGATGATGCCAGTGATGTAGTTCCACTAGAAAGGTCAATACGACACAGACTTAAGTTGGGTAAATGGAAGGGAAAGAATAATTTTGCACTGAGCTATGTCATCTTTGGTTATCAATCACCAATATACTAGCAAGGCGAAAATATGCTATTTTTCTGTATCTGTTATTCTAGACTTAATTCTATGGTATTCGATGTAACAAAAAAACCTTAAAACAAAACAATTTTATATGGTTAAGCTTGACCATTAGAAATTAAGATTAATAATACTTCTCAAGAGAAAGCACATCAATTTAATTTCATCAAGTTTAAGCAAGTATGTCTGTGCTGAAATCCTGATGAAAAGACAGACATACACATTTCATGAAAACCAGGTACCTGTACAGTATCTTTCCAGCTTGGATTTATAGGAACCATAAAACCAAAATATACTCTAGAGACATTTTAGCAAAAGGATAAAAATCAGATTTTGTGTTCAGATAGCTTGACTACCCACCCTCTGCTCAGTGTCTTAATACTATGTAGATCAACTAGGTTGATTGGTTTCAGTGTCATAGTGAGAAGATGAAAAAGATGCATTGGTTAGTTATTAGCTGCTTTAAGTGTTAACTGCTGCCTGGGAAAGTTGTAAACATTATACTAAGAAAAGTATAAATTAGACTTAAGATAGATGTAAGATTGTATGTATGCATACACATATATGTAAAGAACTATTAGGCACATACATACAATAGATTTTTGCATACCAGTTTCAGAAAGCGTTCCTTCAAATGCTGGCTTCACTCTGCTAAAAAACCATTAATAACTCTCTTGTCTATGGAACAAGGAGATGCTTCATATCCCCTTCATGATGAATCCTGTAATATCCTGTAATTTTTCAGGGCTTTCCTTGCACTTCACTCCTACACATACTGCTTTATCCACCTCCCCTTGTCTTTTCTATCTGCTTCATTGGCCACTCATCAATATCACTTCCTCAATTTCCACTTTTTTTCAAGTACCACATTTTCCTCATTGTTCATTGCCACCTGCTCTCACAGGACTCATTTCCTTTCTAAATGTCTGATGAAATGGGGGGCTATTGCCCAGCTCTCCCGCCCCCAACCACAGCATTGAGCCTCTTGCTTCATCCATGGGTGGCCAAGGCATGTTATTGCACCTTTGTTAACTTACTGATTGGATTCCTGCTGTAAATCATTACTCTTTAACTATAAGGAATAATTGCAAAGTTAAAGCAATGAAATTACTCTGTTGAAAACATATGTAAAAGGTATAAAGTACTCAAAGAGAATTTAAAATAACTAGAGGTATTTTACATTAGATATGATAAATTCAGAATACTCAAGATATTTAGTTATTTTGATGTAGCATAGATTGATATGAAAAATACATGCACATATAATGTTCACAATTTTAAACCAAATCCTTTATTATAAAGCTAAATGAAAAATTCCATTTTGTTTAGGACCATAAATACCAATATGTTGCAAATCTTAAGTACACTTCAAATCAGCCTAGTGTAGAAGTTTACAACAATTTAGGGAACATTATAATTCACTGTGTACTCTTTAATTTTGAATAATCTTATGTATCATATCTTTGGAGTCCTACGAATCTTGATGTGCACATGGAAATGTGTTTGCTTTAGCAGTTTAGCTAGTGCTTAATCATATTAAAAATGGCCACACTTTCAAAGCTTCTTTGAAACTGATTTGCAATTTGATTCTATGAAACATAAATATCTTGAGTCATTCAGGTTGAAATCTAATAAGGTGGATTTTTACAGTTCATAAGCCTTTTTAGATCAAGTACCATAGGGAATTATACCAAAATGATATCTGACTCTGGGACCACTTAATAAAACTTACATAGCTTTCAAACTATTAAGTGTGCCTTCTAAAATGTCTAACTTACAAGACTGTATTTAAAAGGGTTTGAAAACATATTTAAAGATCTTATACTTCTTCATTTTGGGGGAATATAATTCTGAGCCTGTTTTTTGTTTTTGATACATAGAGATGCATTCTGTTAATCATGTCATAATTAATAATAGGTACAACTGAAATTTTAAGATTTATTCCTTCATTTAATCACAGGGGAATGCAATTTTTACTATCAGCTCAATAAAAGCAGGTGATATTCATTGCCAGGCACTCTTCACCACTTGACATGCCAATCTGCTTTGACGATAGGGAGAAGTAGGTCCAGTTAATATCTTCCTTTATGTGAAAGCCATTGAAAAAAGGAAGAATGAACATTAGTGGCTACTTGGAAATGCTGGTTTAAATCTACATTATTGATGGAAGTTTCCGGACTTGGATGTCATATGGAATTATTAAAATGCATCCCGGCTTCTGCATAGGAAATAAGGGCATTGCGAATTCTCTGAGGGGCTTGAGCCTTTGCTCTTTTGGACCATTACCCTTTACTGAAGTCACAGGCTTAGCTCATACAAATTGGAACTCATACAAATTAGGCATTTCTACTGCTCAGTCATCTACTTTTTAACCAAACATATAACAAATGACAATTTATATGAAAGCAGAAATAAAAGACCATTGGGTGCATCTTTCAGAGAAATCTGAACGAGTGCAAGACGGACCATTCATATTAACCCATGAGACTCCAGAGAACTGGGGAAGATTTATGTCTAATTTACAAGGCTATGCATTTTCAGGAAGGCTGAATATAAACCAGTTGCGAATGCCTGAACATTTCATATTTCTTTTCTCTGCTAAATGAAAATGAGAGTAATATTTGATTCTGTGAACCCCAGGAAGGATTAAATGAAAAACTAACACTCTTTGCAGATGTTCAGTAACCAATAACCATATTAAGAGTTTTGAACATATTAATTAGAGGACAGATAGAAGGGTATATTAAAGGTGGCCCATTTTCTCAAAGGACAGGATCTAGAACTTGCAAGTATTACAAATAATCTGCTACCCTCTGTCAATTATTTATTAACTTAGAAATGGTAAGTCAAGGTACCCTCATGCATAGCCCTCGCTCAAGAGACCTTTTGAAAGATATTACATTTAATCTAGCATCATATAACTTTTGCATACATTTCTTCTTTCACCTTTATTTTTTCACATTTTCACATTTATTAATTGTGAGTACTTCAAAAGCATCTAACACAAAGTCAGGCTCAGAGAAAGACTGGCGTCATATCTGCTACTTAATGAAGGCATGCTGCCCAACACTCTGATCTTTGCTGTTGTGTCCAATATTTATGTGTTAGACTTCCTTAATTTAGCTGAATTTACATGGCATAGGATGCCGAATGTTCCAATGTATACCAGTGTCATTTATAACTCTTCCTAGGTGCTTTGAACCTACAAAGGTCTTCTACAAAACTTCTCAGTTAGTTTGGTAATAATGCTGATTAGCCTCATAGTCAAGAGTTCCCAGATTTAGTAAGGAGGACTTACCTTACTCTAGTAGAAAACCAATGACAGCAAATAATGAAATATAATACAAGTTAAAAAATGCCTCTCAATGCATGCAGCACTGTGATTAGTCATAAAAGTCTGATCAGGTTTAGACGCAATATAGGGTTTTTCATCTCTTTTGAAAATAGAAATTAAACAAGTTATTTCTTATTCTTTTACACTACAAATATACATACACTTAACTTCTTGATGTAATGCAACATGCAATATTTGCTCATAACCATGTGTCAAGGTACATGTAGCTATAATACTACATTTGGCATAAATGTTGCACATAAAGTAGAAACATTAAATTAACACTTAAAATCTACTGTGAATTTTATCTTATTTTTTTAATCATTTATATTTTAGGCACTTCTAATTCCTGATGGTATTAAGGAATGGGCTTTTAAAAGTGCAGAAGTCTACATCAGATAATACAGTCAAATTTAATACAGGATAAATATGCTTTGCAACAAATGTAATATGCTCATCTTCATAAATCATTTGTGCCAAAAACGTGACAGTATCTTGATGATGAATAGCATGAGGGGATGGTCATGATGGAACTCATATTAAAATCTGAGAAATGTGTTTAAGGCCAAAGTTAGCAACATCGTTTTTCAATTCTCAGTAAACGTAGTAACAATTTGCTTTTTATTAAATCAGTTCATGAAAGCTAACTTTTTATTGAGCGATTTGCCTTCAAGGTACACATGCAAAAATGGGCCCGTTTTATCATACACATGGTAGGTTGTGACTGAGACACATACACAGGGGATGTGATGTGTGAATGCGATGCGTAGTCAGGTGAGGGAGATTCTTAGGATAGAAGCGTGAGCATCCAGCAAAAAAGGTGGAGTCTAAAAACTTTTTCTTATCCTAAGAGGCACCCTACCAGCATGGATCTTGTGAGGGATCTGCCCAAATGTCTTCACAAACATTTACTGAAAAACACATATTCTATGGTAGTGAGTTCAGAGAAAATAGGTTTCACTTGATTGACAATGATCGTGTTGTTTTTCTTGGACTTTATGGAATGGGGACTTTTGTAAATTAGTGAGGCTGTGAAAACAGATCTTCAAATTTGATTCAGTTGTTTTATGCTGTGGAGTAGGCTTTTCATGTGCAGGTTTATTGGCAGACATGAGAGCAGGAAGATCACACTCTCAAACTTTATTTATTAAGTGTCAATGGTGATGGTTTTTGTCTTTATAGCATGGGGCTGGTCATTTTGTATATTCATATTTATGAAATTCCAATCTTTCCATATGTTTAAAATTAAACTTCAAAATTGAAAATATGTTCTCTGTCATGTTCTCCACCTGGAAATAATTTCAAAAGCGATGAATTTGTTTTCATCAAACTTCTCCATCTTCTTGATAAATACGGGCAGTATGGGCATTACATAGTGTAAGATGCCATGCACGATCACAGTTTTTCTTTCTTTTTAGCATGTGTCCTTGGTGTCCGCATACAAAAGTGAAACTATGGTAATAAAGCTAGATACGAGCAATTCTCACTTGGAAAAGAAAATACATTCTAAAAATTCTGTAAGTGAAATGTATGCCCCTAACCATTAGTTGCAAAAACATATTAATAATGCTATCTGCACATTCAATTAGATCAGGATGTATCTCTCCATGTGTGTGCCTTGGGTAATTCTTCCTCCATCATTCTGGATGAGTAACAAATACTAGCTCATAGAGCTAAAAAGTTTCTGCTAGAAAAGTGTAGCTAAGTAAGATATTTTCAATAAATAGGGCTTATGGACATATTTTGTTCTATTTTAAATATAAACTTTCATAGAAAAGTACAGATTTTTGTATTTATGAATCATAACACAAGGCTTAGCCAGCCTTGTGTCTCAGGTGGCTGAAAGACACTGGAATTATATTCTATTTTTCTGAGTTATCTGGAACATTTAATTATTTGTTCATTAAATGAAAAAATTATGCTACACAGCTACCAACTACATATTAATGAATGCTTTAAAACCTTTGTGACTCTCACAGAAAGGAAATACTTTGAAGGGTATAGTAATGCTTATAATTTTAGCAAATTTTGATATGGTATTAAAAGATATATTTGTTTCTAAAATTGTATGTGTATAAATATATGGTAACATGTACAAAGCTACAATTTGCGAATGTTGAAAGAAGACTTGGGACTGAAACAAACTGTGCTATATCATGCATTCTGATGCTCTTTTAATTCAAAACATATTAGTGTCCTTAACATTTGATACAATAATATAGGATCAGAGCAGACAGGTGCTTGGTAAGTTTCAATTTCTTCTAAGTGTTAAAATTCTGGGGCTTGAATAAAAGTGAAGTCTTATGAAAGAGAATGTAGTTAGTGTAGTTATAGAATGTAAACTGAACTTCAGTCTTGAAACAGTGTAATTATTCTGATAGTTGCTTAGGAAAATTAATACTAGGAATTCTAGTACGTTCCCTTGAGGAAATTTTTCCTGATGGATCTCTGAGAGTCTCTGAGGAAGCAGGTCAACAAGGAACAGAAGATGAGTTCTGTTTCCAAGCTTTGAAGTGGTTATTTTATACCTAGACAGTATATTTTTGCTTCTGATTCTAACTGCTTTTGAATTGTAGCTCAAAGGGGGAAATTACTGGGTGATGCTGTGGTTCTAGGCAAAACAGATACTACAATGATTTGTCTAGGTGGGAAGGGGGACATTTCTCCTCAAATACATGACATGCTGAGAATTCCTGCATCTATTAAGGGCAGAATTAGCATTCTGCCTTCTCTCAAGAATATATGTTTTGAAGTTTCCATAGGAGTTGGTACTGCTTCTTCAGTCACCGCAAACCCCATTAATACAAACTGTTTTGGTAAAAGACTTGAAAGAGAAGATGTGATTCCTGAGTCTAATTTGAGTCTCAATCAATTCATGACAAACACTGAGATACTTTGAAAACTGACTTGATGCTCTGTTCCTGCTCTGTCAGTCAAATCACCCACAGGAATGCCAGCAGTGATTCTGATCTTGAATCAGATCGAGAATCGCTGCTCTATGGCAGGGCAAGATGGCTCTGGGATTGAATTTTGGTCTACTGGGACATCTCTGTATGCATTTAAGAACCCAAATTATTCCATGCTTCCAGAGTAATGTTGTTTGAAGAAATGGTTAGCTAAGTAAAACATCAGCCTCATAGTCAGATTCAAGGGTCTCATTGTTATTCATAACTTCGACTTTGTCTTGTGGAGGCAGAGCCCAGCAAGTGGTCCAAAAGCAGCAGAGCGCAGAGTGGGGCTTGTGTGGGAACCGGGTTGCTCTTGGTGTTGGGATTGATATGGATGCCATGCAAGCAGGTGCCTTGGTGACAGCTAAGACGAGGGCTAGCCCAAGACGGGAAAATTCAGCTCATGGCTATGATTGAAAGAAAACAAATCTGGTAGTTTTCCAACCAATTAATCAGTTGAAATTTGCTTTCAGAATGACTGAAATCAGCCCCAGGACTGATTTCATTTTGGATTTGGTAAACAGAATGAACATTTGAACCTATCTACCGAGAAGATTCGCCTCTCCTTGCCAACCACTTGGAGCCATCAGTTCGAACCCGTCGAGACATAAGCGTTCCAGTTCTACAGGAACTAGATTGTTAGAGAAAAAGGAAGTCATCTCTCTGTGAGGGAACAGTCAACCCAGCCAGGTAAGAGTGGCCACAGCCCTTTCACATGGGAGAAACCAAGGGGGTGCCCTTAACATGTTGGGTGTTGGGATGGTCAAGAGGAATGAGAAACCATAGATTCCATGTTCTAGTTGTGACCACGACCTTAAATGAGAATCCCTTGGACATCTGTGGGATGAATAGGGGTGTCTGTCTCTAGGCTCTTTCACCATTATCACTGTGTATAGGGACCACCAGTACAGATCCATTCTTATATTTTGTAAGGCAAGCCAAATCAGAAATAAGACACCATTTCCCATTTACCCAGAGGTTTCTGTTTTGTCTAATTCAATCCATTCTGCTAACTGTAAACAAATATTTTGCTTGTTGAAGCTTTCGAAGGCACATTAAAGAGCATCCAAGGCTTTTTTACCTCATTATTGACTTGAGATAAAGCTTTTAGTTGCTGGACAGGGCAAGTCAAAGTGACCCTGTGGGGACCTTCTCATCAGGTAATGATTCTCATTGAATTAAGGAGCATACTAAAGCAAAGAAACTTCAAACCTGTCTGACATGGACACAGGAGACTAATCATCAGATACTCACAGGACGACCTCCACATGGTCCAAAGCCCACTGATCATGACCTGTTCCATTGTGGCGTGGTTGCCACCAGCGCAGTAAAACTCCTTTCATCCGTGCCTCCCTGAGTCACAGACAGAAAATCACAAGTTAAACCCAAGGAAGCATACCTTTCTGGCAGGTGATTTGTAGACATTGCTTGTTGTAATAGGCTAAACTATATCAATGTAACTTTGGACGTGGATAAGATCAGTCCAGATTTGCTTAGGTCATAGTACTCTTCTAAGCAGCATGAAATTTTTAATGGTCACTCAAGGGCTTGTCATACCTGTCTGTCTCTCTCCCTCCCTCTTTTCCCTCACTCCAACAGTATCTAGAAAAGTAACACATTTGATCAATTAGTGTTTTCTGTGTTAGAAGCTGGGCCAGGCTAAGCAAAACTGCCATGGCTTCCTGCTCTGTAGAATTTCAAATGATCATATCAGACAGTTCTTTGGTGTTGCTATTTTTCTAAACGACTGGAAATACCATTGAAAGGAAGAGAAATATACATAAAGTGTCTTTGCATTTGGTTGTATTCTCCATTAATTTCTTCTCACACTTCCTCCTCATTTTATTATTTGTTTCTTGACCTAACAGGAGGTTCTACTTCAAACTCAATGATTTGCAAGGACTGGATAAGAGGCTGTGTGGTTCTCTGCAGGAGACTTACAGAGGGACGTTGTAAGACACTCTCTGAGCTTGTGTGAAGTCCTTTGGCTGGTGCTGAGCGATGACGTGCCAGCTGATGCCATTGTTGACACTGTACTGCAGCAGCACCGCCTTGTCCACGGTGTGCGGGCCAGTGAGGTCACTGTTGCAACTGTCTGTCTGGGACGTGCTCCCAATTTGCAAAACAAACATAATTTTGCTGAAAAAAATACAGGAAGAAATCAGGATTAGACTAGAGTCAGAAAACATTAAAAGAGTTAGAATTTCCCATTCTATTTTTTTTCCTGAGGTCTTTTGTTCCTGAGTTCACAATACAGTTAAGTCTCTGTGGGTTCTGCATTTGAGGATTCAACTAATTACACACAGAAAATATAGGGGAAAAAATAGTATCTTTATTGAATGTAGATAACGCTTCCCATCATTATTCCTCAAGTGAGATAGTGGGATGATTATGGACGTGGTGCACACATTGTTAGGTATTGTAAGCAATGCAAAGTTGATTTAAACTACACAGGCATAGCATAGGCTGCAAATACTACAGCATTTGAGCATCTGTGGGGAATCCTGGAACATATCTCCATGTTTATTGAGGGAGGATTATGCAGTAAAAATGGATGAGAATAAATCATACTCTAATATAACTGAACTTTTATGTTAGGCGTGTGAACAAGAACCTCAGAAGGCTGCCAAGAAACAATTCTAACTTTCAAAAATGTGTCCTCTTTTCATGATGTTTGCTATCTGATTAGAGTATTTCTCCTAAACACTTTCCAGGAGCATATTTTGCAGGAAAATACTTTCTTCAGCATTTCCAAATGGACATGGAATAAAATTACAGCATACATCCTACATTTCACGAACAACTCCAAGCTGAATAGCATCTGGACAAGGATATGTCATCATTGTATTATGTTAGAAAAGGATGTCTGGAGAGCAGAGCTAATGGAAACCAATTACAGGGCATGCAGGCTCAGGTGCACATCTGTTCTCCTGCCAGACAGGCTTTTTTGCTTTTCATAGGCATCCTTGTCCTTAGATAACACTGTGTGTGTGTGTGTGTGTGTGTGTGTGTGTGTGTGTGTGTGTGTGCGTGCGTGCGTGCGTGTGTGAGAGTGTGTGTGTGTGTGTGTGTGTGCGTGCGTGCGTGCGTGTGTGAGAGTGTGTGTGTGTGTGTGTGTGTGTGTGTGTATGAAGGCCAAAGGTTGATGCTGGGTGTTTTCTTCAATCTCTCTATACCTTATGTTTTGAGACAGAGTCTCTCACTGAGTGTGAGCTCATTGATTTAAAAAGTCTAGTTAGCACACAAGCTCCAGGGATCCTCTTGCTTCCACCTCCTCAGTGCTAGGATTACAGGAAATACCACCATGCAATGGCTTTTTGTTTAAGTTCTGGGGATCTTAATTCAGGTTCTCTTTTTGCATAGCAAACACTTGCTGACTGTGTCATCGCCTCATTCCTGAAGACTCAGCTTTTAAACATAGAAAATACATCCCCAAAGGATTGCTAGTTACCAGCAGGGTGTCTGCATTTAGGAAAAACGGTCAAATAAGGAAGTAGACAAATGATACTTTTAAATAAAATTGTGTGCACAACATGGTATGCAACTGTTCATATGTACTTACTTGTATCTGGATATAGGGACAAGGAGGGTTGTTACCAGAGTA
Organism: Typhlomys cinereus; assembly: GCA_023101885.1. NCBI lineage: Eukaryota > Metazoa > Chordata > Mammalia > Rodentia > Platacanthomyidae > Typhlomys > Typhlomys cinereus. Next base: position 2,043,654 of record JALPQD010000166.1, on the reverse strand, counting down.
ATCCTTTGGTAGTTAAAAAATGAGAATGGATAGATAAAAGTTTAGCAGCTCCATAGCTGCCATACAGAAATTAATTGGATCATATCTTCATTGTTTATCATATTAAGGGCCCTGACACCAGTTTTTCTATCTTTGAAAAATCAGTATCTTCCAAACTAAAAGATTTCAGGTAAACAACAACATTCTACTAAACATCTAGTTCTCGAATAGCCACATGACTCCTGCAGTTTGTCAGCATTCAGTGAACACAGGAGTCCTGCTTATTTTGGCCTTTTATACACTTCAGGATCTTTTCTTGAGTTACACAGACCAAATATTGTGTTTGCTCCGTCCAGGCGGAACAGCTGGAAAGGGCAGCTGTGAGAGACTCTTCTAGGGTCTCTCTCCCATGCCACTTCCCTGCTTTACTTACAAGGTTCCTGCCCCATCTTTTCTGCGTGAATAAGTATCCAGATCCTAAAGCATATTCACATGCTGCATACAAAGATTTCATCTACCCATTTGTCCTCTATTTCTGCTTATTGAACTTATATACGCTAAGCATAGATGCATGCCTGCATTTCTACAACTCTTCATAGTATGTTCACACACTTGTCTGTGGTCAACTTGAAGGTACCTATGTGGATCCCTAGTCAAATATATACTTGACTGTTTTTCCTGTATTGCCACTACTTAGCCAGTGCATATGGGAAGAAATGTGATGACATCTTATGACCAATCTTAATAAGGTCATTATGAAAGTATACAATGAATGCTTCCTTGTATCCAAATGACATTTAGGTTTCCCCTGCTCAGTGGTGACTGTTCCGTGAAGTTCCTGACCAGCTCTAACAGACAGCAGTCCATAAGTGGAGTGGTGATAAATTCTGTATCTTTTTTTGCAGAGCTTAAGGATTTATTTTATTTTTCTAGTTTTACAAGCATATTGAATACTCATTCCCACTTCCCTCCATCACCTTTCCCACTTATCCCCTTTCCCCTCCCTTTTTCAGTTCATCCTATTCCCTCCTACCCTCCCAGGTTTTACCTCCTTCATGGACTCTCTCTGGCCTGTCTATTCTTTTCTTTTTAAATTTTCTACTTTTACAAGCATATTAAGTGCTTCTCTCTGCTTGTATATAGTTCAGGGGTTTGGTTACCTTGCTCGAGTGAGATCCAGTGGTTTGGTGGCAGCTTGTCTTATCTGACAGCCATTAAAGTAGAGAGAGTCTCCATGGGCATATGGTGCCAGCTGCCCACAACCACTTCCTATCGCACCGCCTTGAATGGTCTCCCAATTGGCCTCAGTGACTCTTGCCGACTCAAAATTGTCTTTAATGTAACTAGGGAGATCATGACTGAACACAGAACAGTCATCACCTGAGGGGAAAGGAATAATCATAGGAATCAGAATCAACAGAATAAACACAATCAAAAGAGATACTAAATTTTATATGAGAACCACTGCTGCTGCAGCAAGAACGACAGAAAGGCAAGAAAGATCCAGACTCCCAGAAATAATGTTTCTCTTTTATTTGGGGGCTATTTACATTAGTGAAAAAAAGAACCAGTACTTTTAAGTCAATGTTAATTAGAATGCGTATATGTTAATGTAATCAACATTCTCCGGGACTGGAATTATAGGCCACCACCATATCCGCCTGGCATTTTTACGTGGGATCTGGGGATCTGAACTCAGGTGCTTTTGCTTGTGGAGCAAAGGCTTTAATCCCTGAGCCATCTTCCCAGCCTTGCAAATCTGTCTTTAAACTTTAAAGCAACTGGCCAGGCTTTGCGTGTTTACCAGTGGCCAATCTAATTTCTTTTGTTCCCAGCATGATTTTATAGAAAGCTGACATGTTTTTGTTCCCCTTCCAACTCTTCACTGGACGGTTCCTGAGAACAGAGTCCCTGTTGGGTTCCTGTGTCTAACAGGACACTTGGTAACTTTGCCATTTCCAGTAATGATGCTGGGATGAATAAATGAATAATGAGCGACTGGACATGTCTCTCAGAAGCCACCAAGCTGAGATATTGCCATTTAAGTAAGGCATTATATTAGCACATGTTATGCGCTTATATTACTTCTTGATTTGATTAATACGGAATTTCTAAATGTCCATGGTAGTTCAGTCAAAAAGTCACTGGATGAGAAAGGTTAAATTCTAGACACTGAGGTGTCATGAGACATTTGATTTATTAATTTGCCCAGAGTTAAAATTCTTCACCAAATCCCCAGACAGAGCTAATTGAGCTCAGTGGCAATGAGAAGAGGGGAGAAAGAGACAGTTAAATAATTTTCAGCATCAGATATGCAGTTTATTACGTTAATCATGTCCATTTCATCTGGAGGCAAAGAAATAACATCAACCAGGAAATCTAAATGGATCCTGCTGCAGAATTTCAATATGTGGATTTTAACACTTTATGCTTGGGGGAAGTTGTATAATTCTGATCCTCTTTTGATAAATCTCTCAGCTGTGAGAACTTACGAGTTCAACTGGAAAGAACAACCTAATTGCTGATGTTCTTTCTGACTTTTCTAGTTGTGTGAGTTTTGGCATATCACTTAAGTTCTCTGAGTCTATCAAGTGGGAATAAATATTTCATCCATACATAATGTATGGCTATCATAAATTCTAAATGACTCTATAGGGTGAGTTGGTATACACTTTGTAAATAAGAAAACTCAAGACAGTTTAAGGTTCAAAGATTTCTCAGCTTTTCTATATGCCAAGTACTATATGTTATGAGGACGTAATAGTAATTATGTAATGGTGCCTATTGGTGACTTTGGGTGAAAGGAAAGCACATCTACAGGCTTCTTATAGTCTAGTGGGCATTTTCCCACGCTGAGGGGCTGAGCAGACACTGTCCCGAGTGTACAGTTGGCCTCTCCATGCCTGAGCAGTAGAAATTAATTTCTTTGAGTGATGAAGATTTTTTTTTCTTCCTAGTACACAGAGGAGCAGAATATCTGGGTTGTCAGTTGCACTGTGGGAGGATGGAGGCCCAAGAAGTGGAAGCAGAAACTAAGGGTTGAGTGTGGCTGGGCAGAAGGTTGTTACATGTAGAGGAGGGGGTATGAGATGGTTCGGCCAGTCCTAAGGTGATCCTTACCAACTCACATTTTCTCACAAACATGAATCATTATTTGTGAAGTATATCAAGTGGATTTCAGTTTATCTTTTATGTGCATGAGTGCGTGCGTGCGTGCGTGCGTGCGTGCGTGTGTGTGTGTGTGTGTGTGTGTGTGTGTGTGTATGCATGTTCATGTGCATGTGGTGCATGGGGGCAGATGCAGGCATGTGCTCTGATTGTGGAGGTGGGAGGACAGCTTCCGGTGTCACCTTCAGGAGCACTGCCCACCTCCTTTCAGACAGGATCTTGCATTGGTTTGGAGCTTAGGCTTTGGCTTAGGTTAAACTGGCCAGTCAGCAAGCTCCAGGGATTCTCCCGTCCTAACCCCCATCCCTTTTCCACTTTTGGGAGCACATGTTCACCATTTCACATAGACTGTGAAGAGGAAGCTCAAGTTTCCTATGCTTGTAGGGCAGCTGCCTGGCTCCTCAGTCTGTCTTTGAAAAAATAGTTTCAGGAAGCAGAAGAAAGGTACTATTTGGGTAGAATAGAGGGACCGGTAGGGTGGGATGGGGAGGGAAGAGGCAAGTTAGGGGCTGAAGAGAAGCAAAGCACAATGAAGTATTTGTATGACAACATCACAATGAAAGCTATTATTTTTTATATGCCAATTAAAAATAATTAAAATAAGAAACTTCAGGAGCACAACACAAACTCGTGCTTGCTAATCCATTCTAAAGGTATAATCGTAAGTGGTCAAGGAGTGTGCTGTCTATCTCACACCCTGAGCCTGGAGTTTGCATCCATTTCCCAGCACTCCTCCATGTACATGGTAATGAGGGGCCCCCAGTGTTCTGTCCCAACAGCCCAGGGGTCAGACCTTGGAAGCTTTCATCGCAGATGCAGACGGCGCCCGTGGTGCAGTACCCGTGCCCACTGCACAGCTTGGGGCAGGCCTCGCCAATATACACATGGTCGATGGCCCAGCTCTGCTTCTCTGTTTCTTCCCCTTTCTGAATCCAGCGGAACTGTGTGGCACTGAGAGACCAATAGAGAACAAAAGAGAATCAAAAGGCTGTGAATCCTCCTGGCTGTACTCCTCGCCTCTACCTGTGGGATCAGAGTAAAGGGCTTCCTGAAGCCTCCAAAGGCAGGGGAGAGAGAACTTACTCTTCAGATTTTGGTAGCATAACCCCCAATACCTTCCTGGAAACTTGTATCGTGTCTGAAATTCTTCTCTTTTCTCCTCCCTCCCTCCCTTCTTTCCCTCGCTCCTCCCTCCCTCCCTGTGTATATGTGTGTACATGTGTTCATGTGTGTGTGCTCATGTATGAGTACAGGGCTGTGTGTGTGCACGTGGAGGTCAGAGGTTAATTTCAGGTATTGTTCCTTCTTACGATTTTATTGAAATTTTACAGTAATTTTGTGCATAGTTTTCCCACGGGGGTGTAACATTTCTCACATCTTTCATTGAAATAATGGTGTTCAGGAAGATGGAACATTGTGTAACCTGGCGGCCAGGTCCAGGGGCTCTATGCACAGCCTTTGGAAAGGCATCATATCAGGGAAGGATCCTAGGAACACAGCTAAAACTCTGTTCCCAGTTCTGTACATGAACTTGGGAGAGGCTGTCGTTTCACTAGATTTACCAGCACAGGCAACCCACCTGGAGGAGACATGGTCAGGCAGCTGGATGGTGATCCTCTTCCAGCTAGAGCTGTTTACAGCATTGTAGATGGTGGCTTCGTGGAACTGGAAGGGAGAGCAGCCGATGCTGTTTGAAGAGGAAGGAAGGCATTGTGTCTGCACCAGCTGCCAAGAGTCGGACCTGCAGAAACCAGAGTGGCATTAGACAAATCCTGAGGCATATGTGATTAATATGATGCCAAGTTGACGCTTTGGGGTAAGGTAAATCATCATCATCTGAATTTCCTCTTAAACATATTTAGTTATAGATCGTAGAATGAATTACTGAAAATAAATTCTCAAACAAATGAATTCTTATAAGACATATGGTGACTATGTAAAAGCCTACTGACATATTCATAGAATGAATAAAATAAAATAAAAACAGAATAAAATAAAATAAAATATTAACAATAATTTTTATGATTTCTCACTGCTCTTGTAATTAGAAACATACTTGGAACCAATCGAAGAAATTATCTATCTAACCAAAGTTACCTAAAACAGCTAATTTTCAAGTTGATGGTGGGAGATAGACACATTAACAAGGGAAATGTCCCATGTTGGTCTTTCTTCAATATTGCTTGGTATGTTCTAGGAGATGGGATTCTGGCTGGAATATATGCACCTTAAATTTTTATAAGGGAGAGGGAAACAGGTGAGCACATGTCACAGCATGTATGGGGAGGTTAAGGGATATTCTTAACATTTTTTAATATTTTATTTAGTGTGTGTGTGTGTGTGTGTGTGTGTGTGTGTGTGTGTGTGTGTATTAGAGGGCACCGTGTGTCCCTGTGAAGCACCAAGGATGACTTTGAATCATCCTGGATTGCTTTTATTTCTTTCGTGCATCCCTCTGGGATTTCCCAGGCTCAGCCCACCAGGGCTGGAAGTACAGGCCGCCACTGTTTCCACCTGGTATTTTTACGTGGAACCTGGGATCTGAACTCAGGACCTTCTGCTTATGAGGCAGAGTCTTAATCCCTGAGCCATCTCTCCAGCCCCATATTTATTTTTGAGTCAGGATCTCTCTGGTGCTCCAGGCTGTGCTAACTTCCTGAGTATTGAGATTACAGGTGTGCACGATTTATTGTGTCACGAAAACTCCATTTTCAATACACAAAACTGCTTCTTGAAAGTACCTACCTTAGAATAGACAAACGTTTGAATTTGTATTTAGGTCTGAAAAAACTATAAAACCATTTCACTAACCTTGCATCCTTAGTGTATTCCAACATTACGGAATGAAGGTCACCACAGGAAGTAGCTTCACAGCCCACCACAATCTAAAGCAGACATGAGCAATCAATACCCAAGTTACACTAAGTAATATCTAATACAACTAATCAGGAATCCTATGTTTCAACACCATGATTATGATATATAATCAAGAAATATTCAGAGGTTTTGCAGAGTAGCTCGCTAATGCATGACAGTGCATTCTTTTGATTTGTTAAAGATGTGCACTTTTCAAAGAGATGAGAATTAGGGTTTTTAAGGTATTAATTTACTAATTTAATTTTCATATCACAGTACATAGACTTGGGTATGATAAATTGACTAAAAAAGAAAGTAATTTGAGGAGAAATTTATTGAAAATATTTGACATCCTAACTTCCCAGATGCTATTATTAAGGTTTTATTTGAAATTAAAACCAGTTTTAATTACTTAATATTCATTCTTATGGATCTGTCCTTTTCCACACTATATGCAATCAAGTTTTTGAACCATTAATAATGCATGAATACTATAGAGTTTCATGATTCAAATTTAAGTCCTAGCAGTTAGATTAATCAACAAACCTCTTTCAGTGATAATACATTCAGGACCTATACTCACGAATAAATTGTAAGAGCCTAAATAAAGATGGGGAGGACCAATGATATGCAAGATACTCCACACAAGTTAGGGCTGCAGTAGTCAGAACTGGACTTTGCGTAACCTGCACAATGGCTGACATGTCAATGACCACCCAAAGTATAGTATGGATTACAGGGGAGAAGACTCCAGATAGTAGGATCCTTAGAGGCAAGGGATTAACAATCATAATAGAGTTCCCATACTAATGGAGAGCTCAAGAAGGGGCTTTGGGCTATGCCACTGAGTCCTTACCCCTCACTAGGGTGGAAGACTCAGAAGTTTGGCATTCACACAAAAGGATGCTCCAGGGGATGGGAGGGAGGAAGGGAAAGGCATTGAGAAAGAGGAAGGAAGGAAGGGGGGTAAAAAGAAGGGGGGAAGGGGAAAAGTACAAGGGGGATGACTGGGGAGGGGAGGAAGAAGGGAGAGAACAGGGTACCTATTGAGTTTGTATGATTAGGAAAAAAAATAAAATGTGGGAGAAAAAAACCTTCTGAATTTAAAGGTAGAATAGAAGCTTATTCTAGTAAAGGTAATGGGAATTGTACAAGATATGAATAAAATGCAGTAGTGTTCCACAGGAATGGAGAAACTACATTTTATTCAAAAATAATTAAACCACTAGAGTGTATGTGACTGCCTAAAAGGATACAGAGCATTTGAGAGGTAGAGACAACAGAAAGCTCTTAAGGAGGAAGAAAGTATGTGAATATGGAGGTCTAGAGCAGGTCTGGACTGAGCATGCATCCATGTGGGGATGAAGAGATGAGGTTACAAAGGTTGACTGAGTTTGGCAGACTGTCACATAATCTAACCTAAGTGATGCACTTTATAAAGTTAATCTCACTCTGATGCCAAAATCAGGTAGTAATGGAGACAGATTAGGTGTAAAAAGAGAACTCGGTGGTCATGTGACTTAAAGCAAGAATGGAAGTAGAGAAAATTTGATGGAAGAAAAGAATATTGGCAAGTAGAACTGAAAGGGTACAGGAATTGAATACATATGAAAAATGAGAATTAAAGAGTAATGTTATAGGCTGTTTGCTAGGTGACAGACAGTGCCATCCGCACAGAGAACAGTTGGTATGGGAGGAAAAAATCCACTGTTAAACATGTTCAATTTAGGTGCTAGCGAGCAAAGTCAGAAATATGTAGAGGTTACTAAGCAGAGTTAGTCAAGGTTAGATGTACAGACCTGAGTCTTGCTTTTCAAAACCTTATACTTCATGTGAGAGGTTTAGAAAAAATTCCGAGTTATGAAATGCCATGGAGAGAATGAATCTGAGATGATGTGCTGACATTTAGAGGTAGAGAGAGAAAAGTCAAAGGAGGGAATAGGAATAGTAATCAAGGAGATAAGAGGGGAGCCAGAACTAAGAAGAGAGTCTACCAAGTTGGAAAAGACTGTCTAGTGGTTCATGGTAGAGTACAGAGGAGGGATGGGTGAAAGCTGATTTGGGCAGGGAGAAAGTCTATCTGAACCTTGAAGAACAACTTTAGAAGACTATCTAGGAACAAACTTTCCTTTTTCTTAAATATAAATTGACCTTAGTTAGAAAAATAATATACTGTTTTTCAATTCTGGGCTGACAGAATCATCTAAAGGGGTCATACTCAATCCAATCAAATATGACTGATTTTGATATATGGGGAGAGGAAGTGTAACTCTAAAGGAAGATAGTTTGGAGACTTTGGGGTGGAATAACACTGGCTATGACCTTGAACATCCTTCATGCCAGTGAATCTAAGCACTGCCTGAGGAAGTGCAGCGTCTGGAGAGCTGCCTCATCTTCTGTTTCTGAAGGAGAGTTTAACACAGAGCCAAGGTAAAAAGAAAATAGATAGTTCATTTCTGCCAATAAAGACTTGCAGTTAATTACTAGTGTGGTACATAAGGTGACCAGAACAGCTTCATGTCCTTTAAATGATCTAAACATAAACAACTACATTGCTATAGTGCATTTTAAAAGTGTGTCTTGCATTAGAGAGACATCAGTTGATGTTACTTTAACATTCTCTCTGAGTGCCTGTTTAATGCCGTTTAAAAGATTGGAGAATTCTTTTAGTTTTTTTTTTCTTAGGTGTTGGAAAGTTCCAACTGGGCTAATGTACAGGCTTATGAAGTAAGAGACAAAGACAAATTGAGTTTTTTTAGTTTTTTTGTTAATGAGACTGGAGTATCTAAAGTCAAGATTACTAAAGTCAAGATTACATAGTTGAGATATAATACAGTTACATATATTGCTATGTGTTATCATACTTAGAGATTTTAATCTATGTGAGCATAGATTAAATAATCATAGTTGAACAAAGGTCTTAGTGAAACATTACCAGAAAATGCAGTCTTTTAAGTGAATTAAATCAGTCATTTCTGTAAAGTTGTCAGAATAATAACTTCTCCCACAGCCCAGAGATGATGCTTTTTTCTGTACAGAAGAGCCACTTTTCCTTACTTTAAATTGCATCATGTAGCCTGGCTGGATGATGAGCTCTCGGGAGGAGAGAGCATTGTGAGTCTTGTCTTTCTTTTTATTTGGCCAGTAGAGATGGAAGGATGGATTGCCACAGAAGCCTGCTGTCCTTACTGCATTAGGGTAAAAGCTCCAGTTTTCTTCGTGGGAAGCCCCTTCTGTTAAGGAAATTGGAAGCAAAGTAACATGTCAATTCCTTGAACTGAGTGGTTTATTGTTAAGTGACTTCCTCCAGTTCCAGCTTTTTGCTTACTGTGGAGGGCCGATATTTATTTTATTTAACCGCTTTAATATAGGAATCCCAAGTGAGAACCATAATGCAGAAAAAAACTTTTAAAGACTATAATGATCACTCTAATTTAAAGATATGATGTCACATAACTTGCATCATTATGAAGCTCTTGGTAAGCTTCTTAGGTAGCTACAATAACCCAGAAATTACTTAAAGAACTAAAGTTATTCGGGGGTGCTGGAATTCAGATTACATGAAAGCAAGATATTCTGTCTGCAGTTCATGAAGTTCTTAGCTGACATTTCAACAAGTGATCAACTTTGAAGCAGCATGTTCTGCTGCTTTTTTTAAAAATTATTTTATTATTTATTCAATTGTGCATGTATGCGTGTATGTGTGTGTGTGTGTGTGTGTGTGTGTGTAGAACCACGGGCGAATTCCGGAACCATCATGGACCGCCTCCACCTCCTCCTTGTTTACTCTGTCGGGGATTCACAGGCTCCGCCCTACCAGGACCAGAAACGCAGGCCTGCCCCGCTTCGGCCCGGTGTCTATACGTGGGGTCTAGGATCCGAACTCAGGACCTTCCTCCTGCAAGGCAGAGGCTTAACCCCTGAGCCACCTCTCCAGCCCCCTGCGTTACTTTTCATAGTGTTCTTTGTGGAGTAACTCATCTGAAAGTTCAAACAGACAAACAGCTACCAGGAAAGACTCACAAACTGCTCAGTGATTTGATTCTTACCATCATCAAAAGTGTCTACAAGCTGGCTTGGGTTGATTTCTGCTCCACCAATCAGAATGTTGTCCAGTGCCCACTGGGCACGCTCCACCCCGGAGACCACAATTCCATTGCTGATCACAAAAGGCTGCCACCAGCGGAGTCGGGTCGTGTTGGTGAGTGCATCCTCGGGAAGAAGGATGTAGTCATGTCTCACAGAAATGTACTTCTGGAAATCCATCTCATGAAGCAATGTCCAAGTAATTCCTACAAAAGCAAATATGTTCATTAGTATCTAGGAACCTCCCATAAGTCACCAGTAGCCTGCAAACAACATAAGCATCTTAAGTAGGTGCTCATCACTTATGCATATCACTTCAGGATGAGACTGATATCACAGAGATATTAAAAATATGTGGTTTAAAACAAGCATATTAAAATAAAAATGATGCATTTTATGCCTTTAAAATTTAGTTCTAGATTCTTTCATTTTTCTCGTTTTACGAGCATATTGAGTACTTATTCCTGCTTCCCTCCATTCCCCTCCCTTACATCTCCTTCCCTTCCCTTCCCTTCATCAATCCGTCTCCCTCCCTCCCACTGTATTGCATGTTTGCTTCTATGGACCTGGGGTTCCCTCTGGCTTGTCTACTTTTGTGGCATATTACATCAGGCCTCTGGTGGTATATCAAGTTCACTCTCTTTGGGCCACTCCACTGATAGGGGCATTTCCCTTCATTCATCCAGCTTTAGTCCCCAAAGTGTCCACTGTACTTATCTCTCTTGAGCTCCTCAATAGTCTATGGGGGCATGTTGGTATGTCAGTCATTATGCAGGTCAAGGAAGGACAAGTCTTATTGCAGTGAGTTCCTACATGCAGTAGTCCTGCCTTGAATGGAATGTCTTGTCCAATAGTGAACCTTCCCATCTTTAGGTTCTTATAATCTCACTGACCCCTTTTCTGTGAGGTTTTCAAAGCCTTAGAATGAGGAGAGATTAGATTGGCATGATTCTGAGTGAGCCTTGCTAGACCACCAGTACTCTGCATTATGGCTGGGCATTGCTGTACACTTCATTGCTCTTCCACTGCCCTAGGGTGTGTCATGTCAGGGCATTGAGATCCTCTACCTTTGTTGTAGAAGAAGACTTTAAGGCTGAGTGTTAAGTGTTCTTTAAATATTCTTTAAATATATTACAAAGCAGTTTGGTGTACTGTTTTCTTACCTATAGGTTCATTGTCTGTTTTCCCCTATTGATTTATTTCCTTCACTTTTTAATGTTTTTGTTCTAGTTAACAGTAACAGGAATGTGTTCCATTCTGAGAAGCAGGTCTTGAGTTCAATCAGAAAGCTGTTCGTTGTCTCCTTGATACTTATGTCACTATTACACTGGTGATCACCTGTTGCTATGGTGCTTTTTATTGCAACTTGCAGATCTCATGAGGTAATGAGGCCTGTGACTATTTCTCTCCCCTAGTAGCTTCTACAGTATTCTTTGGTACTGTGTAAGCTATTCCACAAGGAGGAAATTCTCAGGACTAGTTCCATTTGATGTATTTTGCCCATGTTCTGTGATCCATATGTGTTGCATCATCAGTAATAGGGTCTTACTGATAGATTTTTGGAGAGCAATCAAGAGCAATGACAAAAGCCTATAATGTTTGGGGGCCTTTGAGACCTCTCTGACCAGCATTTTATCAGGAAGTTTCACATTCCTGTTATTTCTAATGTAATTTTGTCACTGGTTCCAAGTGAATTAGCTCAGGGCTTTCTATTTTTTCCCCCTGTTTTTCTCACTCTGTGCTCTTTTGCATAGAGACTGCTTATTCTTAGTTCCCCTCTTATTTGATAGGATTGTAGGTAAGACATTTCAGCTATTTGAGGAAACACTTTGTGTCTAGACTAAAACATTTCAGATTCATCTATTAGCTAATTATTAAGAATAAGACACATCTGCTAAAGCATATTTTCTAAAGACATCATGATATTATGGGTCTGGTCTTAGTTACTTTGAGAAAATAGAACTGTTGTACAGTAGTCAGTGGCAGAATCATGAATTCAAGATATCTTCATTCTATTCATGATTAGAAAAATTTTTTGTAGATTCTCTGTAGTGTTTGCTGTATGACACAAAAATTCTTTACAGTGTTATAATTATATTTTACTTGGAAAATCATATAGAATTTCCATTCTTTTTTTCTTTTAAAAATCATGTTTTTTAAGTTTGTGTGTTTTGAGACCAGTCTCCTCCAAGTTTGCTTTTCCTCCTGTTTTAGCCTGTCTGTACTGGGATTATAAGTGTAAGCTATAACACCTGGTCAAAATTTATTTCTTGATCACATCACTTGTAATCAGTTTTAATTAAACATATTTTCTTTATTCATAAAGAAATCACATTTTTTAAATGTGATTCCTTTCTTGATCCCTTTTGTTGTGGTAGATTTTGTATAATTGAAGTTCTTGTATAACAGAAGTCACTTGTGTGGAAGCTGTCACATGAATAAGATCTATAGCTTTCTCTCTGTGGCTTTCATGATCTTCAGTTCAGCAAAGCTTTTAGAGATATTTCTGAGGGGTATTTTATGACCTCTAGGAATCTGCTCCAAAGTGCAGCTTGCACCAATACATGCCTCCATCCGTAGAGTAGTCCAACAGCACGCCTTCCTTCCGACAGATGGGCCGATGGCAAGAGGTCATGTTGTTTTCACTACCGATGCGCCCCCAGTATTGCAGGAATCTAAATGCAAGTACATATTTAAAATGATGCATTAGGATAAAGACCCCACTCGAATCTTACATAACAACCTCTTCTGCACATGTATACTCCTTTGGAGCCATTTGTGATGTTGCAATAAAAATGGCAAAATTTCAGCTTACTTTGCACCTCTGAGGTCCAAGTCTTGAGTGATTGCTTGTCTCACAGTGGATCCCCCAAAGTAGAGTGCTGTGTCCTCAGCGAGAATTCCACACTCAGTACAAGTACTTCCACCTTCCAAGGACATCCATAAGTCAGGCTTAATTTCTTCACTATCAAAGCGCTCCTTCAGGAAGGTCTAGAAAACAAAAGATATAGTTGTAGACAACAGCTTCAGGTAACAATGATAGAATTGTTTAGACAACAAAATTACTTGAACTTAATAAAATGGAGAATTTAACATTCTAAGATATTTTAACGTCAATGGTTATGTCCATAATTTTCCTTTCTACTTGTCATAGTTTGAAATATCTTCCCTACATCTCATGTATTTGGGAAGGTCACAGTATCTTTAGGAGGTGGAGCCTTATGAGAGGAAAGCAGTCATAGAGGGTGGATCTTGAGGTGGATTAGTCCCACCCAACTGTCATAGTTTGAAATATCTTCCCTACATCTCATGTATTTGGGAAGGTCATAGTATCTTTAGGAGGTGGAGCCTTGTGGGAGGAAGGCAGTCATAGGGGGTGGACCTTGAGGTGGATTAGTCCCACCCAATTTCTGGTAGAGGTCTGCTCTTGCAACAGGCAGTCTTGACGCCCTTAGCCTCCTGGATAGGTGTGATTTAACCTGTCTCCAGGTGCTACCATCAGCTATGTTACTTCTGCCACGAAGGACTATCTTTCCTTTGGAACCTTGGGCTGAATAAATCTCCCTTTCTACCTTAAGTTACTTGACTTTGGGTGCTCTCTCACAAGAACACAAAGAAAAACCAGTACAGAAATTGGTACTGAGAGTAGGGTATTGCTGCGTGAGACTAAGAGAATCTGGTATCAAAAAGTGAAGTCGTTGTTTGTCAAGCTGAGAGAAGTTGATACCCAGCAGTATGGCCAATACTGTAATGTGGCTAATGTGCCTCTGGAATTGTTAATTTGGAGAAATATGGAAAAATTTGAGACCCTATGCTGGGAAAGCCTTTGGGTCTTGGAGATGAAGCCAAATGGGCCTTTCTTGTGACAGCTTGGAAGACAGCAATGTTGTGAGAAATGCAGGTAGTCAAAGTCTGGTTTGTGATGGTCCAGAGGGGAACAAAGACTGTGTTTGGAACTGGACAACTGGCAAGTGGAACCATGTGTTGATGGAGAGTTTAGTGAAGTTTTGGCCTTGTCCTGAAAGCTCCTCTGAAGCTCCTCTGAAGTTAAAGTCTGCTGGAAGAAATTTTCAAAGCAGTATAGTCTTGATGATGTGGCATGGCTACTTTTTAAGAGCTCTTGTTCAGAGTTATGAAAAAGAGCAAGGAATCAGGCAGAAAGAAGCAAAAACCATGAGGTCTGATGAAGAAAAATGTGAGGGCAGAGAAAGGCAGACAACACAGTTATGGCTATTGTAAAACAAATTAGCTCTAATAGTACATCAAAGCCTGCTCTTCATTTGCATAATAGGAGAGGCTTTACCCTGAGGGCAATATTCTCAGAGAAGCATACAAATTCTTTTGGAAGGGAAAAACTAAAGGACAGAATTCCAAAGGTTAAGCTTGTTTTTCTCTTAAAATGATTGCCCAGGAGAGAAAGATTTTTCCTGTTGTGAGCACAGAAATCTAAATCAGCTCTGAGTCAAGGGGGCAGATTTTAACATTTTTTCTAAGATATTTAAAAAAGTCAATGGTTATGTCCACAATTTTTCTTTTTACTTGTCATAGTTTGAAATGTGTTCCCTATAGAATCATGTGTTTGGGAAGGTCAGGCATCTTTAGGAGGTGGAGTCTTGAAGGAAGAAAGCAATGGGGAGGGGGCTTGAAGTGAATTAGTCCCATCCTACTTCCAGGAGAGGTCTGCTCTTGCAATGGGCTCTCAGCCTCCCAGGTGGGTGTGATTTAGTCTGTCTCCATGTTCTGCCTCCAGTCACACTGCTGCCATGAAAGACTGTCTCCTTTCTGGAACTGTAAGTTGAGTAAACGTCCATTTCCCCCTTAAGTTACTTGACTTTGGGTGTTCTCTCACAACAACATAATGTAGTACATTACTACATACTTAAGATCATTTAAATTGCTAAAATACTTGGCAATTCAAATATAAAGTCTAGAGAAATAGCTTATAAATAACTGTAAATTCAACTATAATGCACTATAAAATATTACTTAGTATATGTATTTATGTAGTATATAAAGCTACTATTATAATTTATTGCTACTATTAAACAAAATGAAAAGTTAATGGAACAAGATGAAATATAAGCAGACTTTTACATCGTTTCTATCATTCCTCAATAATTGTCCTTGAATGTGTGCCCACACTTTGGAGATGACTGAGGCAGTTAGCCACGCTGTTTTCAGCATGCACTAAATGTAGACTGCTTCTATGATTGGCAGGGACATTTGAAACCAAAGATTTTGGTTTAAAGTTAAAATAAACTTTGCAATTACAAGGCATCTGAAAACACTTTTCATATTTTCATCAGGGTGAAGTTTCAGAATAATGGAAAGAAATACATCTAGAATGAAATGGGCCCTTTTTTAAAAGGAGGACTTCCAGTTTACCCTTTAACTTAAGATGATTAACAGCAGAAACAGTGAAAGTATTAAGGGTTCATAACTACATTTTACGCAAAATGGGTTTATCTTTTCATGTTATCTTGTGAAGGATTTTCCTGTTCATTATGTTGATAGTACCTTCATTTTTGTACACAATACAGTATTCCATTAGCTTGTGACATTATTAAAATGTGTACGTGTATGTGTGTATTCCTGTGAGTGCAGGTGTGTGTGTGTGTGTGTGTGTGTGTGTGTGTGTGTGTGTGTGTAAGCCAGAGGACAGCCTCAGGTGTCAGGTCTAAGCCTTCCACCTTGTTTGAGACAGGGTCTCTCCTCTCACTCACTGTATATGCAAGGTTAGCTGGCATAGTAGCTTCTAAGAGTCTCTTGTTTCTACTTTCCATCTTCCCATAATTCAGAGATTAGAGACACATGTCTCCCTGCCACTCTCTTTAATGTGGGTTTGTATTTTCAAACTCAGGTCATCAGGCTTATGTGGACAAGTAATTTCCTGAGTCATCTTCCTAGCCCAAAATATGTAAAAACTTTAAAAAATGAAACTATATTTATTTTAGTTGTAATTGCTATAACTATAAATGTTAAAAAAATAAAATCTACATCTTTCCAGTTTTTTTTACAAGAGCTATCCAATTGCTGTTGTGTGTGGTTAAAATGATTTAAATCGATTCTCATTTATTCAAACTTTGAACACAATCAACCCTATAATTAAGGATATGAAACCACATGTCAGTCTTACTTTACTTCACTAATGATGGGAAAATGAATATAATTTTTATAAATGAAGGTTTGCATGTAAGAACATGAGTCAGAAGAAATGCATGGTTAACCACACATACTCTCATTAAAAAGATTTAAATTAGAGTTCATAATATAGACTTGTATAATTTTTTTATCCAACTGAGCATACTAATGAGATTCAAATGTTCATGAAACATTAACATTTTAGTTTAGTTTTTATTATGACTTATATGGCTGTGTTCTCATATGGTTAACTTTGGTTGTTAACAATGGACTAATATCTTTAGGCAAAAGAATTGTTTCAATTTCATCACTACTATTTGTTGGATTTCAACAACTCATAGTCTTCTTTTCTTTATTTTTAAACACAGGGTCTCACACTGTAGGTCAAGTTGAATTGGAACCTATTAAACAGCCAGACTGACCTTAGGATTACAGGTGGGAGCCAAAGTGTGAGTTTTTGGCCATTTTTTAGGTGAGTCATTTTTCTGTTATTAAAATAGTGAACACATTGTAGTTATCCACGGAAATAAAATGTGCATATGGCAACTGTTCAGGACTGTAGTTGCTTTGCACTTTCAAAAAGTGATCTCTCTGTTGTTAATATGCAACCACATTTCAGTAGCCCACAAATCCAGAATTCTCTGGACAAATATTCAGGCATTGTTTGAGAATTTGGTCTTTTGTAACATATTTGCTTTATTTCACAACAACCATATATTCCTTCCTTATAGCAATTTAAAAGTATGGTTAAAAAGCTTAATGCTGACCTTAAGAGTCTTTTTTAAAAACCAAGAAAAATCCCAATGTTTATATTCATTAATTCATTTACTTTATGAACTGAACAAATTGTATGAGAACTTGAACCTAATGTTCTTGTAGCTAAGAAACTTCAGACATACATTTTTAGCTTCTGTCCAAAGGATTTATTTTCTGAAGGACTTATATGACCTTAGTATAGATTATTAATTTTCCACATTAAATTGATCACTGAATGCCTGAAATTCCAGTGAATCTTCCTGTCAGGTGTTTAACATTACCTTCAGAGTGTGAGTCAAGTAGCAGTTTGGTCCAGAGTACCCTGGATCACAGATACACTGTTCCTTTAAGCAATCTCCGTGGCCCTGGCAGTTGTCCAAGCATCCGGGACCCAGGTAGAAGTTGTCAACTGCCCACTGCATATCTGAGTACTTCTGATAGAACCTAAACCTCACAGGACTATTGACAAAGCAAAGGAATGAAAAAAAAGTCAACTTTACTCAGGTCTACTTTGCTGTACATGTATTCAATGCTTAAAAGAAACAAAAACATTTAAAATGTTCTTGGTAAATGAAACAGTTATTAAGAAATGTTTTCTTTTTACTTTTGAAATGTAATAATGAAGCAGTCCAGTTGACTTCATCTAAATCTTATAAAAATTTGCAAAATCAGTGTTTAAGCATGAATAATATTTCACTATATACAGTTTTATTTAAATTAGCTTGAGGCTTAGCATACACAGTATAGATCCTGGTTTAATTATGCCATCTTCACACAATAATGCCATTATATGACATTCTTACTTATTCTCTCTCTTCCTACTTTTCCCATGTATCCCTTTCCAGCTGGTTCTTGTTCTAGTCAGTCTCAACTTCTGCTTTCTTTTGCAAATGTTACACTACCTTCTCTATTGTCTAATTCCCTTAAAGCTGTCTTCCTTACCTCTTATGATTCCCCTTCTAGTTTCACGATCCCACACATAAACACACACACTCCACACATATATACTACACATATACTTTAGATCTAAGTTGTGCATATGAGAGAAGATACAAATGTATGTCTCTTTGAGTCTCTTTTCACTTAGCATCATGATTTCCAGTTGCATCCACTCCTTCCATTTTTCTTTATGAATGCATAAATTCCATATACACATTTTCTTTACCTATTCACCTACTGATAGACATCTAGGCTGACTCCCTTTCCTGGCTATTTTGAATAGTGGAGCAAAAAATAATGGATGTGCAATATCTCTGTGGTATGTCAATTTAAAGAGTCCTTTGGCTATATACATCTTAGTATGCTTTATCTGGGTCATATGGTAGTCCTACTTTTCGATTTTTGAGGAACCTCCATACTGACTTCCACAGTGACTGCACCAGTTTACCTTCTCCTTAGGAGTGAGTGCAATTTCCTCTACTCACAACTTCCCCAGCATTTGTTATCATTTGTTTTTCTGATGATGGCCATTCTGACTAGGGTGAAATAGAATCTCAAAGTAGTTTTGATTTTTATTTTCCTGGTGACTAAAGACATCACACACGTTTTCTAATATTTATAGACCATTTGTATTTTTTTCTTTTGAGAACTGTCTATTCAATTCATTAGCTCATTAATTGGCAAGATGATGAGGTTTCTTCTGGACTAGAGTTCAATGACTGTGAGGGAATTTAAACTCACTAATTACATTTCTGTATTTGTAGGGAAGGTAAGTGAAGCTGTGACAGCCTTGTTAGCATGCACAGCCCTCAGTTGGCTGGAAAACAGCGACTTCTTAATTCCCTGAAGATAATCAATATTCTCAGAGTAATTATGCTAATTAAAGAAACAATTTTGAAAGGGTTATATTAAAGGACAATTTCTCCGAGGTTTTAATTTTATCATTGTTCTTAGCTCTGTCTTCTAGGGAAAAAACAAGGCTCTAATTAACCTTACATTAAAAATAAGCCATGCATTTCTGGTTTAAAGAATAGAGTGCATGAAAGAATTTTTTGGGGCAATATAAATGTTTGGTATATCAATAGCAAGACTCCATGATCTCTTATCTGAATGGATTCAATGCTTGAGTTTTATAGATGTGTGTGTGTGTATGTGTGTGTGTTGGGAGTGGCAAATGAGTCTAGGGTGATGTTGAGTGGTTCTCGGGCAACTATTTCACTCCAGGCGATTTCATTGAAGATGATCCTCTTACTATAGTTCCCTGATTGTAGCAGATGTCTTAATAGGTTAATTTGTACCAATGGGAATTCAAGGATGCATTTGTTCTGGTTCTCTGGGAAAGCAAAGCCATCTTTTTTTTCTCACTGGCATAGGTAAGGAGGCATTATGCTCCAGTTTTCTGTTATAGTTTACAAGGGAACCAGCCAGAGAGACCAGCATGATGCTAGTGTTGTAGACAGAAGCAATGGAAATATAGTCCATTTATTAGAGTCTTTCATTATTGATATAATACATTTCATTTTTAATTGAGTCAGTGTGGATTAGAGATTTTGTAATGCTAATTTATTCATTTATTTCATAATTCAGCCTTCTATCCTGTTGAAAGAATAAGCTCTTTAGACGCATACATGAAAACTGATAATATCTACAGGACTGGAAAAGCTGTCTATGTTATGTACCTTATTTCAAAGTCTTTATGTTCTAGTCATATATCTTAATCTGTTTCACAAGAAGTTTCTTCATTTAGTTACACTAAATGATTAATTCAGTAGACGTTCACCTGTCACTTTAATGCATTTCTTTTCTTAATTTTCCAGTAGTAGGAAAATCTTTTGGAATCACCATAAATTAACTTATCTACAGACTTCACAGATCATGGTTGAATTGCCCTGGCTCACTGCTGTTCCAGGATAATTACTTTTCACGGCAGGTGCAGAGCATAATGCTTTGTGATAAGGGAAAAATGAAACCTACAAGCTGTCTTGTACAAAGAGCAGGAACAGTTAGGATCTATGCAAATAATACAAGACTGGACCTGTTCCCTGCTCTACAACTGTCCTGGAAAATATACATTTATGTTGGACCACAGTCCTGCAACGTCAGTAAAGTAGCCTATACCTTTGCACTTGGGTCAAAGTCCTTCTCATCTGTTCTATTCCCATTTGGCATCATTGAGATTTATAAAGTCTGCAGACAACAACCTGAAGTTGGCTCACCATGCAAGTCACCAATCAGAGAATCCTAGAGTTAGGGAGGTACTTTACCCACAATTCTATATAATTTTAAGACTTCACAACAGTGTCCCTGTTTTACAAATGGATGCTTAGACACATGCTTTAATTTAATTCTCTACTTACTTTCCCACTAAGCTTTCAGGAAGTGGGTAGGTGATCCTTTTCCACCCTTTCGTTGGAAAGAATACAGATGGCTGAGAAACACTTCCAGAGCATTTTGGATCAGCAGGTAAGCACTGAGGGACCAGATAGTTCCAGCTCACACCAAAGTCAGTAGAATACTGTACATGAATTTGATTCTGGGTAATTTTTTCAGACACTTTGCATCCAACAGAGATCTAATGAACAGAGAAATCAAGATTATCGAGGCATTAAAATCACATTACGTATTTCTGCTGAAAGGACTTGGCAACAAGAAAGCTACAGATCAACTGATATGCACTCAGAATTTTCAAGTTCATTATTTGTTCTGCTGATGGACAGGGGAGGGTGGCTTGGTTGCCTAAGGTGACAAATTGTGGAAAGTGCAAAATGCAATGTGCTGATAGTTTGGAGAGAAGCTCAAACCTGTGCTCCTGCCATGCTGGCAGATTGCCTTGGAAGGCCTGGACCTACTCTTTACAAATTGTTTTGCTAATGGTCTGGCACTTCTATTTGGCAGAATACTTGACCAAGAAGGATTGCTAACAGCTTTACCAATTTCATAATTTTGTCAGACAATTTATAACTCTCAATAAATCACTTTCACCTACAAGTAAGATGCAATGAAGTGATAGAAGGTACGTTCAACAAAACATACCTTATTGATGGAAATAGCCATAATATGACAGTTAATGCTAACACAGAGAGATTTAGGTAGACAAGAGTACATCTGAATAAGTCTTGGTTAAAATAATGGCCAAAGTTGATCTTTACATTATTTGTAATCATGCATTTGTTCTCTATAATTTTTGTTCTCCAGAAATATTCTAATGGTTATGTTAAAAAAGCATACTATTAAAACTTCACTTTCCTCTTAAAGAATTTGTCTAAGTTATGTAGTGATTTAAGTCTGTAAGTCACAATCAGTATCTTACATCTTTTAGCCAATATTTTGTTCTATAAGTATGTAATTCTGAGTGGAAATACATTAACTTGAAGCAGTTCAGAAGTTCAATATTTTTAATTATTTAGTAATATTTGGGTGAGTTGTTACCTTACTATTAAATTTTATTTGCTAAAGTATATATTAAGTAGATAGAGGATGATCTTTGTCCCCATGATGTATGTGACTGCTATATCACTAATGTACAATTGTGTAATGGAGACCATGATTATTTTACCTTGAATTGCATAATCCAGCCTTCAGTGGGAGTCAGGTCATGGGTCACTGCATACACCTCTCGTCCATCATGGCTGCCACAGATCATCACACCATCAGGGGAGTCACAGAATCTTTCTACTGTACAGTCGTCATGGAATAGCCAATGCTCATTCACTTAAAAACATTACGTAACAGTTAGTAAACTTTTCGGGTAGATTTTTCACTTCACTCAAGTCCTAGAATTATTTTAAGTGGATATCAACCCTACGTACAATCTGTAGTTACACCTGGTGTCATATGATATATTACAAATGAAATTAAATCAACTATCCTAAAGATTTAGTAATATTAAATGATAAATTATAAGGAGGTATACAGTTATTAAAATTTTATTTTCAAAAACGCTTAAGGATGTGGGTAAGAATATAGATTGAATTCTAAATGACAAAAAGCAGGCTATATAATGGGATTATGATGTCTATTACACCCATAAATTGGATTAGCTCTGTCTTTAGCCCTTGATCAAGAAATTTTTGCAGTAGAAGGTGTTTAATACAGACAACCATAACTGACCAAAAAGTGCAGCGAACAGTTGACTAGGTCCAAAAGGGGACATTTAAATCACTCTCCAACTCAAGGCAAGAAATACCCTCAAGAAGAGGTGGTAAGAATATAAGAGCCTGTGGGTGGGAAGGGCACCTTCCCAGGCAGCATCTTCTGGGCACAACAGGACTGCTGCGCCAATAACTCACTGCAGTTGCATTTACTTCCACAAGGCTTGCACAAGACTTGACCTATCACCGTTTCATCTTGGAAGGTCAGACATCTCAGGAATGTTAATGTTAATGTCTATTGTGGGAAAGGGAACTACTTTCTCCAATTTTATGCCATCTGATGTAACACCCATACTCCAGCAAGAGTTCAGGCACATGCCAGGACAGACATCCCAGATTAAACTCAACGGGCCCTACATGCAAGAAGACATCAAGTAGGAGGGACCTTGGTAGGAAGAAGAGTGACAAGGGGAAATGGTGCTGGGACAAGATGATATAAATTCATGGTATACATGTATGAAACTGTCAAAGAATAACAAGAGGTTATAATGTTGTTAAAACGTTTATATGAAAAGCATAAGAAAAAAGATAATAAGGGCTGGCGTTGATGGCTTAGTGGGCAAACCTGGCCTTCTAGTGACCTGCGTTCAATCCAGAGGGAAAGGAGAAAACTGACTTAAACAAGTTTGTCTCTGACCTCCACACATGTCCATGCATAGTTTGTCTCCCACCCTCCTCCCATAAATAAAATAAAAAGGAAAATATTCCATGAAATTGATATTGGTTAATCCTTTATTCCTTGAGTGGTTCTGATTTTAATTTATATCCTCATAACATTCTGTATTATCTCAATATCACACTTTGAATATGTACTTCTTTTAAAATAAAACAGAACTAGTTAAATATTTTAAGTTATTAATGATCTTTGAGTTTAGTTTTTCCTCCACATCCACCATTGCCCTGGCAAGTTTCCATTAGTCGTATCATTGCAAAATTGTCCAACTACCTTTTTTGTGAAGGATGCTAGAGCTACGTTGGATGAGATTGAGTTAGGATCAGTCAAATCCAAGATATGTTCTGAAATACGAAGCACCCTTGTTGTGCCTGGCTTGCAGACAAACACAGCCATCTGGTCTTAAATTATTATAAAAAGGGGCCAGATGCCAACGTAGGCAGCCTTTGGTAAACTCAGTGACACATACAAACACACACACACACACACACACACACACACACACACACACACACAGGAAGGATGAGATAAGGTAATATGGGGTAAAAATGGGTAAAATTCATTGTATAGACATATAAAATGGAACTGTCAAAGAATAAATTGAAATTAATTTAAAAAGAGAGGGGCCAACAATATGATTGGACCTTGCCTGACCTGCACAACCCCCCTAAGTCTAGCATGGATCACGTGGGAGAAGGCTTCAGGCGGTAGGATCCTTAGAGGCAAGAGGTTAAACAGTTATAGTAGAGTTCCTGTACTAGCAGGCAGTCCAAGAAAGGGCCCCAAGCTTTGCCACTGAATCCCAAACCCTCACTAGTATAGCCGACTCAGAGGGAAATTCAGCGTCAATATAAACAGATGCTCTGGAGGGAGAAAGCAGGAAGCACCAAGAGAGGAGGAGGAAAGGTAAAGGATGTTGACTCAGGAGGATTGCTACAAGTTTGAGACCTGCTTGGGTTTCATGGTGAGTTATAGGACAGCCTAGAGTACTGAGTAAGGCCCTATCTCAACAAAGCAAAGTAAAGCAAAACAAAGCAAAGCAAAACAAAACAAAACAAAACAAAACAAAAAACAAACAACAAACCAAAACAAAACCCCAAACTCTGAAACCAAAAACCAAAGAAAAGGCTGGGAAAATTTTTTTCCACCCAAAGTAGAAAATAGGTTATACAGAAATGAAAAGATTCCAAGAAAAGGAAATCAATCTGCTAATAAAATTATAGAATGCTATTTATGAAAACATATGAACAGGCCTAGGAATGAAGGGTAAGACTGAATTGCAGTGTCAAATGGGAACGTGGTCAGGAACCAAGGGCCGTGTCACTTTCTGCCCCCTCTGCGCTCCCGCGAAGCCCGGGGCACACACCCACGCAGCTCCATTTCCCGGTGAGTGCTGTTGTCCAGCTCGAGTTACCTGCAGTTTTGTCCTCCATGAACATGTCAAAAGCGATCCTGCCCACAGGGCCCGCGTCTGCCGGGGAGCGCTCGTGCTGGGGCACGGGGGCGCTGCTGAAGGTGTCCAGCATGACGGTCCTCTGGTCGGCAGAGCCTGAGATGAGGACATTGTCGATGGCCCAGTCGTTCTGGTCCAGGCCGTCGTGCCGTGGCTGCCACCAGCGGAATCGAGTGGCGATCTCTTTAGCATCAGGAGGGAGGAGGATATTCACGAATCTAAAAGCAAAGGGTGGGAAGAAATGATCTGTGAGCAGTGATAGAAGTGTGTGTCCTGCATGGTTAAAGGAGGGACATTAGCAAAGAAACATTAAAAGAAAAAATAAGCATGATTAACTGGCTTGATTTTTTTTCTTTCACGTATGTGTGTGAATGTGGCAGGTATTCTTGCATGGGCAGGTGTACATGCACGAGTGCACTTGAGTGAGGCACAAGGGTGATACTGGGGCTCATCCTTGATCACTCTTCCTCCTCAGAGTTGTGAGCCTGGGTCTCTAGTTAAATCCACAGGACACTAAAAATGAGGCCTTCAAGTCTCCTAAATTAAAATTATACAATAAAAGTTAGGAATGTATCCAACCTTTGAATTTATATTCATGACACATACAGACTATTGGAGAAAATTTTTCCTTAGCATTTCTCTCCTATGCATAGATCATCATATTTTTATTTGCTTCTCTTTCATTTCAACAGCCATCTCTTAGTCAGCACAGCTGCCAAAATTCATGCTGTTAGAGATCCTGAAACTAAGACTATGGTGATAGTTGTTTGAATATTTGCCTCTCACATTAAAGAGTTTAATAATTCTAGTTTTATTTATATAGTATCTTCTTATTTCTTATTATCTCGTGTATGTTAGGCATACACTCTACCACTTAGCTAGGTACATTCAGTCCTCTGTCTTCTTGTCTGATGTGTCATTGAGTTTAGTGTCCAAAAAAGTAGACAGTATTCCAGATAGGGGCCAATCAAGATTTATTCAAAACTAGAGTGCTTTTAACTGTGCTTCTAACCACAGTTTATTTTGGAATACATGCATTTTTGAGCCATCTTTGCACCACAGCACTTAATGAGTACTGACATAAAAGGACAATACTGAGTCTTAGACCTTCAACTGTGTTGTTACTGGTAGCTTGGAAAATATCAGTACTGAGGGAGAATTATCTTCAAATTTCATTTCCTTGTGTCTGTCAAGATTGATACTCATCTGCCTCCCATATGTGTGTATGCGTGTGCGTGTGTGTATAGTGAATGTGAAGCCAGAGGTCCATCTTAGATTATGCACATCTTGTTTTCTGAAACAGGGATTTTCACTGGCCTGGAGCTCACTAAGTAGGCTTGGCTGGCTGGCCAGCAAGTGCTAAAGATCCTCTTGTGCACACCACCCTGGCACAGGGATTACAATGCCTGCCACCATGCCTAGCTTTTCATACATGGGTTCTTGGGATTTAATTTAGGTCCTCCAACTTGCATGGCAGGCACATTACTGACTAAACTCTTAACCCTCCCCCTTTTGTATGTATCATTTACTTCCATTGTTTTGGTGTGTTTAATTAACATTTTTTTGTGTGTGTGTGCACGTGGCCAGAAGTCAATGTTGGGAATTTTCTGCTACTGCCTTCTGTTTTTCTTTTTCTTGTGATAGGGTCACTTGGAGCTCATCAATTGGGCAACTGAGCTGGCCAGCAAGCCCCAGAGATCTCCCATACTCCACTTCTCACTGCTAGGATTATAAGCACAAACATGATCAGAATTATGGATGCTGGGAATCTGAACTGAGAGCCTCATGTTTGTGGGGCAAGCATGAGTTATCTCCACAGCTTTTTAATTAATATTTCAAAATGTATTACTAGGGGCTAGAGAGACGGCTCAGTAGGTAAAAGCATTTCTTGTGTAAGCATGAGAATGTGAGTTCGAATCCCTACTATCTATGTGAAAAGCTGGCCATGGCTGACTGTGTCTGAAACCCCAGCATTGGAGGGTAGAGACAGACAGATTCCAATATCTTGCTGGTCAGCCAGTCTAGCTGAAATGGTAAGCTTCTTATTAAGTGAGAGAACCTATCTTAAGCAATAATATAGAGTGATAGGGGAAGATATCCAATGTCCTCACCTGGCCTCCACATGTACAATACATGCATTCAATATATACATCTAGTCACATACACACAAACACACACAAAGATTTAAAAATAGGCTCTAGGTTTTCAAAGCATATTTTCATCTTACTGTTTCTCTTTGTTTTCTAGAATAAAATTATTTAAAACTAGGTGGATACTATATAAGCCAAACTATCTTTGTTTTCTCAAAATGTTGCTGAAATAGTCATTTACTTAATAATTTCCATGTTTTTGTACTCTTTATTACTGATATTATGATACTATATTGCATTTTATTCTAGGATGTAAAAGCTTCTTGTTCTTAATAAAAACCCAAATGGACTATTTATTCAAGCCAGAAGCCTTTCTTTGTATTAATGCCAAAAAATCCTGTACAACAAATAAGTCTGTTCAATCCCTTTACCAAGTGTGCTCAAAGGACTACTCATTAGAGATAAAATAGTGTTTGCTCAATAGATTAATCATTAGAGACAAAATAGAATACGAACCCAGGTTTGCTATACTGGTCATAGAAGATTTCCATGAGTAAGTTCCAGGTAATACCGCCATTGATGGAATATTCCAAGAGAACTCCTTGGTTACGGTTGCTTGGGGTAATTAGACATCCATACATGAAGTAAAACTGGATAAACTCAGCACTGGTGAGGTTCAGATCCACAGTGACTAACAATCGGCTGCAACCCTAAGACCAAGAAGAATGGGGGGGAAGCAGTGATGAGGAATCTTGATTTCAGATTATAGACTTTCCCTGGCTTTCCATCTTCTGTGTGTTTCCATGGTTTTGCCACACTGATTTAAGCATCTTTCTTACTGTGCTGGCTTCTAGCGTGGTACCAGGTCCTGGTAGATACTCTTAGCAAAAGTTCACTGAACAAAGTTTCAAGATTTACTTATCAAGTTTCATTTATTCTAGGACAATTTTCTTTTTTATAAGCAAAGGCTGGAATTAAAACTATTCAATGTTTTAATTAAAGTATTTTCAGTTACTAGTTGACCTTTATTCAACTTTTAAGAACTTTGATCTATTAATGAAATAAGACCTTGAGATGACCATTTCAGTAGGACAATTTAAAATGACTGCAATTGAAAATGTGTGCATATGTTTAGAGAGCTTGATCACTCTATTTTTTGAGACAGGGCCTCTCACTGAATTTGGAGCTCACTGTCCAGACTGGCTGGCCAGCAAACTCTGGAAATCACTTGTTTCTGCTCCAACCTTCACCCAATGCTAGTTTCAGATGCAAGACCCTACACCAGGGTTTATGTGGACGCTGGTTCTGAACCAAGGTCTTCATGCTCGCTCGTACCACAGACATTTCTCCAATCTACGATGCCTTTGAAATATTTATAGGTAATTTTAATTTCATCTAATTACTGTTGATAGGTATTTTGTCACTGAACACATGTGGAAATTTAAGTTGCTTCCTGTTCTGTCTGAGTTAGGAAGAATATCTTGAACTCTGCATTTTTAGTGCTGATAATTATGAAAAATACATATGCTATGTACACTCTTGTGAATTCTGGGATAAATGTTCAATATAAATAATATACTTCATTGATAGACACACAAAGTCTAAGGGAGAGTGCAATAGGAAAATAAAGCTGATGTGAATTGTTTTTTAAATTAATTTGCCTGTATAATCATTATGTTGGACAAATTGTATTCTCAACAAAAAGCCAACTCTGGCAGCAAAACAAAATGATTAGAATTTTTTTCTAAGAATATTTTCAATATTACTGCTGTCACCCACAAATTAATATTCTATAAACACAAACATTTAGTAATGATTGGCCAGTACTCTTTCTCAGGTAATTTATGGAAAACATTGGCTGTTAATTCAGGAACCATTGAAGCTTATTTTTAGCTCTTTAAGTCCCAAAGTTCAAGAGTTTCAATCAGAGCTTCATCTTGAGGGAGGACCCCCAACTCCCCAACCTCCATATGTGTAGTGTCCATTTGCCTCAGGATGGAAATCCATGTAAGTCTTCTTTAAATTTATTCTTAAATTTTTTATTTTAATTTTTTATTTTTGCATGCATGAGTGTGTGTGTGTCTGATACATATATCAGAGGCACTGTATGTGCCTGTGGAGGCTCAAGGATGACTTCGGAAATCATCCTGGATTGTGGTACTTGCTCTTTGTTTTACTCTGAAGTTTCCCAGGCTCCACCTACCAGGACCAGAAGTGCAGGATGCCATAATTTCTGCCTGGGGTTTTTATGTGGGATTCTGGATTTGAACTCAGGACCTTCTGTTTGTGAGGCAGAGGCTTAACCCCTGAGCCATCTCTCCAGCTCTCTAAATTTGTTCTTAAACATTTCCTGTGCTGGTGATTAAATTGTTTCAACTGTGTGGTAGGAAAATATTGGAAATGATCGGTGCTGTCTAATTTATATAAAGTTGCAAATTCGGATCAGGGTTGAGCAGTTAGGGTGACTAAGTACATTTTGATTTGCCTATTAAACTGCAAAGGAGACTTGACTATGAGGGGAGGGGGTAGTTAGGATGGAGCAATGAGTAAGCAGCAGCCCAGCACTCACCCCGCTGAAATGGAGAGCCAGCCCCGAAGCCACAGCTCCACACACAGTACTCAATTTCCCTCCGTTCACAGTCAGCCAGTTCTGGTTGGAGGGAGCTCGATTGAAGTTGTCTTTGAGCTGGGTTGGAAGGGAGGTCTCGGGCTCATCACAGTACAGGCCTCCCCACTGCTCGTCACAGCTGAGTGTGGAGAAAGAAAGAGTGTGGACATCAGACACAGCCCCGGCAAGTGTGCTCTCACATTAGTGAAGGCAAGTCTCTCCTCTCCAGGATGATGAAAGGCTCCTGCTCATCACAGAGCATGCCAGAACTCACCTGCTTGCCTTAACAATGACAGCGCTCTAGGTTTTAGAAATCAGCTGTGAATTAACTATCTTCAGGCTTTCCTAAAGTAGTGATTTGGGGTCACAGGTGGAGAGAAAGAAACAACTTCAAAGGATGTATTGAAGGCCTGTTTCTGTGAGATGCAGCAAACAGTTGCAGCTGCCAAACTAAACTGGTGAGTGATAATTTATGAAATTGGTTTCTTTAGCAGAAGCTTTGGGTCAATTAGGAACCAAGAGGCCTTGTTCCCTGACAGCAGATGCTTTGCATAACCATCATCTCTGACCAGAGTCCTGAACTCCCTGTTTGGAACAGGCCTGTGAACCACAAGGTCTTCTAGGGCCATTCTGGATATGAGATATAGTCATTAATCAAAGGAAAGATTTCCCATGTGTATGTAGATAAGCAGAGAAGGAGTAGGTGAATCCTCTGCCAACATCTCTATTCTCATCCACAGCATAATCTTAGAAATAATGCACAAGAGCCTATAGTGTATGTGTGTTTGCATGAAACACACACAACCATATATAGTATTAAATTTAGATTCTTCCAAAGGTGCTAAAGGTCTTTAAGAATAATATAGTAGGCCTCTCTGTTAAGTATACCAGATAAACTGACCAGACATTTTATGTTATCATGCAAACATGAGAATATTAACTAAACCATGACAAGAGTATATTATTACATTTATGCAGACCTAATACGATATATTATTTTGGGTCAGAATACTCTGAACCTCTTCTAACATCTTTTTAAGACTCAAGTGTATCACAGAAAGGCAGAGGGATTAAAAAATAATCAATTATGATTTAGTTTTCTTCCAAAAAAAGTAGCGTTATTTAGCTCCTAATCTCCTAAGAGTGAAGTTATAATATACATTAATTCCACAATTAGCTCAGTATCATATTTCAGGAAAAAAATGTGAAACTTAAGATCTCTTGGGAGTAATTAAAAAGCCAGTTTCAGAAAAATCTCCTGGATAGAATGTGCATCAGGAGTTTTTGACGGAAGAAGTGACTTACACGCAGCTTCCCTGGATACACCTGCCATGCCCACTGCACATGTCGATGCAGCCATCCCCGATGTAGACATTATCTATTGCCCATGTCTGCTGCTTGTCAAATGGTGCTGGTTGATGCCAACGGAAACGAGTGGCTTGAGACCTTGGAAGAAGAGGAGATTTACAATGAGGAATGCAGGGGAAGGAAACCCTGTGCAAGTATCCTTGGACAGATGTATAGGGGACGGTGGCAATTCAGAAGCACGCATTCCCAATCCTATTCTAAAAAGGACCTTTCACAACAGCCAGTGAAAAACTTTGGTTAACTGAACCAAACCAACTGCAATATGCTTAGCATATACCTTGCCCCCAGAGATCTTTCTGTGCCTTGTAGAATATACCAAATCAGAGACTAAACCTAATCCTAAAACTGGAAGTCTCAAAGGCACCAAAGAACCCTGGATTTTGTGTGGGTGCCCCTGTGGAGTGACACCAGGGCTGTTGATATATTATTAAATTTGGGAAGGGTGTCTGCCTTGAGCAGCTGCAACCTCTCTGCATTTAATTTCAGAATAGCATGTAGTTAGATTTCAGCACCTCTCCCACCCCTAACTTTCTCTTTTTAGTTTTTATTTTTTTCTTATCCCTGCTTCCTTCCATCCACCCTCCCTCCCATTTTCCTCCCTTCCCTTCATCAATTCATTCCACTCCCTCCTGCCTACTCGTGTGGGGGTTCAGGCCTTTTGTGGCATACCAAGTTGCCTCTCTTTGGGCCACCCCACTGACAGGAGCATTTCCCTTCTTCACTCATCCAGCTTCACTCAACCAAGGTCTCCACTATATGTTCTTCTCTCTCTTGAGTTCCTCGATAGTCTATGGGTGTATGCCCAACCCCCCTATTCTCTAGGGAAGTATACTTTTGTGAGACAAACACACACATTCATCTCAAGCTGCACCCCTGAGGAATTGTCCTAATGGAAACCGTAGGGACAGATTAGAATAAAACAGAGGGCGTGATGAAATCCTAGAAATTGTATAGAAAGAAAAGAATGCAATACATAAGGTCAAACTTATTTTTTGTTGACCTAAAGGTGAAATAAGTAAACCCATTGGCGAGTTTCTCCATTTTAGAAGCAGAAATATCCTTCCTCCTTCGGTCTGGGGAGCATCTTGCTCAGCAACACAAACAAACACGCTTCCAGAGGCACTAGATGGCAGTAAAATCCAAACAATTCCTGGGCTTGCAAAAGCAGTACACAAGCTATAGAGGACATGATTGGTGTTTATTGACCCATGCATTTTTTTATTAAATGACAATTATTTTAATTGAGACATATCTGTTTTATGAAGGAAAAAAAGAGTCAACAGCCATGGTCTTGAAGTTTCTAATTGAAACTATTTATATAACATTTAGAAAGTAGAAAAATAGACTCCAAGTAAAATTTTCATTCTGGAAAATATTCTAGCCTGTGTCGCCTGCATCTCCCTGCGGACTGCGGACTGCTTTCCTCACCGTCCTCCTTGATAGCCAGCTCCCACGTTCCCCCGCACACACACCTCTGCCCATCCACCCCTGGCCATCATCTCCAGAACATCACTTCTCAGTTTCTGCGCACACCAGACTCATTCCCACCTTTCTGCATGTGTGTTTGCCCCCTCTCTCTCCCTCCCTCCCTCCTTCTCTAAAGGGCAGGTCAAATCCTCAGAGAGAAATTTTCTCCTTGAGTCTTTTTAAAATATTTGTTCCATATTATTGTCTCTTGGTGTGTAGCTCGGTCATGCACTTGCATGCAAACGGATGGGGGAGACATGCTCCTCCCTGGAATACTGAGTACCTAGGCAGCAGGTGGGGTTGGTCCCTTTCCGCTTGACACTGCACACTCATTGTGTGGTGCTCATCACTGAGTGGTGCTCTACAGGGAATCCACATCTAGGGGCCATGGTTCTCATCAGCAGCGTTGTGAAGATCTCCACGCCTCTTCCCTACTAGAGGTGTGTAACTCAGTAGCTCTGGTATCTTTTTTTATTTAAATAATTTTAAATTTTTTCCCAAGTTTTACAAGCATATTGAGTACTTATCCCTTCCTTCCTCCTTCCTTCCCCCTTCTCCTCCTTCTCTCATCACTTTATCAGTCCATCCCACTCACTTCCATGTTCCTGCCTGTCTGCTTCTATGGGCCCCAGGGTTCCCTCTGTATTGTCTACTCTTGTGGGAATTCAGGCCTCTGTGGCATATCAAGTGGCCTCTCTTCCTTGGACAGTCACACTGATCCAGCTCTAGCCCCCAAGGTTTCCACTGCATGCAATTATCTCTCCTACGATTCTTGCTAGTCTATGGGGGCATGTTGATATGTAAGTCACTATGCAGGTCTGGTAAGGCCAAGTCTTTGCAGTGAGTTCCTAGACGCAGCAGTCCTGCCTTGAGTGGAATGTCTTGTCCAACTGTGGACATTCCCATCTTAAGACTCTTATAATCTTACTGCCCCTTCTTCCTCAAGATTCCCTAAGCCAGGGGAGAAATTAAGTTGGCCTGATTCTGGGTAAGCATTGCAGGGTCACCGGTACTCTGCATTCTGGCTGGCTGTTATTTATTTTGCTATTCTTCTACTGTCAATCTGCTACTTTTAATGACTGAGCTTATTAAGAGCTATTTCTGTTTATATATAGCAACAACTTATACTACCATGGGGCATCACATTTTCATAACTCATAGCTGTGCATTGTGATATTCACATATTTACTTTGTTTTTCCTTTAGGCTATAAGCTTCTGAACAGTAGGGGCTATTTTTGTATTCCTTCAGGGAATAGTGTTTTGTATACTTGATGCTGTAATTAGGGAAACAGGGAACAACCAGCTTCCTGTTTCCCTATTGTCAGAACCATGTTTCATCAAAGTCCTTAGCATCTTATAAAGTCCATTTATGTATACTTTTTATTATTCTCCTTAGTTGTCATTTCAATATCTCGCACTTACAGATGGGACTTCATACACATTTATCAAAGGAATCTTAAGTTGACAACGATGGTTTCCAGGAGACGTCTTATAGGGTAGAGGGCAGGGATTGGGTCAGCTGCGCGGTGGCAGTGAGGTGAAGGGGGGGCCGAGCCTCCCAGCAACTGAAAGATGGCACGGGTCGCTGGCAGGTGGTGCTTTCTGATCACTGGTTTTGTTCACTCACAGTCTGGGCAGCCACCGAACAGAGAGACTATACTGGAGATTTAAGGGCCAGAGACATTGTTTGGGGGATGACAGGCTCTGTGGGGACTTCCAACTCTGACATTTTCAGTCTGTGCAACTCTGGAGTTCCACAGAAAAGGAATCAGTAGGAGACCATGTGAAGAGCATACTGAAACTGGAGTTGCCTACCAGGAAGATGTAAGTGCCCCGATTTGCAATTTGGCACTAATGAGTTCTGTGTTCTTGGTAGCTGAACATACAAAACAAGGGTTTAATAACAATAGTAAAAATAACATAATAATAAGGGTTTCTACTTGATCATTTCTAAGGCCTCTTCTAAGGTACAATGATCTAACATACTTGGGAATAGCTATAACTGTCAATCATACACTTATAAGACAAAAAAAAGTACACTCATTATGCAGTATTATTTTAAAAGAGGAAATATTTTAAGAGTAGGATAACAATTACAAATGAGATTACATAAGTTGAATTCAACCTCCAAGCCTTTTCCATAAAACTGCTGACTTCCAGCCCTGTTGCTGCCTCACTATGAGTGGGGCCAAATCACTTCTGCCTGTGTGCCGACACTTCCCCATCTGTAATGCTGTGAAATGCTGTTTCCTGAGTCACAAGGGTGCTGTGAAAATTAATTAGTTCATGTTTACCAAGACCTACGAGTGTCTTGGCATATCCCTCGGCAGGTGTCATTGCTTATCCTAAAGGTTCCTTATAATAATGGCCACCACCAGCTGCTGCTGCTTGGAGTTGAAGGAAAAATGGCCCCAAAGCAGATTTCACATTTTTAATGTATCCTTGAAATCTCTCCTTTTGCTTCTTTTATAAACTTGTATCATCTCCTCCCTATCTACATGACATTGAATATGCTACACAAATGTGTAATAAATATCCAATGCTTAGCAGGTAAAATGATACTGTTAGTTAATATAGCTCCCATCACTGGCCAGGCCATATGTCTTTCCCCATCATGCCTGTGTACCCTTATATAGATTTCAATACATATTTCATAGTCTTAGTTTCTGCTGATTTCTTCAGATTGATAAACTTTACATATGAAGCCTTCATAGTTCATCATTATCACTCTAAGACAAATTCCTTTGATAAAATGCAAAATTTTAACCTTTCTTTATTCTTAAAGAGATGTACAAAATACTTATGTTAAGCCTCATATTCATTCTAGAGCTGATAAAGTCCAGTGACTTTGTCATATACTGATTCACTAATAGAACTGAGTGTGATGAGGCAAGGATCACTCGATCTATCATCACTTTGTATTTCCCCTAGGTAAATCTTTCAAAACTGTATCACCACCTCTAAAAAAAAAATCAGTTATCAGAACTATTCACATGAGCCACCCCACATGGCTTTTCTTTTTCCTCTGGTAAAAGACAATGGTGCACTTTATAATAATTTAGGCACAACCACAACTGTGTGTCATTGGAGAAAAACAAATAACCTCTCAGTGTCTTAATCTTTCCCTATAAAAGGAGGAACACACAGCTATAGACTGAAGGAGATTGAGAACTGTTCACCCAGTCACATCAGTATATACTGTTGTGCAAAAGCTCTGTAATATAGGTTGTAAGATAAGAAAATCTGAGTAATGAATATTGAACAATTACCATTTTTAGCCATGGTGATTGTGTCATAGACTTGTTTAAAAAGTACCTCTGTTGTAGGACTATGCAGTGGAGTATTTGCATCTGATAATGCCTTGCGCAGAGGGGGTGGGAGAAGTGGAATTACTTGTGAAACAATCCTGGCTTCATGCTGTTACTGTTGAAGCTAGGTAATCAGGTACATGGAGATTTAGTAAATGACTCTCTTTAATTCTGTACATTTGGATTTTAAAAAGATAAAAATGTAAGTTTAAAAGCCCATTGTTCCTTTAAAACCACAACAAATCTTTTATTTGAGAATTAAAAATAAAAGGAATAGCTAATATTTAGGGGAAAAGGCTTTAAAAATTAGCTGATGAGAATCATAATTAATAATGACACCAAAAACTACAGTAGTCTGAGTAAGTCTATTGATGGTCTAAGTATATTGCACCAGCCATCACATACAAGAAATTTCCTAAATTTTTCAAAATATCTTCTCGATAGAGAATGCTTTTTATTTAGCCATTAAAATAACCTTAAGTATCTATATATAAATTTATAAGAGCAGATGAATCTCAAATTCTGATAAAATTTTGATAACAAATACAATCGATATAACTTAGAGGAAGTTGTATTTGCACTATAGTAGAAAAGGAAATACATTTGACTTCTTCTTTTGAGTATATGTAGTTGTGGGTGTATACATGTGTACATGGGTGCTTGTGAGTGTTGAAGAGGGCATTGTGTGTGCCTTTAGAGGTCCAAGGATGCCTTTAGGAATCATCCTGGGTTGCTCTACCTACTTATTTCTTTGCTCTGGGGGTTTCCCAGACTCTACTTTCCAAGGCCAGAAGTTCAAGTCACCACCGTTTCTGACTGGTGTTTTTATGTGGGAGCTGGGATCTAAACTTGGGTCCTTTTGCTTGTAAGACAAAGGATTTTACCACTGAGCCATCTTTCCAGCCCCAATATTAAGATTTAGCCATTTGAAGAACCCATTAAAAATCCATTTGGTTTTATTAGTATAATTTATTTTCTTCACATAGTTATAATATATAGGAATGTCATTGTAAAACAATCTTCCTTTTTAAATTTATTTACTTGCAAGAAAAAAGGCTTCCATCACTCTCATCCCTACCCTTCTGCAATCCTTTTCTTGTGCTTTATACCTTTCCTGGGAACTTCCCACAGATATCATTAAATAGCTTCCCTACTATAGCCAAAGCCACCTAGCTTCCAAAGAGTTGTAGCTAATTTATCTGAAGGTGGCATCGCCTAGGGCATTAGGGGCAGTTGGAGTGGATCATCTTCAACTGGTTTAAAATAGCCAAGTCTCACCTGAGCCTGACAGTGGCCACTCCTCTCTGAGCTTTCTCAGTGGACTTGAGTTACATACCCTTCCATTGACTTGGCCTGGTTCTCAGATGGCATTTCAAGAAACCCATGCCACTTGAGTTACTGGCTATTTTTAAGTCTGGGCTGGTGGAGAAGAGGAGGCAGATTTAGATTAGGGGTTATAAAGTTGATTTAGGCAACTCCATGACTTCTTTTGCAGTCATCCTCAAGAACTTTTGGTATTTTTGAATTCCTTTTCTTCTAGGATTACAGCTCTTAGGCGAGCAATAAAGATATATTACTAAGAGAGTGGTTAAGCCTATGAATTGTTGGGCCAGACAAACTGTTATTTATTCCCAGTAGCTCTGAAACTGTTCTTTAGGACACTGAAAAATGGAAAAATCCTGTGAAGTTGTTGTGAATCTTTTTTTTTTTTAAACTCCTCTCTGTGGCTTATGTCACTTGTGGACATTTGCTTCTGCTTGATAGTCTCATCTTACTTGACTTCTGGGCTTCTGTCTTCTAGACCAAGTCTTCCTTCCCATGTGAGTCATTTCTACTCTTTTTGCTTTTTGTGTAGGAGTCCTGTTTTCCCTTAACAAGTTCTCTTGTGGAGGGCAGATTGCAGCATTGTTCAATCCCCTTTCCCCTCCTCATCCCTCTGAATAGTATTATCTCCTCAGGCTCAGACGGTATGTATGTCTATGTATTTCTAATCATCACACTTAATTTCATAGGATGTGACTAAGTTTGCCATGGTCACCCTTCCCTGAGAATCAACTTCAGTCCTCACCCCACTTCTTACACCAAACATCCAGGCTTCTAACTTGAGAGTCACTTCTTAATATGTGCAATGGAGATGTTGGAGATTAAGTTTTATCAATTATTCCTGTAATTTTCCATAAGTGTTTCATCCTTTCTCTGATATCTATAGCACAGACCTTATGCTTTCTGCAGATGACAAAATGCTTTCTATCTTCTCTCAAGTCTCTGATTTCCTACATGTTACCCTTTAGAAAATATCATAGTTCACTTTCATCTTTTTAGCTTAGAAAACATCATAGTTTATTTTCACAAGTCATCTTCAGTGCTACTCTCTCTGTCAATATCCCACATCCTCTTCATCACTGAATTGGTCAATTATGCTGCCTTCATGTCTTTTAAGTTTATCCATTTCACTTTATGGCCGATATATTTCAAACTTCCACCTTTTCTACCCATTCAATTCAAATTATCCTTTTCTGATGAAAGAATTCCTTGATTTTTCTGCCCAAGTCAGTCTCCTTATGATATTCACTATTACATCATCTACTTATCCTTCATCACTTATCAGTATTAACTTTTCCAGTTACTTGAGTGATTTTTGGTGATTTCTTTTCTGTCTTCTAGTAAACTAAAAGCTCCTTGAGACAGGGATAAGTCCATCTTGTATTAAGACCTAGTTCATGATTAAGGAATGGATGATCTTTTTTAAACATAGAGTGAATAGGAAAACAATAGCTGCTTATGAGTACTAGTTATTTCAGCTCAGTGCATGGGTATGATGCCAATTTGGTGACAGTTAACTTCAGTTTACTATTATCATC
This sequence comes from Typhlomys cinereus, assembly GCA_023101885.1. Classification (NCBI taxonomy): domain Eukaryota; kingdom Metazoa; phylum Chordata; class Mammalia; order Rodentia; family Platacanthomyidae; genus Typhlomys; species Typhlomys cinereus. The sequence goes on along the minus strand of JALPQD010000166.1, from coordinate 2,005,749 downwards.
ACTGTGCCAACATTTCTTGGAGTCTTATGGTGAAATGGTAAGAAAGTAGTTGAAGTTCCAATTATTCCATAGTTAGCACACATCTTTGAGTAGTTGGTATCATGTTTGCTTATAGCAAAGAGCTTAAAAACCAAAATTCTTAATTGTGGCCTAGCAGACCATATAAACAGTAACATTTCAAGATATTTCTTGACTTTTAGGCAGTAGGTTTAACTTTTTATTTATTTTTTGGGGATGGGGATCAAATCCAGTGCCTTGCACATGGCAAAAAGGTGTTCTATTGCTGAGCTAGTAAGATTAACTTAAAACAAGGAAACAAAAAACATTTAAGAAATCACTGGACTAAGAGTCTAGGCAGTGACAGATATGTTAACTTGTATGTGAGACAGTGTTCTGTGACTGCCATGTGGTTCTGTTGCTCTCTGGCATGTGGCAGAAGATGACAGGCAGTAGAGGTAGCTTGAGTTTACTTGTGCACATTCCTTTGTGATTATTCAAAGAGTTGTGTTTTATGGATGTGTCACTTTAAGACCACTGTGAAACATGAGCCTTGAGGGTAATATAGTAAACAAACTGCAAATTTTCAATATGATAACAGGAGGAAATGGATGCTCATCAGATTTTCAAATATCATTTGAAAGGGTCAAAATTCTTGTGGGTATGTGTAAGAGACAATTAAAAGATAGATTAAAATATGAGGAATAATTACTTTTCTTGAGTAAAAGACTCAAGGGTATAATGACTAGCTGGAGTAAATCTTTGAATGTCGCTTATTTGCAAAATGCTGCCAAGTAGCTGGGTAATAATTCATAGAATTCATAAAGACTTAAAGACTGCTGGCTTAATGGAGTTTTTTCTATGTTACTTATTAAGATCACTTTAATAATTCATGCATGGCAATACCTTTAACGAGCAACAAAATCTCACGTATCTCATTTAAACTTGGCAACTCTGCTGACAGTTAATATAGTCTCGTACCTCTGAGCCAGCAATTGTAAAGCAGCCCTAGGCTGTTACTAACGGAAACCATCCATTTATGATAATACCAAGAAAAGTTATGTCCTAGATGAATGGTTGAATTTTATGATCATTTGCTACGAGGATTTATTCATTCTTCATTTGTAGGGAGGCGACAGGACAATAATGAGCCCAAACCATAATTCTTGTTCCTCACATGAGCTGAGCCTTACTTCTTTGTTAATGGCAGCAACTGATCAACATTTCCTTGGAGGTAATAGAGTTTCCATCGAAACTGTAAGATTTTTCCTATGATTAGCACCCCTTTTCTATGTTGAAAAAATGTGTAACACTATTCTCCCAGGGAAAGTTAATCCTCTGCTTTCTTACACAGGATTAGAAATGTACAGATAATTTAGATTCAACTTCCGTATTTGCATTTACTGGACAAGCCATGGTCATTTCCCATGATATATGGATGAATCACTTGCAATTTTTTCATAGAAAAGAATTCTTCCAGGTGATGAGTTTCAAGATATTGTTCAAAATAAAATTTGAAAAGCAGGGACTAATGTTAGTACACATTTATTTGCTGTATCCATTTATATGAAATTACTCACTGCTGTATTCACAGGGGTATGACTGGTAGAGAATAGACTCCATTTAAATCAATTTTGAATTCACTGAACCTATTTTAAATGGCTCGTTCTTAGACTCTGTAAATTAAACTGGAGAAGCTGAGCAATAACCACTGTTTTCTTGTACAGGCCATTCTTTAAAAAATTAATTAGAATTAAAACTCATGAAGATGCTGGATTTGGATAAAGCATTGGAATGTCACAATAAAACCGGCTTCCACTTTTCTTCAGACAGCCTTAATCATTCATACATGGCAGTAACAGTACTCCAAGTAAGCAAGAAAAAAATCTCAGTTAATACCTGCTGTGTGAAAATATGACAAGTGATGTCAAATTAGATCATATTTGGGCTTGCTGCATGCATGAGAATCCATACCTGGTATAAGGAGGGAGAGGCAGAGTGATTCTAGTCCACTTGTTGAAAGTGTCTGACACCAAGATTCTCTGAAGGTGATAGCTATTGCACTCCACATTGGTAGGCAGACAGTCCCTCACTAATGGATGCCATGAAAGTCCAAGATCCACTGAATATTCCAGTTCAATAGCTGAAACAGAAAGTAGTCTTCTCAATCTAAGCCATGTCTGAAGACCCAAGACTCATATAACTGATGTTTCTATAAGTTTTAATTGTAAGAGTGTCAATTTAATTTTCCCCATGCCTATTTCCTATTTTGAGGTATTTCAAAATATGCAATGCTGTCAGATTTTATTATCCTAAGATCAGCTTGTGTGTATATGAGTCTATGCACAAGTGTACATGATATATCAGTGTTTCTCTGCCCCCAGGCATTCAACCTAGAAGATACAAATTGGTTACAATGAAGGAGGTATGGAGTATATTTTGAGCTATCATATAAAAAATAGGACAAAATAGGAACAACAACATTTCAGATTTGTGGGGATATGGAAAGAAAAGAATAAACTAACGGTACCAAATCCCTGTAAGTTAAAAATTAATGAATGCACAAAGGATGAGAGTTCCAACATTCTCTCTCTTCCTCCCTCCCTCCTATCTTCTCGTTCTCTCTCTCTTTTTTCTTTCTTTATGACAGGTTTTTATGTATCTCAGACTGGCCTTGAATTCGATATGTAGCCAGAACTTGAACTTTTGACCCTCTTATCTCCATCTCCCACCTTGCAAGAACATGACCAGTTTATGTGGTGCTAGGAATTGAACTCAATGCTTCATGAACATTAGTGAGTACTCTACTAACTGAGCCACATTCCCAGGCCAAACATAAGTTTAGAAATGTTAAGTTTCTAAAAACTTAATATATACACTTATAGTACTTTCACAAACATACTCACTTTACCACCCAATTTTTTTTATTATTATTTTTTCCACTCATACAAACTTAATAGGTACCCTGGTCCCCTCCCTCCCTCCACCCCTCCCTGGATCCCCTTGCTCCCTCCCCCCTTTTCCCCTTTCTTTAACCCCTTCCCTCCCTTTCTCCCAGTGCCCACTCCCCCCCCAATACCTGGAGCATCCTTTAGTGTGCATGTCAAACTCCCCTCTGGGTCCTCCTCTCTGATGAGGTATCAGGACTCAGTGGCATTGCCTAGAGCTCTTTTTTGTGTTCCCCTTTAGTGTGGGAACACTATTGTGACTGTTAATCCCTTGCCTCTAAGGATCCTAGTGCCTGTGATCCATGCTAGACTTTGGGGGTCATTGATATGTCGGTCATTGCACAGGTCATACAAAGTTCTATTATGGTTACTTCTGCCCTAACTTGTGTGGAGTATCTTGTATATCGTTGCTCCTCCCCATCTTTAGGCCACCCAATATATTTAAGAATATTCCAAGAACACAAAGTTATCACTGAGACACTTAAGAGAGATGTGAACAGACAGGGTACTCATGCACATGTGTCTGGACATGGAATACTTACCATAGCAAGAGTCTGTGACTGAGCAGGAGGCAGCGAAGTCTATCTGCAAGAAGGAGTCCTCATTCACAGCAATGTCTGTGGTAACCACATAGCGAGTGCTGGCTTTTTCGATGAAGACCAGGGCATCCCCCGTGGAGCCACACACAGGCATCTTGGTGCCCCCTGGGTGAAGCAACCACTTCCTGCTATCCAGACTTGTGAAATCATCTTCTAAGACTGTATTGCCAGAAATATTTCCTCCAATAAGAATCTGAAATGATATTTAAAAAATAAAAACCAAATTTTCAATTTGGTTTTAAGGTAGGGGAAAGTTCAGTCTTTGATTGTTTGTTTGTTTTCTGTGTCAGTCGGCTTGGAGCTGGCACCAAACGGTGAGCATAATGTTAGGGGACCTTTCAGAGTGCTCGTGTTTATGTGGTCTGCTTGCCCATCTGGCAAGGAGCTACAGAAAACAAATCAAAGGATTGACAAAACCATTCACAGTCTTCCTGGGCCAAATTGTGCCTTTGGAAGCTGTCTGGTCCCCAAGCTGGGAAAGCAAAAGTTGGCTTGCCTGAGATTATTTTCCATGTAAAGTTTCTATTTAAGGACAGTTGTGCCCTGAGGCATTTCAGTTGCAGTGGGCTCTACCGTTTGTTAGCAGGTTCTTTGAGTTCTATTTGATACACCCCTTATTATGCATGAGGATCCTTTTGCGTAGTCCATAAAGATGCTGGGGAGATTTATTTATTTATTTTTCTTCAAAGGCTAAAGAGAGGATTTGAGAACAATTGCATTTGGCACCAGTGCTAATTTGCACATTTTCCTTTCAGAGAATTATAACCTCATATCATGCCTGATAAAGTCCTTCCATCCATATGGCAGTATCCTCCATAAGGAAGTCCTAGTTAAGCCTTCTGTTGTGTCATTGACTTTTATAGGCTTAGCCAGCTGAAGGAGTAGAGAATGAAAGGAAGCCAAACACCATATCTAATTTAACTGCATGCCCTTGGGAAGTCACTTACTACTGTCTGTCTGGGCTTCCCCTGCAGTGGGGCTAGATGCTTTCTAAAGCTGCATATCCTGAAGGGACTGAAAGACTGACCTGGTCGATAACCCAAGGGCTGTAGAAGTGTCCGTTTTCAGAGGGCTGCCACCAGCGGAGGCGAGTGGAACTAGAACGGGCTTTCAGAGGGATCTCCAGGGCAATGTACCGGCCCACATTGCTGGAGTTGCTGAAGAGGAACTCTTGAAGGAGACTCCAGGAGAGGCCACCATTGAGAGAATATTGCAAGAGCACTGGCTGACTTCTGGGGTCAGGAACGCCTTTTCCACATCCCAGCCTCATGAAGAACTGCACAAATCTGACAAGAATAAACTTTGCTGTAGACTTTCATTTCAATGAGAAATTCCCATCATTAACAAAAGTCAAGTACCCGGGGAAATATCAGGATGAAGGACTTTAATGAATATGATCCAATGAATGTCCAAAACAATCACTTCAAAGACTGATTTCCCTTTATAGTGTGAAAGAGAGTTAATTAAATATGAAATGTGAAGAATGGCAATTCTGGTCCATATTTGTAACTCCAATCTCTCTTCTAAGGAGAGTCTGAGGGAAGTGAATCACACCCCTTGGCTACTTTATAAAATGATAGAAAAATTCAAAAGCTGTTTAAGTTTGAGAGTGTATACTCTCATCTGTGTAAAACATATTCAACACCAGTCCATGGTATTTGAAGCTAAAAGAATGCAATGAATGTGTACTATGCCTCATTACTGACAAAAACCATCCATTCTCAGATTTTTTTACTAGTAACTTTAAAGATTTTATATCATTGGTTTCAGTAGCCACATTCAAATGCACAAGTTGTTGCAACCCCTTTGCAGAAGGCTAAGATCTTTTGGAAGAGATGTGTTAAATTTGGACCCCTTTTCTGTCTTCTGTGCCAGGGGAAGGAAGCATGAGTGTGAGTTGTTGGTGGCAGTGGGCTGTGCCAACTTTTGACTGTTGCTGAGTCTGGGGATGGATGATACTGGCCACTGAGTACTGTGGCGGTTAGCCAGTGGCAGCTTTCCTGGCTGGCAGAGAGGTGGACAGAGTGGAAGCAAGCAGCTGGGTGCCAATGAAAACTAGCTCACATGTTATCTTTGGCAGGCAAGCTGCTGCTGTCCAGTCTGGCCACTATGCGAGCTGGGAAAGCAGAATAAATTTCATGTCAAACCCGACATACATACTCAATAATGTATGCACACGAGACACAGGAAATATAATGGGACTTATAATAAATGTTATCAGTGTCATACATAAAACCGTTTGTTCCTCATGATTCTTCCAGCTCCCATTTAGTTATCTCACGGCCCTGAAAAATTGGGATCTTATATGGGGTATTTTAAGGTCAATATATGCAAATCCCACAGAGCATACAACTGAGAGGAGCTATATAATAGCGCTTTTAACATTTGGGTGATGAAAACATTCATGGTGAGTGCCTAGTGATGTTTGTATTTATCAGAACAATAATTATTTACAGAGAAAAACTTATCATGATTTGAAAACCTTTATACTTATTTAGTAATAGTATCATTAAATTACTAGTTAGAAAATTATATCACAGTTACTTATTTAGAAAAACTTAATTTTTAAATTAGAGCACTCAGCTACTACTGAAAATCTGACATAAAGAATATCAAATTAAGCATAATTTTAATGCACATAGCATTAAAATGAGATAAAATAAAATCTTGTTTTCAAAAACTGTAAGATTATCCTATAAGTAAAATTGCATTTTCTATGAAGTATGATGAAATATTTGGTCAATAACATAAACATTTAGAGAAAGAAGGAAAAGCATGTTATATACTTTAACACACTCTGAAATGTTTTAAAAACTAAAAATATGATTTCCAAAAAATAGGACAAACTTTCATTTTATACATATTAAGAGGAGTCTTATATTTTCTTGTTAAGGTTTTGGCTCATCAAATGATCAAGGCCTACCTTCTGTGGCAGAATATAATCCTCTGAGCCAGTTTAAAATGTTTGTTTCTAGTGACTGCTCAACTTAGAAAATGACTGCTTAGGGCATGTGAATAAATCTTTGGAAAGATGCTGGAGTAAAGCTGCATTTCAAACATTCTTAACTTGATTTGCTAATGGAGATAAAACTAATCATGAATAATTTGTGGATGCATTACATTTCAATTAAGTGTTTTACTAAGCAATAAAAGTACATATTTTCCTTATAGCTCAAGTGTTAATAAAGAAGTGGGTAGGAAAGGTGGATAAAGAAGATACAGTATTCTTTTCATAAAGTTAGGGTAAATTAAATACTATAATTTTCCAGTCTCAAGCATATAAAAATAAAAGATACTGGCTTTTTTTATTATTTATTAAATTGTGCGTGTGTATGTATGTGCGTGTGTGTGTGTGTGTGTGTGTGTGTGTGTGTGTGTGTGTCTGTGTAGAACCACGGACGTATTCAGAAACCACCATGGACCGCCTCCACCTCCTTCCTGTTTACTCTGCCCTACCAGGACCGGAAACGCAGGCCGCTCCCACTTCTGCCTGGCGTCTATACATGGGATCTGGAATCCGAACTCAGGACCTTCCGCCTGCAAGGCAGAGGCTTAACCCCTGAGCCACCTCTTCAGCCCTGCTTTTTTTCTTTTTAGCTGTGTTTTACATCTGGTGTAGACATTGTGCAAATCTCTCAGGTTTGGCCTGGAAATTGGGCAAACTCTGTTGCAACAGAGGCTTTGAGAAGAGAGTGTAGTATCAGCAATGGAAGGCCTTGTCCTTGAGAGTTGTATGCTGCTGCTGGCCTTGATTGTGTCTATTATTGTAAAGGGCAATGTGGTTTTTCCATGGTTACCTAGCATGTGATAAATCCAGGTCCCGTGTCACCAACATGCGCAAGCCATCTTCATTGAAAAAGAGGTTGTTTCCGCTGGAAAGGATCCCACACTTCCTAGAAGGCTTTCCACCACTCATTAATAAAAATCTATCAGATTCTAGCTGACCTGAAAGAAGCAGAAAATATGGTTTACCTGTGATCCCAAGTATAGCTGCATTACAGTTTTAGAAGGAATACGGCAGGTGTATTTAAATGTCAAGTCATAAGCATTAAAGTATATTTGAGGATAAGAAGGTTTTTAGCCTTGACTAGTACAGTGTAAAGGTCCATGGTTCAGAGGAGGTCTCTTCCTGAGTACCTCTTCCATACCAAAGGAAAAGACGTCAGCTAGTGTGAATGAGGCTGGAAGAAAAGGAGGACGTGCCGTTATCGCCAGTGTCTTCACTGCATCATTTCTAATGTGAAGACAGCATCCGGTGAGATTAACACAACATTAAAAAATGTTTTCATTGAGAAATTTCAAGGTAATTTAATAGCTAATACTAAAAAAATCTTTATAAGCCAGCAGTCAGATCTATTCAGGAGTGAACTGTAGTTTTCAGGTTTTTTTTTTTTTTTTTTTTTTTTATTGTGGCAAAATACATAAGACAAACTTTAGCTATGAACAACCAAGTGAACAGTTAAGTGGCATTTAGTATATTACTATGCAAAACCATTACAGTAACTACTTCAAGGTTTTTGTCACTCCCTCCCACCCATAATGACTTGGATCAATAAAGCAGTCACTCCCTATTTCTGCCTCCCCCAGGCCCTGGCAACCACAAATCTGTTTTTTCATCTTTGAGGATTGACCTATTTTTTTTATTCAATTGTGAGTGAGTGTGTGTGTGTGTGTGTGTACGCGTGTGCGCACGTGTGTGTGTGTGTGTGTGTGTGTGTGTGTGTGTGTGTGTGTGTGTGTAGAACCACAGACGAATTCGGGAACCACCATGGACTGCCTCCACCTCCTCCTTGTTTACTCTGCCCCCGGATTCACAGGCTCTGCCCTACCAGGACCAGAAAAGCAGGCCACCCCCGCTTCCGCCCGGCGTCTATACTGTCTATACATGAGGTCTAGGATCCGAACTCAGGACCTTCTGCCTGCAAGGCAGAGGCTTAACCCCTGAGCCACCTCTCCAGCCCCGACTGACCTATTTTGGATATTCACATAAATGGAATATATTACATGTGGATCTTTTGGTCTGGATTCTTTCAGTATTCAGATTTCAATGTTCAGTGTGCATGTATATATTGGTATTTCATAGCTTTATATCCAGAATGTTTCATTGTGTGCCTAAACTTAAATGTAATTTTAAAATGTATTATATTACATAAAATTTGGGAAAAGCAAACAAAAGCTTTTGGCCTTGTTACTGAAATACAGTGTTATGTATGATTTTATGAAGATGTGTATCCCCACTTTGGCAGTGCATCTACAATTTAAATGCTTTTCTCAGCCATTAAATCATATTTTTCTTTGTTGCAGCAATATACATAATGATGTTGAATTCTAAGTATAGAACTAAAGTATCAAAGTGACAACAGGCTTTCTGATGAGTTGGCAAAATTTAGGTTTCTAGGAACTTGTTTCCTCCATTCAAGATTGTCATGTTAGAGATAATTTCTAAAAGTATCATTAATCAGTAATTACATATAGCAAAAAAATTGGGAAAATAGTGTTAGTTTTTCTCAGAGTCTTATTCCCACTAACAACCTATTTAAAAAATGCAACCCTATTAAAATTCAGAACCAGAGGGCTCTTGGATATTTACAATTATAATGAAAATAATGGATTGTTAGCATAACTTGAACGATTAGTTCTTTATCACAAACTGCATCTACCTATTACTTCTTTCACAGAGCTATACAATATTGGATTACCTTCAAAGTCGTCCTTGAGAAAATCAGGATTTTTGGTGCTTATTTTACAGGTTGGCCCTGAGTATCCAGGATCACATATACACTTGGTCCCATTGATACAGCTCCCGTGCCCATTACACATCTCTTCACATTGGGGACCAACATAGACATTGTCGATGGCCCATGTGACTGGCTGTGAGCCTGCAGGGTAAAAGCCCTGGTACCATCTGAAACGCACAGATCTGGGAAAGAGGTAGAAATCTTTTAAAAACCAGTTGACAGAGCAGTCCACCTTCAGAATGAGCACATTGGGTGGGGGAACAACAGGCAGCTACTACTCATGTATCAATTCAAGAAGAAAACATGCTCTGCTATTTCAGAACCATACTCTATCCAGACTCAAGGATTTTACCCAAAAGATTCTCGCTTCCTGTAGGACTTTCCATTTCTCTGCGAAAATTCCACCTGTCCTTCTCACCTTTTTCAGTACTTACTTTCTTGTGAAGATTTCTCCATCCCTATAACCTACACTCTGTATAACTAACTAATCTCTATTTCAAAAGGGAGGTAAAATTATGTAACATAAAATTATCCATGAACCATTAAGTGTATAGTTCAGTGTCATTGATATAATAGTGTTGCCTACTTTTATTTAGTTCCTAGATATTTTCTGCACTCCACACTGTGTTCAGCTTTCATCACTCATGTCTCCTCCCTAACAACCAACAACCTACTTTCTGTCTCTGTGGAGATTCCTCTGTGGAACATTGCATGTAAATGGAAGACACAACATGTGGCCTTTGTGTCTAGCTTCATTCAACTGGCCTTAGTGTGTTCAGAGTCCATCCAGTTGCAGCACATAGGAGGCTTTCATTCTTTTTAATGATTGGATAGTATCCCTTCACAAGGATAGGTCAACTGTCCATTCATTAGTTGATTATTAGGCTGTGTTTACTTTTGACTATTAGCACAGCACTGATATGAACATTTGGGTAACATAAATATTTGATTAAATTATTTTCAATTCTGGGTAAAGTGATAGTGGAATTTCTGGATCTCATGATACATAACTAATCTTAGTTTCCCATCATCTTCCATAATTTTGATACGATTTCCATGGTTACAGGTATTATACCTGGAGTTACTTAAAAACATGCTTAGTTCTTCATCAGTAGGAGGAGGTCTGCAGATGTAGATGTCAATGTCTATGTTCCTCCCTTTAATAACTTTTCATGGTGCTTCGTATAGTGTTTAATGTGAAATAGTTGTTCAATAAAAAGTTAAGAGAAGTTTATTTTTAGTTTGTCTGCTCTTATTTCATTAATGTAACTAAATGTGTTGGGTGTGCTGACTCATGGTAGTAATACCAATACTTGGGAGTCTGAGGAAGGAGATTGCTCTGAGTTTTAGGCTACAAATCAGCCTGGGCTACTATGTAACAATCCCATCTCAAAACAGCCACAACAAGAAGTAAGTGAATTATTTTATCTATTATTGATGATACAGTTGATTACTGGACATAATGTCCATTTTTTTGGTAAAAGCCAAGAAATAGTTTGATATAGCTATATCATGTATAAAATTCAATTCAAAGAAAAGGTACTTATTTTAGAGTGGCAAACTGTGGAGATGCTACACACAATTTTTGGGCCCCATGAATTGGCTCAACTGCCAGTTATCCTAGGAATTAAACTCTGAATTTTTTTTTAATTTGAGAAACAAAAATAAGTCAAATAGTAGGGCTGGGGACAGGCGATGAGCGATTGCATCTACAGTTTAGCAGCGAGTAAAGCAGGTGGAGACCAGTTCTCATGTATAATTTCAATCCAAATTTCATTGTCTATATCAAGACTGCAACTCTACTAGGCTGCCCCCAAAATGCCAGTTCACAATTAAACTAGATTTTCAAATACTTGTCAGGGTTTAGTCTTGGCAAGAAGTACGCCTTCTTACCTTTTGAACTTTCAGACTGCTGAGCTGAGGGAAATGGCTGCAGCTTTCCTTTGAACAAAAGCCTACACGGAATTTTTAAAAACTTCTTATTTATTCAAATGTTCTGAATACCAATGAGCCACTTTGGTTGGATATTTATTATTGTTCACCTGCCTTGACATGAAAACAGCAAGCACAGTGATAAATGGACTGAGAGGGGTTGGTTTCTCTGTGGTTCCCTTTGGCTGAAATCTCAATTTGAAAAATTTTCACTGCCACCCTCCTTGGTGAATGTCAGCATCTGTTCTCATAAGCCAGTAGCGTTCAAAGGCTCTGCTTTTTTTTTAAATGTGAACTTAAAATTTTGAGCACATGACATTGCTTCCATTAAAAAGGAACTTTTGCTTGACTCATTATGAAACTATATAAAGCAAAACTAATTAGAACATTTTTAAAGACAAAAGACACAAAGTCGATATGAATAAAATTGAATGGAAACTCAATACTTACATTTGGAATGTAAATTGACAATATGTAGAGATTAGAAAAATGGATATTTGGCACCTAAAATCAGTTCATACACTTGTGTGTATATGTGCCTGATTCTAATGTCTATTAAATCACAAAAAATGGTAGTTTAAATGGTGGACAGATGTATAGATGTATTTTAGCAGCCAGCACTTTAGCCATTATTATGTCCTACATTGAACACAAACCAAGGAATGGTTTACGGAGTTGGAGGAAATTTCACTTTTGCCTTCTAGCAATTCATGTCTGTTTGTGTTTTGAGAACAGGGCTAATTCTTTTCTGAAACAAAGATGAGTCAACGCTATAAAGGCAAATTCTTCCTTTCACAGAAGATGGTCTAAAAGGTAGGTTTATACCATTCTGAGTGTGGGTATGCCTCCTTAACCTATTCAGTTTGTCATAGAGATAAAATTATACAATATTCAAGGAACATGACAGCCTAAATTCTGTACACATAAAGAGTTATCCTTTTAAATGGATTTTATTTTAATTACTGGATGAAAATACTGTACTTCCCTTGTTAATACTTTCAAGTTATTCTTCTGTGTGTTCCATGTGAGCTCATTGCAGTAGATGCCACCAGTGCTTAGAGAGGGGTCTGCAAAGCCTTGCAGCTCACTCCCTGCTTCTCACTGCAGATCTCAGACTTATTTCAGGTCCTTACGAAAGGATTATTTGCATGTGGGAAGCTAATGCAGCAGGTCCCATGGAGTAAAAGAAAAAAAAGTTCATGCTGTATAACTTTTCTTTGACTTTTGGGTGATGTGTTTGGACCACAGCAGGCCCCAGTGGTTGACTGCAGGCCTTCCTAGCATGGTCGCTGGAAGCTCTGCTCCGGCATAGGTCTTCCTCATCCAGTCAAAGGTGAGAATCTGGATTCTTTTCTCAAGATATTTGAAATCAAGGACCTTAAATTCGAGAGCTGTAACTTGCTTTATGTTAAGTCCAGAATAATAAAAATGAGGATCACAAACTTTCCAGCACCTTCCTAATAAATTCCCCTATTTTCTAAATGAAAAATTGAACATGTCTTGTAACATACGACCTTTAAAATAGCTAGTTTTAGGCAGAACGTTTTTTTTTTCTCCCCGAGCTATTTTTCTCTTCCAACCCTTGAGCTTTGTGTCATGTGACTGAATTACACAGATTCTGCTGTGGCCGGGCAAAGTGCGGACTCCCTTTGCCTATTGTGACCATCACCTGGACAAGGCTTCAGGGCATCTTGGTTAGTAATACTTTCCTGTTAAAAAATGCTGGATTTTTCCATACTTAACCGGGAGCCCAAGAAACGGGTCCCAGCTATGCCATTGAGTCCTTGCTAGGGAGGGGGACTCACAGGGAGTTTGGCATTCACACAAAAGGATGCTCCAGGGGATGGGAAGGGGGAAGGGGGAGACACTGGGTGAAAGGGAAGGAGAGGGTGAAAGGAAGGGGAAAAGGGTGGGAGCAGTGGAGGGAGGGAGAGGACCAGGGTACCTATTGAGCTTGTGTGATTGGGGAAAATAAATAAATATAAATAAATTGCTGGATTTTTCTATAATAATGTCCTCATGTAGCAAGTAACATAGTCCACAACAGGAAATAGTTAAGTATTTAGCAATGAAATGACATTATTCTGGCAAGACATGGGAGAAATAAATAATTTTTAAAGAGAACGCAAGCTTTTTGAAATTCACTTTTACTCTTTCAGAATAGCAATGAGTATTAGCAGTTTATCTTGGAGACCTAATACTTGTGATTATGTTCACTTTTATATTGGGGTTATCTATCCATTTCCATCCTGAAAATATGATACTTAATTTTTTTTCACATACTCTAAAAGAATAAATTCTTCATTCTAAAGGAAATTTCTAACAGAGATTCTGGGCTAGGCAGCCTGTTAACATCCCCCTTTTGTTCCCTTATATTATTAATTTTATTTTTTGAAACTATACTCTTCATTTCTATGAGAGCCGAGCTCCTTTATCTCCAAATAGCTTTTCAACAGAGATGTCAAATATACGATCCAAGAATGCTGAGAGAAGTTTAAGAAGTAGAAATGCCTGGGGAAAAGGACTCACATTCACACTCTTCTCTTCCTGCATAAGAGGCAAAAGGAGATGTTTGAATGTCTTGTGTTTTTACTGCAATTATCTTGTGAGATGAAAGTTTCTGGGAGAAGGGTTAAAAATTCTGGGGAAAAACATTATTTCTCTGCTTCCTACTTGATCTGTTCAAGACACGAGAGGACATAAGCCCTGTGCTGTGGAGTCCCCAGGATGCTCTTCAATCTACTTTCCAATTACAAGCTCTTATATCAGCCCCCTGTTGTCTCTCCATAAATTTCACACGAGAACCAAAAAGAAATGCAAGGTGAAACTTTTCTTCCCAATAAGTGTCGAATCCTTGACAGCTGCAGAGACAGACCATCAAAAGAAGGCAAGTGTTTTTCAGTTTTGCTGTTCCTGCACTGCCCTTGGCTGCATCCTGATTGGAAGTCTCTTCTAACCAAAGATAAAAGACTGTTTAAATGGAGATCTTAATATAAGAAAAGACTCAAAGGTAGATGGAATAATAGGAGTAGGACACAGAAGTAAAAGTGGTCAGTTGGGGCCCCTTCTTGGGCTACTTGCTAGTATGGGAACTCTATTATGACTATTTAACCCCTTGACTTTAAGGATCCTACTGCCTGCAGCTTTCTCCCCTGTCATCTGTGCTAGACTTTGGGGGTTGCTGACATGTCAACCATTAGGTCAGGTAAAGTCTAATCACACTGTGGTTATATCCTGGCTGCTGCAGCCCTGACTTGTGTGGAGTATCACTGCTCCTTCTAGGCTGTTAACAATCTTGCTGCCCCCTCTCTGCAAGATTCCCTGAGCTTTAGGATGGGGAGAGATTTGGCTGGTCTGGTTCCACGTGAATATTGTCGGGTCTTTGGTGTTCTGAATTATGCTTTGAACCCTCACTAGTGTAGACGACTCAGGGAAATTCAGCCCCCACATAAACACATGCTCTGGAGGATGGGAGGGAGAAAGCAGGAAGCACCAAGAGAGGAGGAGGGAAGGAAAGGACTGAGAAGGGGGAGGGGAGAGTGGGAAGGGGGGAGTAGAATGGGGGACAACAGGGAGGAAGAGAGAGGGAAGGGAAAAGAAGGGGGTATGTATTGACCTTGTATAACTAGACAAAAAATGTAATTAAAAAAGAAGGCATGTGGTACAGGCAACAGACTCTCACCCGCAAAGGTGCAGCTTCCCGAAGTGTATGACCTCCCTCCTCCAGCCCTGCGTAGTCCCGGCATAGTAGGTGCTGCTTGGGTGGTGCTCTGTGGAGCACAAGGAGCTGACATGGCTGCTGCTGTGGTAGCAGAGGGGGAGCAGCAGGTGCCAGGTGGCTCCAAAGTCCCTGGAAAATTCTAGTCTGACAGCATCAGCAGATGAGCTATCTGTGGAGCATCCAACATTGATCTTGGGATAAAAGAAAAAACGACACAGATTATCTCAGAGCAGTAAGCCTTGAAATGATTCACCACTTCATTATTTTCTAGCACCCATTTTCTGGAAACTGTCTAACTGAAATATTTAAAGCTACAAGGTTCTGTTTTGCCTGAGTAGTATCGTACACTCCCTTTAAATTATATTTTTTCATAAGGGACCTTAAAAGGTCTCATAAATATTATTTTCCCTCATTTTATAAGACATCAGGAAGTGGGTAAGGCAAAGGCCGAGAGAAATCCAAATTTAACCTTTGGCCTGTTCTTATACCCAAACCAAGAAAATTGAGTGTTTCCTTCATTCTGTAAGTTTTCATCAGTCAATGAGATAGGAATGTCTTTCTCTCTTATGAGACCTTCTAAATCATTCTAAAAGTTTTGAACTTGTAGAGTCTTCAACACAAAGTCATTATTATAACAAAAAAGAACACCAACATTGTTATTTTTCCCTGACATAAGGAAAGATTTTAAGAGTTGCATGTATTAATTCTATAATATGTATCTAAGTTTACTGGACTTTTATTGTATGGGTGATATAAAATAAAGTGATAATAAAAATATAAAAAGAATTATATATATTTAAGGACAGTGCTTCAATAGAATATATGTGGTGTGGGGCTGGAGAGGTGGCTCAGGGGTTAAGCCTCTGCCTTGCAGGCGGAAGGTCCTGAGTTCGGATCCCAGATCCCACATATAGACGCCAGGCGGAAGCGGGGGCGGCCTGCGCTTCTGGTCCTGGTAGGGCAGAGCCTGTGAATCCCGGGGCAGAAGGAGGTGGAGGCGTCCGTGGTAGTTCCTGAGTTCGTCCGTGGTTCTACACACACACAGACACACACACGCATGCGCGCACACATACATATGCACACACACAATTGAATAAATAATAATAATAAAAAAAATTAAAAAAAAAGAATATATGTGGTGAACTGACTATGAAGTTAGGAAAACCAAGCTATTCATCATTTCATGCTTACTGTTTGTGCATGTGTGTGAGCATGTGTGTGAGCAAGCATGTGTGTGGGTGTGTGTAGTAAGAGAACTCAAACTCTAACCTTAACCTTAACCCTAACCCTAGGGTTTGTTAACAAATTTCCAGTATACAACATAATGTTCTTAACCATAATCTTCATGTGTGATATAGTATATCTAGATTTATTCATCTGATACAACTGCAAGTCTGCAACCCTTTGACCTAGTTCCTTTTTCTCTGGTCTCTGATAATCATCTTCTTAGTGTTTCTGTGTCAGAAAAGATCCTTTTAACCCTCTGGAAAACAACCACTTCTTTATTTTTCCCATGCTTTCAAGTGCACTAAACTGAAATTGAAAAAAAAAAACCCACCAAACATGTGATTCTTTCTAGGAAAAATTTCACCCTTTCAATTGGGTTGACATTTTCTTGCTGTCGTGCCATAATAGTAATCAGCTACTCACATACTGTGTGTGTGTGGTATGACCATGTGTGTGTTTGTGTATGTGTGTGATGTGTATGAATGTGCATGTGAGACAGAGAGAGGTGATTATTTCTCTTACCATCTGATAAGTTCAACATTGGCATTGGATGAACTTTTCAACTTAAATGAAATTCTTTGGTTAAGAGAATTCTTAAAAGAGATAAAATTGCTACCTTTTATTAGCATTTGAAGCATTAAATAAAATTAGAAAATAGTGTAAGCTTAAAGAAACATATGAATAATTTCTCTACTGAGCAATCATTTTATCTTTAACTCTGGAAATTGTAAGGCATAACTGTAGGTAAGGAGCTTCACACAGGAGCTCTAAAACAAAAATTGTGTTGATGCACTTAGGCAATGTTCTACTTAAATCTGGTGACTGGTTGCTATAGACCTCAGCCAAGAAACAGTGGCACAACGTTCCTTTAATTTTGTTGATTTTATTTAAGTCTTTAAAATATGCAGACTTTTTATGTTAATTATTAATTTGCCTTTCTGACAAATATAAGAAACTCATGAATATTAATAAATCACATAGAAAGAATATTTAAAAATTATAAAATAGTATGATATTTGTAAAATTCATGACAGCATGATAAATATTATATGGAATGTACTAGTGTGGCATATACTACAGTTACATTGCCCTAGGCCTAAGAAATTCTAAGTTTCATAAAAACTGAAAATAAAAATATCAGGATAATAAAATAGTTCATGTTTTTATAAAGTACTTAATTTCAACATATCATTTTAGGAGTGTTTTGCGTGGGGAATTATGTTGTAAGGAATTTTATTTAAGACACAAACATTAATATGACAATTTTTCTGGTAATAAATATGAACTATGACACCAAAACATTTTTGTCCTTAAACAAAAATAAGAAATCATCACGTGTGGAATTAGGTGAGATTTCCTTCTTCTTGCTGAACTTTTGTTCCAGATAAAATTTAAAGTATCTGTCTTGTCTTTAAATCCACAGGTTAGTGAGCTCTTAGTCTTCATCTGCAAAACCTCTTTTTAAATGAATAGTGGTTAATATAGAGACTAACAATCAAAATGCAGTGAATAAAAGGCTCGACCCTATGTAGGACATCTAAATCTCTCCTGCAAGACTCAGGAAACATTGTGGAAGAAGGGAAGAAAAAATTGTAAGAGTCAGTGGATGGGGAGATATTCTGTCAAACAGTGCTTTCTGAACAAGATAAGGCCACTAAATTTGTGAACTCACTAAAGCTATGTTTATCTGAACAAGACCTGCACAAAGCTGGGGCCATCAATATTGCAGTACAGATGGGGGGAAGAATTAATGTGGCCCTACCACTCTCTGAATGAATACTGATAGAATGTTAATGTGACCAGGGTAAAATGGACCCACTTGTTTCAATGATGCTGCCGCTGATACATCACCTATGCTGTAGAAAGTACTTGAGCACATGCTAAGTAGACAACCCTTATTAAACTCAGTGAATCTCACACACACACACACACACACACACACACACACACACACACACACACACACTCACACACACACAACATGAAAGTAGGAGAGTAAATTTTTGGGAAAATATTCTCAGTAGGATAATATGGGGAAAATGACAAAAAAATCATTTACACATACAAAATCATCAGAGAACTAAAAAAGTTAAAGCATTTCTAATGGAACAAAGTCAAGTACCTCAAATTGTATGATGGTGTTCTCATTCACATTCAGGTCACGCGTGGTGATGGAGTGCTCACCAACTTCATTTGAAACAAACACCATGGCTGAGTCTTCCTCACTGGTGATCAAATAAACGAGAAGCACATCATTTGGGAAAATTCCTCATGACTTTCATGGAGTCATGGAATTAATTTTAGCTTCTTAATTAAATACTTACGGAGCTCCCTTTGAAGAATATGGACAGTAAAGACCGATGTTACCACCCGGATAGAAAAACCAATTGTCTTCTCTAGGCCCAAAGTCAAAGGTATCCAGAAGCATCACAGGGTTGTTCAAATTATTTCCATCAATAATGAAGTCATCAATGATCCAGATTTCTTCTTTCTTACCTGAGGCATTTTTGGATAAAGCAAGTTTTTCCAAAGATGAAAATCGGATGGACATTTTTGTTCATTGGAAGAGAGTAAATGACAGAAGGAGCTCAGTAGCAACAGGTTCAACATATGCCTTCTAGATAAAACTCACAGATGATATAATGGCATATTAACAGTGATCAACGTGTGAAAAAAAAAGCATGCAGCCTTACTGAACAACACAGCACAGAGCAGTCTAATTTGAGAAAGCTGTGACGAACAGCTTGAGAACACATATTGTCCTTCAGTTTCTACAGGGCTGTGGGCCATTTACCAGCAAGACTAGGGCTCAACTGTGTTTAGTGGTTTGGGGGAATTTCTAAGATGCCTGGTCTTTGAGGATGTGTTTAATGGACTGAGACTAAGGAATCTGTTCAAGGAGCAATTCATAGTATTTTTTTTAGAGTTAACTATGCACATTCTATGATTAGTAATGCTGTATTTCTTTTCTTAAGACTTTTCAGTATTCCATATGTTTACTTGAAGATGTGTGAAAATATATTTGAAAAAAGAAATGACTCCAAATTATAGTCTCTGATTCAGTGACTTACACCAAGTGTTTAAGGAAGATGTCCTATTACAGATGCAAAGAGCAAGACTCAGGCTGCTTTTGCAAAGCACTATTTGAACTGAACTTGAAGAAAAGGGATTAAACCATGCCAAGCAATGACATCAAAATCCTTCAGGTTAATGTCACTGGTTCCTATTTTCAGTGCAGTTTTTATAAGATATAAAAGCAGATAAACAGGAGTTTGTAGAAATAATCAGAGATAACTGGAAATCACCTACCTCTGTCTCTTTCTATGCCTGTCATGGTCCTAATACTCGTAGCTCTTTTTAACCTTCCTGTTTTGGAAGTGGTTAGTGACTACAATGAAAACGATTATGTAACCATTGGAGGTTCAACATGAAGATAATTTTCTGGATTTTGAAAATGATTATAGTTCTTTTTAGAGTTTTCTTTGGTTATTTTGTAATATGCAGTATTATATATAATGATATAAATAATTTATGCTTTATATAATATTTTATATCTTGTATTATTTCATGTATACTAATCCATTTATGCAACCATCACCATAGTTTTACCTATCTATCTATATTATAACAAATGGAAATTTTGTATTTTTATCATTTATAAAGGACACAGGTAAAAGCTTAGACGTAAGTACATTATTCATATTCATTTCTGTGTTGTTTCTGCATAATGTGCACTTTGTGTTTATTTAGGCAGTTAAATGTCTGATTTGGTAAAATTTGGCCCTTTATAATCAATAGTTAATAGAAATATAGGAAGTAATAACTACAAATACATGAAATCAATTTGCAGCTATGAAATAGTCAAATGATGCACTCAATTTGTCACTGATGTAAGTGCGTGAAAAGAATATTTTGCAAGGAATTATTTGCTTGGTCTAAGTTTCGCTTTTTTATGGCATTTCACGATGGTATTATTTCACTAATAGATATCACATTCAGTAAGAGAATCTGAGGCCAGGTGTTGTGGGTCACAATATGGCAAAATGACAAAGATACATGAAGTGAAATATTTATTGACAGTGGTAGAAAATGATTTACATAACATGTGGTACAGATAACTAGTAAGCCTCTCAGGGGACTCCTTCCCCACACCTTAGAAACAAGGACATTGACCACAAAAGAATATATGTAAATATTTTTACCATTATTGTACGGTTGCCAAAGTCGGAATCTTGTAGCGTTGGTTTGGGCACTGTATGGCAAGGGAACATTAATGAAAAGTATATTGGTTGTTTGAGGAAAGTAAAATTCATCCATAAGGTGCCACATGATTCCTCCATTGACAGAGAATTGTAGAAGAATAGAGTGAGACCTCTCTGGAGTACCTAAGAAGAAGAGAGAACACAGGCATAAAACATATTGTGATGAGAACAGGGAACGGGCTCCTAGCCTGTGCACTTGGCATTAGTGCACAAACCAATTTGTATTTATATAGCTTTATATTTTATATTCTTCAGAGGCAACTGAAACTGATTGTAGGCTGGGCTTTTCACATGAACATATTAAAGAATACCAAACCTTGGATTTACATTCCCTTTTTATTTTAGGCGTACACACACACACACACACACACACACACACACACACACACACTTACTTTTATATATTAAGGAGAGATCAAATCAAAACTTTTTTATGCTAATGATATCAAATTTTACAAAGGACTGTTTTTAAATCTAAGGATATAAATAAAAATTACTTAAAAATCTTTATATATAATGACATTAAATTTAAAGAAATCATTTAGCTAAATATTAAAAGTAAGAATGATGAAAAAGTTTAGGGGCAGTTTACACCTGCAAAATAAAATCCAAATGCTAACAAATTAATTAGTAATTTTGAATTAAAATTTTTTTTGAGTACACATACGTGTGTATGTGTGTATGTATCAGAAGACACTGTGTGTACTTGTGGAAACCCAAGGGTGACTTTGGGAGTCATCCTGGATTTCTCTATCTCCTTTTTTAGTTTGCTGTAGGTTTTCCCAGACTCTACCTTCCATGGTTGAAAGTACATGCTGCTGCCATTTCCACCTGGCATTTTATATGGATCTGGGATCCCACTTCAGGTCTTTCTGCTTTTGAGGCACAGACTTAGCTCCTGAGCCATCTCTCCAGCCCTAATTTAAAATTCTTATAGCTAAAAGTGATGTTAGAAAAACTCAGGGCCAGGATGGTAAGTTTCACCACCACAAAGCTTATATGTCAACAACAGAATGAGATAGTTTTAGATTAGTAGTCATTCTACCCTTATGTTAAAGAACATTTGGGAAGATTTATGTAAATAAATTTATGCTTGCTCTTCCACATAACAAAATCTATGAGCCCTTCACTGTGCTATTTCTTTATGGGGGGAATTATACACGATGAATGTGCATCTATGGGAATTGCTTACCTTTTGCTATAAACCTAAGTGAAAACTGAACATACATTGTATTGGTGCAATCTAGATCTCTGGAAATAAGCATTCTGAGTCCTTCCTGAAAAAAAAAACAAAATAAAAAAGCAAAAATCCATGTTAGTCAACCTCATTTTATTTGCAGAATTACTTCCTTCTACTGTATATACTTAACTTACACTAGGTAATAGATAGTTACGAAGTCATATTGATCAAGAAGCATTATTTTGCTCAGTTCCAAAGGAAAATGTGTGACCCTTATTCTCCCTCTCTAGATGGTCTTTGCTTCTTGTGCTGAAACAGCACAAGTATATTGTCTCACATACAATACAATTTGCTGTTACTTTTATTAAAAGTGGTACCAAAATGACAGCATTATAATCTACAGGCCTTTAAAAACGAGTTGCCTTTGATCACAGCATGCCGTGAAAACAGTAAGGAGGAAGCAGAGGGAAAATGTGCCAAGTGCCCCTGCTGGAGGTCAAGAACTAATAGCTAAGTTTTTCAGGTTTAAGGAGTCTTAGAAACTCACTACTGCTTTGCCTGCCTGGCTGGCCCTGGGAGGTTCTCACTGAGACTGACACATCTCCTTAGTTGGTCAGGTTGAATAAGGCAGAAGTGAGGCAGGTCTCCCATGCCTAGGCTGTGACCACCCATGCAAAGAAGCCACAGAATGAGGGAAGTGATCACATTAGCCTTAGTCATTTTTTCTGCTAATTATTTCTGCCTGGGATTGACAGCTCAAGGATGGTTTATTCACATATATGTAGGATTGTGGTGATGGCGGTAAGATTAGCTTATTATGCAAAGATTCCCAAGGTCTAAATAGGCTTTTTATCTCTCAGTTGAGACTGCCGAAAGCAGGGATTCTTCAGTGATCTGTGGCTGTATTACCGAGTCGCCACTACCAACTAACTTTCCAATTACCAACTGACAAATGCCAAAGTAGCATCAGCTAGAAAGCAAAATATTTTCCTCTTCTTTACAGTTATTATATACCACTGTCTTTAACAGCTCAGAGAGCAACTGTATATCAAGTATCTTCAACAAGCTGAGTTCTAAAATAGATACTTTACTGACTTAAGGAACTCTTAAGATAAATAAATTATTCTCATTTTGCACAAGAAAACAAACTCAGAGAAAGAGAAACAGTGATTTGTTCTAAATTATATGGTTTACAAGGATTCAAACCCAGGCAGGTCAGATTCTGAAACTGATCTCCTATCTTACATGAGATACAAGTGCTTTGTTTAATAACCCACTTAGAATTTGAAAATTATCTTGTGTTACAAAAATAACAATCAAATTTCTTCCTATCTCTACACATACCATAATTTCAAACTTCTAGGACTAAAGGTTGCTACAAAAAGTTTTAAACTCTAGTCTTTATTCTTTCCCTTTGTGAATAGCAATTTGCTGCCTTGCTCAGTCTACAGTGCCTAACCAATGTGTAGCCTTCATGTCTTGATGTCCACCCCATCTTTTTGGGATTTGTGGGCATAGAACTGTAGCTTCTCTTACAGCTCTGGGTCATGTGGAGGCTGAGGATGGGAAAAAAGTGGCTTCTCTAGTTTGAAAGAGAAAAGCTTAGGGGTGGATAGCTTAAAGGTTCAGCTAATAAATATCCTGTGCTTACATAGGGATAAAGGAATATGATTAATTTCCCCTTGTGATTATGGAATGTAAGCTTAACATTCTTTCCAGGGGCAAACACGAATCATCTGGTTTCCTTAGGAGCCATCTTGGTGATCATGGGCATGACTTGTGACCTAAAAGTACCCCTCTTTCAGTCAATCTTTGGTTCTAGTTTGGCACTTAATATTGACAGGTCTGAGGTGGAGTTGTCACCCACTACTGCTCCAGACTCAAGGTCACACAGATGTATATTCCTTTTTCATTCTTTCACTAGTGCATTTTGGCTGATTGCCACATGTGAAGAATTCTTTTGCATCCAACAAGCTTTTTCAATAGCTGACATTCCTTCTGAATCTATAACCATGAAAAAGAGGCTATCATTTTCTTTTTTTCATGAAAGAATGCCTTTGTAGGTCAAGCTGCAATCTGCTGAATGGTGCACACTGAGGCCTCTGTAGCTTGTAGAGCTGATGGATAAGACATGTAAGACAAATGATACTCGGCTGCTCTTACATTTGGATGGATGAAGGAAAGATATAAAGACTATCTGCCTTCCTCGTTTATAAGATCCAAGGACTAGAATAATTTCACTGCCTGACAATTCATCAGGCAGAAACCTCTGAATCATGAAAAGCTACCTGGTTCTGCTCTTTAGTCTGGTTAGCTCCTTCAAATGGGGAAGTTAGTCAGAGATAATGAGTGCTAAAGATTTAGACAGGACTAAAAGTCCAAGCCAAGAGTTTCCATTCTGAATGCGCTACCTCAGTGTCACTAATCCTTTAGCGCTCTTGGGGACTTGTAAATCTCTTAGGCCCTGAAGCATTTTTCCTTTCTCATATGAAACTTGAGAAGAATTAGCATTCAAGCAAGGATGATAACTGGCAACTATTAGCTATAATTGAAAAAGTTCCAGGGTGTCTAATTTTCTAGTGCTAGGTATTAGTCATTAAGGTTGTATAGAAACCCATGCAGATTTCTCTCAACGGCTTCATTTGCACACCTAGATTAGTCAATTTCTCCATGCTGAGAGGGACAGGATGTTGCATGTAGTCACACGGGGAAGGTGCCAGCTGAGTACAGTTTCATTCAATTGCTTAATATTTCTTTAACCAGACATCAATAGTGAAATATGAAAAAATATTCATGGGTTTGAGAAAACGCTATTTAACATCACTTAAATGATATTCAGCACCAACCTAGGGGGTTGTATTGTGAGGAAGAAGGAAAAAAGGAGGAAAAAGTGAAACATCTTATTAAAAAGTTTGAAAAAAATTTGCAAGTGAACTATTTCAAAATGTTAGCTTCTAGAGATCAAGATTCTAAAAAAAATGCTTTCATATATTTTTATGTACAATTCTAGCAGAAAATAAAGAAAATGTGATCACCAAAGCAGAAGGAATATGTCATGTCCAGATAATCATAAAAAGTAGCTGGAGCCAAGCAAGAGTTTGGAACTCTAGAACTCATGTCAATACTGGGTTGGTGCCTGTAACTCTAGCCTTGGAAGGCAGAGACAGGGGATCCTTAGAGTAAGTTAGCTAGCGAGACTAAGCCCTGTGGAAGAACAACTGAGAAAGATTTCAGACATCAACATGGGGCTGTCTCATGTGTGCATAACTGTATACATGGGAACATTCATATTGACACACATGCACATCACATATGTATAAACATGGAAATGAAAAAAATACTGAGTAAATCAAAGGAAGTATGATGTAAGCTAGAAGACAGTAACTGCATGTGTGTGGAGCAGTGAGACAGAGAATGATAGAGCAGCAAAGAGAAGGAGAATTTTAGCTGACCCCTTTGAAAATGAGCGATGTCCCAGATTTGATGGTTTCACCATTCAGATTGCCCCTCTCTGCACCATACACTTCAGGCCAAAGATCAGGGTGCAGGTTCCCATTGAAATCGTCTTTCAGAATGGATGGGAGAGGAACAATGGGAACACAGTAGGGACCACCAAACCCCCGGTCACACCTATGGAAAAACGAGAGGAGAAAAGACATCATCTGTCATGATTCAACAAGCCAGTTTTATTGTTGCACTATAAAGAAAAAATACCAGTTTTATTAACTTACACACAGCGTCCAGCATCACAAATCCCTCGTCCTGAGCACATCCAAGGGCACCCTGAGGCCAAAACAACATTATCAATAGCCCAGGAATCTGCTCCCACTGTGTAGTTGGTCTGAATCCATCTGAACCGTGTCCTAGGAGAACTAGCCAAAGAAAATGCAGCATTGGTTGGTAAGCAATTTTGACAGTACATAGTACATGATATTTATTATATTTCCATTACAAGGCACCCTTCCAGAGCCTAGTTCCTCTTCTTTGAGATACTCTGTTTTCATACTAAGTAGTAGGCACTATTTTCTCTTATGACTAGGAGAGCAAGAAGCTCACTCACTACTCAACCATCTCGCCCCTTCTTTCACATGAAAGTCAGTGCACTGTTACTGCGTACTACTCAAGCAATCTCGAATTCTTGGTTTAATGTTTCTGAGATTAACGGAGTCCTATCCTGCTTTCTATAAGGATTTAGTCCCAACTTTCTCCAGTGTTTATAGTCAGTTTTTTTTTTTTTTTGAGAAGACTGGGTGTGATGGTTAATGTCATTATCAACTTGACAGGATTTAGAATCACCATAGAAACATAACTCTGAGTGGGCCTAAGAATGTATTTCTACAAAGATTTAATTGAAGGGTGAACCTTGAATGTGGAAAGCACCTCCATTGAGGCAGTGTTCTGGACTCAGTAAAAAGGAGGAAGAGAGAGCTGAGCACCAACATTCATCTCTCTCTAATTCCTGGCTGTGGATATCACAGGACCCCCTGCCTCACATTCCTGCTGCTACAACTTCCCCATCATGATGTGCCCTCTGACTGTGAGCCAAAATAAGTCCTTTCTTCCTTAGATTGCTTGTGTCACATATTTTGTCATAGCAATGAAAAAATTTAAACAATGTACATTTGCGGCCAAAAAAGAATGCCCTTATGCCCCATCACCCCTATCTCTTGCTAGCGTCTGTCACTGTCTAAACCTATCAGAAAAGCAACAGGAACCTGGGATCCCACAGAGGCCAATGTCCTTGCAATCAGAGCAGAGCACAAGGAAGGAAGAGCAAGGATCTGAGGAAATGGGACAGTCCATTTGTACAATTTTTTTTAAACTTTATTTATTCATTTATTGTGTGTGTGTGTGTGCGTGTGTGTGTGTGTGAGAGAGAGAGAGAGAGAGAGAGAGAAGAGAGAGAGAGAGAGAGAGAGAGATGGCATTGTGTGTTCTTGTGGAGGGCCAAGGGTGACTTCAGGAATCATCTTGCATTGCTTCTATCTCCCTTTTTGCTTTGTTGTGAGATTTCCTAGGCTCTGCACACCAGGACCGGAAGTGCCAGCTGCTACTATTTCTGCCTGGCATATTTATGTGGGACCTGGGATCTGAACTCAGGATCTTCTGCTTGTGAGGCAGTGTCTTAACCCTGAGTCATCTCTCCAGCCCCAAACTGTACAATTTCTAACTAGTACCACTATATACATAAGTGCCCAGAAAAATCCTCCACTTGTCCACATTCCTATACTATAGAGTGAGAACTTGCTCTAAGTCAATACGAATCTTTGGTGTGATCTGAAATGCTGGGGAAGGGAAGAGAGATGATGATGCATTCCAAAGATGAGGTGAGCATCCCAAAGAGGATCTGACCTTTTATCCATATTGGTATACTGAGTGTGGAAAAACCCCCATGAAATAAGGATAGTCTTCCATGATAACACCTTGTTGAGTGTGAATAGTCAGTTATCAGTCTGATTTATAGGTAGAGATTCTTCTTTTTCCTTCTCATGTGTATGTCTGTTCTGTGTGTGTACTGTATAAATGTATGCATATATTCATGTAGCTGCATGCATGTTTGTGCATGTGTGTGTAAAGATCCAAGGCTGATGTCAGAAATGTTTCTCTATTGCTTGCTACTTTATTTATTGAGTCAGGGTTTCTCAACTGAACCCAGGGCTTGCAGATACAGACAGTCTCACTAGCTAGCTTGCTCTGAGAATCCCATATCTCTACTTTTTGGTCACTGGAATTAAGGGCAGAATGCCACACCTCCATAACATTTATGTGGGTGATGGGGGATCTGAATTCTGGTCCTCATGCTTGAACAGCAAATGATTTTTCCATTGAGTCATCTCCTCAGCCCCTTGGTGGATATTAATTCATTTAGTCAGCCAGCTATTTTTACAAGTTCTGAAACTAAACCTGATGGGCAGACTTCCTTTTGTCAAAGAACATAACAACTGAGCTCTGTAAACTTTTGGAACTGTCTAGTTACATTTGAAAGCATCAACTTGAGGCAGCTTGTACTTTTCTTCTTGGTATGTTCCTTGCATAATTATCACGAGGAGTCACAGAATCCCTAAGAGGAATCACAATTATTTTCAGCTTAGGTGACAGAAACCTAACATGCAGCCAAATGACAATTCTCACTTGGTGGAGAGTGGAAGGTAGACAGTGATTCGCTTCCAATTCTGGAATCTTTCCGAGGTGTAAATTGAACTTTCCGTGTAGTGCAGACAGCCAATGGTTGGAGGAACACACTCTTCAGTAACAAGATGCCAGTCCCTGCCATTGTTCAGGGAGTACTGGAGCTGTACACTGTGGGTGTTGCTAAAGGGCTTGCTGCAGCCCATGCTCATTTCGAACTGCAAGAAGGTAGATGCTGACACGTGAAAATCCCAGGTCTCCGCATAACGAGGTTTTCCTACCAGAGACAACAGCAACACACATTTAATGGGGAACATATAATTGTGCTCTTTTCTTATTCGATGTTTTGGGTGCAATAAACCTTTTCAAAAGCAAGCAAAGATCATGTTATCTTCAGTGCCTCCTATGTGCTTTGACTTTTCTTTGCACATTTCTTGTTTGCCTAATGTCATCATAAGATCAGAAGTTTGCACAATCCAGAACTTCAGAGACTCTATATCAATCACATAGAACTAGGACAGCCTAATCTCTCCCCATCCTGGAGCTCAGGGACATTTGCGGAAGAGGGGGCGGTAAGATTGTAAGAGCAAAAGGATGGGAGGAGCAACGATTTGCAAGATTCTCAACAATAGTTGGGGCCAAAGCAATCATAATGGGACTTTGCATGCCCTGCGCAATGTCCAGTGCACTGTTGCCCTCATAAAGTCTAGCATCTGTTAAGGGCACCGAGACCCCTGGAGGCAAGGGATTGACAGCCATAGTAGTGATCTTATGATTAAGGGGAACAAGAGAAAGGGCTTATGGAAATGCCACTGGGTCCTTATATGTCATCGGAGAGGAGGACCCAGAGGAGAGTTAGGTGTACACAATAAAGGACTCTCTGGGAATTGGGGGGGAGACACTGGGGGAAGGGGAGGGGGAGGAGGGGGGATGGAGGAAACTGGTAAAAAATTTTAAAA
Source organism: Typhlomys cinereus (assembly GCA_023101885.1). Lineage (NCBI taxonomy): Eukaryota > Metazoa > Chordata > Mammalia > Rodentia > Platacanthomyidae > Typhlomys > Typhlomys cinereus. Next base: position 1,977,057 of record JALPQD010000166.1, on the reverse strand, counting down.
TGTATAATTAAATTTTTAATTAAAAAAAAAAGAAAAAAAAAGATCAGAAGTTTGGAAGGCAGCTAGTTTGCAAATCTTTAGTATCTTAAGAAGGAAGGACATAGTCTTATGTCTGTAGTTCTGCAAACTGTAAGATACACACAGGAGCGTCCTCCTGCAGATATGTTTGATTCTGCCCTTAAGTCACCTTACCATCACCTTCTATGAAACACAGTTCCAACATAAATGGGTTACTGTGTTATTTCAGAAAACAATATGACTCTTCCTTCCAGAGGCTGTCTTAGCAGAGGCAGTTAAGAACACAGTTTTACATTACAGAATTTCTTTTGAGTTAGTCCTGTAGTTAATCAAATATGTGGTGGTAATATATATACCTATGTTTTCAGTGAATATCAGAGCAGTATCCATAGAGAGACAGTCAATGTCAACTTGGCCTCCTTGGATTCGATACCAGTTGGCTTGCAAGTCTATTGAACCATCAAATTTATCTTGAAATCCAGTTTGAGAGCTGTCATTCATTCCTATAAGGACATCATCCAAAGCCCACTGGGCCGAATGCTTCCCTGTGATCAGATGAGTAACAACAGGTGGAGAAGGTTCATTATACAGCAATATGAATATCTTTGTGACTATGATTTTAAATCAAATCATCTGGAAATTGACAATAAATTAGCATGCACTCAATACAAAGTGGATATACGTGCTGTGGGATAGAAATGCCAACAGGGAAGTTGGCGATTGCAGTAACTTACCATGTTGTGGTTGCCACCATCGGAAAGCCGTCGCGGGTGTCTTTGCCTCCCGTGGCAGGTCAATGGAAATGATCTGTGGCTCCAGAAATGACATGAAATCCAACTCTCGAAGCAAGTGCCAGAGTATCCCGTTGTCATTGGAATACTGAACAACAAGCCCTGAGATAAAGAAGCACATTTGGTGACTAGGATGACATTCCCAGAAGCAAGGGACAGTATTTTTTAAATAGCAAGACTGCAGCAACTTCAAATTGTTTCTCGAAGAATGATAGCACATCCATTTAACTACCATGGAATGAAATTAGTAGACCTGAAGCCTCATCAATTTTCTGACAGTTTCTAATGCGTTGACTCCCAGTAAATGGAGACAAAGAATATATAAGCTCTTTAAAAGGCCATCCAACTTTGTATGAGTAATGAGTGGTTGGTTAGGGCAGTGTGAATATCTACTCCAGTGAATGTAAATTGCACTTGAGATTTTGCCTAAACACCACAAAATTTCATGTCACTATTATACACTCAGAAGAAATACCTTCATCTCCCTGTCACAAAATCTGGACTTGCTGTACTTGCTGCTAAAATATTATGCAGGAAGCACTGCCAAGCCTGAAATTCTATGGAAGAGCGAAGTCCTTTGTTTATGTTCTGGCACTTCACAGGGTCTCAGACCTTGGTCAGTGAAACCTTAGGAAGCCGCTGCGATTCCTTTCACTCCTCTGCCATCAGTTTTTCCCCTTTCTCTGCACTTACTCCAACTGCTCAGTCCTCTACCTGTCACTAGGTGACAACATGCAGTTTCTGTGACTTTCCCCAGAAATATTTCTGTGTAAAAGAGGGCACAGGGGAGGGGAATGTTGAATGGAAAAGCATAAACTACTATGGATAACATTGGAGGAATATCTACCATCTATCTATCATCTATCAATCCACACACATATATCACACATTATATATATATATATATATATAAATCAGTGCCAATTATAGAAACATACAGATACTTATCTATGTAGATACATATGATATACGTCCATTATTCTACATGTATGTCTGAGACATATCTATCTAATGGTCTATTTCACAATTATTTCTATAATCTGTACTGCATATTCACTATCATGGCTGGGGATACTGAACTACTTCTCACATATTTACAAAGAGCATCCTCAGTGGAGTTACATCTGCTATGTTTTATTATATTGCCCTTCTCAACCCCTATGTCATGTTGGATAACAAGGAGGTTATTAAATTATAGTTTCAGGAAATATTATGATATTATATAAAGTTATGATAGTAAGCTATTTAAGGCAAATTGGCAGCAAATGAAATTGTAAGTACTACAATTAACAAGAAATGATACCAGAAACATTAATGGAAAATACACTAAAATTAGAGCTTTCCAAAGAATGAAGTGTCATATATTCGCATTAGCGGAAAGCATCAAATTGAACGAGGAGTAGAAATTCCCAAAGGACAGGTTTTCTCTGGGGAAACTGCTGAATGCAGCTTCAGTGGACTGACAAAAGTCCTGTGTGTCAGGAAAGGAGAGTCCTTAAATTCATGAAGAAAAGTGGAATCCTGTTTCTTTTCATTCAAGTCTAGTTGAGGACTGTCTGGGAAAAGCACTAGTCTCTACTCTAGATACAAGGTCCTATTGGGCTCTTTAATGTGATGTTAGATAACTGAGGAAGAAAAGACTTCAAAAGTACATTTTATTATTGTGTTAATTTGTGGTAATGTGGTTTACTTTTAATTAGAAAAGAAAGATAGCAAAGGAAGAGTGAGAGAGCAAGGTGTATGTGTGTGTGGAGGATTTCACTGGGAGGAGAGAATAGAAGAGAGGCAGAGTGGGGCGGTTAACTAGGGTTGAACTATCTAGAAAGCAGACTTGAAACAGTACTTGAAAGGAAACAGGAGAATGCAATCTTTATCATTGTTCTAGTGTCTTTTACTTAAACTATGGTAGGAGACCTGTAGCTGTTTTACTGTGAAATAGGTTCTGACTGTGAAGGTTTTAAGAAGTATGCCTGCAAATTCTTTGATATCCCTCTGTTGCAGTAAGCCTGCATTATTGCTGATAAAAACATGACAAAACAGCTTAAGGAAAAAAAAGGGGCTTATTTTCTTTATGATTGTCCAGTTACAGTTCTTAGTCCAGCTTGGCAGGAGAGCCCACACCAATAGCAAGGGTTGAGGGAACTGGCCACACCATATCCACAAAGCAGCTGAGAGAGGAACAATCCTCACTTGCCAGACCTACATATCTGGCCAAGTACACAGGAGAATGCCAACTTTCTCAGTCAGTTCCCTCTATCTTATTCATCTGCTCGGGGAATAACTCCGCTCACCATGAACTGGACCATCCCCCATCAACTAGACAATCTCCAGCAGGTTCACTCTGGGCTTAACTATTAATTCTCTACAAATATGCCCAGAGCTTGAACTCTCAATCATTAAGTTGACACCTGTGTTAATTATGATATCCTCTCTTCAGAAAGTGGAACTTAAATCTTTCTTTGGGTTTGGGTAGACTTAGAAACTCGTTTCTAAAGAATAAAACACATGGTTGTGATTTCTGAAACTAGGCCATGGAGAAACATGGCAGAGAGGTCTGGGGTGTAACTGAGGGGTAGATTGCTTGTTAAACTGCCTGGGGTCCTCCTTGTGCTATGGACAGGAAAAGTACAAAGCGTTGCAGATTCTTCCTTGCTCTCTTGGATCTTTTACTCTTGAGAAAGCTGACCTACAGTAGGACATTCAAGCAGCCCAGGAACAGGTCTACACGGCTTGCAGCTACACGAATATGTGCACTCGCCACTGCAAGAACAGACCATCTAGTTCAGGTAGTGTCTGGACAACGGCCCCTTGCCTGTCCTTTGTGTTGACTGCAGCTCATGAGAGATCTTGGGTCGGGTCTTTCTGCTAAGCAACACACAGAAATTGCTAAAGACAGCAAGTGTTTGTTGTTTCAAGCCGCTAATCTTTTTTTCTCCCACATTTTATTTTTCTCCTAATTATACAAGCTCAATAGGTACCCCGTCCCTCTCTCGTTCCATCCTTCCTCGGTGGTCACCCATTCTCCTCTCCTCCCTTCCCCCCTTCCTTTCACTGCCTCCCTCCCTCCCTCTCCTCCTCCCTTTCTTCCTGTGCTTGCCCCTTCCTCCCTCCCATTCTCTGGCACATCTGTTTATGTGGGCGCCAACCTCCTTCTGAGTCCTCCACCCTAGTGAGGGTTCAGGATTCAGTGGCATAGCCCGGGGCCATTTCTTGGACTCCCTGTTAGTATGGGAACTCTATTCTGTTTAATCCCTTGCCTCTAAGAATCCTGCTGGCTGGAGCCTTCTCCCCTGTGATCTGTGCTAGACTTTGGGGGGTCGTTGACATGTCAGCCATTGTGCAGGTCAGGCAAAGTCCAATCCTGGCTGCTGCAGTCCTAACTTGTATGGAGTATCTTGCATATCATTGTTCCTCCCCGTCTTTAGGCTCTTAAAATCTTGCTGTCCCCTCTTCCACAAGATTCCCTGAGCTTTAGGATGGGGAGAAATTTGTTCAAGCCACTAATCTTTAGAATAATTGCATATCACTCCAGTCCCACGAAGCCAGAGTTTGCATTTTAACAAATGCAAATCCTAAAAGATTTCAGGTGCACATTAAAATATGAGGCTTAGGAGGCACATCTTCCATTTGGCTTCTGCTAGTTGCCTTTCTCTGCACTAGCTTTCTCAAGAATATCATGTCTTCAGAGATGAAACCTCAGTTCTGAATGGCACTGAGCAAGGGCCTCTAACAAGGAGGGGCGGGGGGTTTTGTGTGCCAGAAAGGGCAGCAGCAACAACCAGAGTTTTTGTCAGTCGTTCAGCCCCATTAGCCATGTCATCTACCACACTGCACATTTGAATAAGCCAAGCCACTTTAGCTCATCTACTGAATGCTTAAAACATGCAAGATATTTCTCTTTTTAAACTGAAACTCCATCTGCATCTGCCTAGTCTTACTGGAGACAGCCTAATTTTGACTTTAATTCCAAATATGTAAATTGATGCTTCAGTTTAAGTAAAGAATCCTTGCTTTCATCACTGAAAGAGATTTATTCAAGGATTTAGGCAGATTTACATGTTAACCACCAGTTTTCAATAAAGACCTAGAAATGCCTGTGGGATGTGAATTATATGGCCAACACTGAGTTTAAGAAAATGGCTCATGACTAGCTGAGAACAAGTTCCTAAGGGGAATCTACAGGAAATCTGCCACACAGTGCAGATGACAGCATCTGTAACTAGTGAAGGATAAAACCTTGTCTATGAAAGCATATGCTTCCTACAGGTGCCTTTTAACACAAACAAACAAGGGTACGAATATGGAATTTTCAGAAGAATCCTGCATAGAAACTTCCTTTAGATGTATTAACTCTCAATTACTAGGTAAGTCTGTAGTCAAATCATTCTACCTAAATTAGTGCCACTCCGCATGTTTACTTTCCATCTCAACACCTTGGCTCCTGTCTTCTCTTACAATCTGAGCTTTTCTTGCTTATTTCTTTTCTTTTTATTACATGACTCCTTTCACTTGAATGTAAGTTCCCTTACGGTGGACATTAGTGTCATTTTGGTGGTCCCCTGACCTGACACAGACAGACTTGTGTTTCTGTCCCTTTCATTACATTTCTCCTCTCCTCTGTCACATGGCTGGTGACACCCAGATTCCACCCAGCAGAGGCTTCATTAGCTTGAGTGCTGAATGAAGACTTAGATGATACATGAAAAAAATCTATCACAAGGGAAGAAACATTTTCATTTTAATTCACTCATGTTTAAAGGATTATTGTGGCATAACCTAGCTCATCAAGACTGATGCATCTGTCCTTTGGTGACACTGCATTTGCTGAGTCTATGATAGTACCTGACTTGGAAAAGATTCTTGATAAATATCCACCAAAGAGCTTAAGTAATACACAATGGTTTAGAAAAGATTCTAGACTGCTTAGTAAATAGATGATTTTGACAGTTACTAGACTAAAAGTACTGAGATATTAAAAGAAACTATTAAAATATTGGCTTAATGATGATATGGATAAGGAAATTCTAGTTGAACAGAGTTCTCTGGATTTCTACCAACTTGTAGGTATTATTTAAGTCAGTATATTATATATGGCAACAACTTGACATAACAAATTTCAATGATGATTAAATTTAGGTGATGTTTTTAAGCTCGAGGGTTAGAGGAGTCAGATGAGAAGCTTGAGTCTATTTTTCCAGGAACCAACTCACACACAGGGTCCCTGACATATTAATATCATATCTAAAAAGCTGCTAGAATCTTCTGATATTTTAGAGAAGTCACATTTCTTCCAGAACTGTGTCATTTGAGATAGAGATGGCTGCTGCCTATTGAATATGTTCAGGGCAAGGAGAGTTTAGTGTGATGGCAAAGGCATATCTCTAGGGTTGAGGTGAAAGGTTTAAATCATAGTTCATCCACTTCCATCTGCAAGACTGTGGGCAAGTTACTGCACTTCACTTTCTGCATCATGGAGACTGAAATCCCTGGCAAAGCACTTGGATACAGGTGCCTTGCATATAGAAGAGGTGCTCAGAGAAGTTCATGTTTAATGTACCAAGAACTACTACACAAGGATCTGATCCATCCAAAGTGTTTAAGGACAGACTTGGATTTATACTCAATATACTTCTCTATGCAAACAAGTTCACCCTTCACATTAAATGCAAAAGCTTCTGCTATTATCTCTCCCATCTCTATGGAGAGTATGAAGGAACAAGTGCCTTTTGATTCTACCTAGACCCAGAACAGCCATGGTGCTTCACAGGCTTAAGGATGCAGAGGAGAAGTGATAGGGGCTATGGCTCCATGTAACTTCTTCAGTAGCAGAAGAGAAATTATTCAGGACAATGGGTGCATCAGTTGGAAAAACCCTGGCCAAACTCGGAAAGGGGGCTAATTAATTAATAGTAACTACAATCTCTATGGAAATATAATCGCTTACCCTCATTTCTAGCCCTTGGTTTGATGCAGGTAATACCCGAAGTTTTGCTTCCGATTTGCACATAAAACTGGACAAGTCTGGAGAAAAAAACATACATATTAATAAAAATCCTTTAGTTTGCTTACAAACAGGTGAGTTCAGAAGAGTTTTAATCCTTACTATTTTGATATACAGATAAAAATTCCTGTAATTCTTAAGTATTACATCTAAAGTCAGAGAATATATGATAGGCATAAACTGTATAGATTATAGTATAACTCTGTAAACATTTTAAAGTTAATTGATATGAAAAGCAACTTTATTGTTTAATGATCTAAAGAAAATACAGTAATTAAATATGATAGTTAAAATAATTTCATGGAAAATTACTTAAATCCAAATAATATTACCCTTGGAAACTGAAGATGAGAAAAAAGTCGATTATTAAACAGCTAAATACTCCATAGGGCCAGACAGTTACTCATCAATTACTGATTTAGACTGAGCTGGCTAAAGTTTTCACAACTGTCTGTTAATCTGATGTAAATTATGCCTCTGTCCATGGTAACCAAAAAGACTATTCTCAATATGCACACCTTTGAGGCAAAGATGCTGAAAGAAAGTGAAAAATACTGAAGGAAGGAAGGAAGGAAGGAAGGAAGGAAGGAAGGAAGGGAGGAAAACAACTCTATATTTTAATGAAGACATGTCTAAAATTAAAAAAAATTAATTGATGGGAAAACCATGGGGATGAATAGGAGGTTATTTATATGAATGAGGGCAATGTTCTGGTGACTGCACCATTGAGAAATACAGTGCTTCTTCTCTCTACATCCTTTAATGCCTAAAACTCTGGAGCATGGTCCCTTGCTCATGCAAAACAATGATAACAAACAAACAAACAAACCTACATGAAAATAAAAGGAGAAGGGAATGGAAATAAAAGGGCTTTAATGCAGAGTCAAAGGGATGAGAGAGGATAATGGAGACTTTGATCAAAGAGTGCATCATCCCATTCGCATGCACACATACACTAAACTGTGGAAGAATGATGAAAACAAATGAATGAATGATGAAAACAAATGAAAGAGTAGAATGGACCCATAATGTCTTTACTATTGAAGTCATACAAATTAAAGGTTGTATCCCACTAAACCAAATGACAAAACCAAACAAACAAAAGCACAATTTTGTTTTATATGTTCTATTACTTCATTTGACCTTGTTGCTCAGCAGTTCTTGGTTTTACAAGTAAGGGTCAGTACAGGCATTTCAATTTTCTGCAGGCAGGTTTCAGCGAGTGACTTCAAAGCAACTTAGATGAAATGGATAATTGCCACACAAAAAAATTAAAACTGGAAATACATTTGTTTTATCGGCCTTCACTAAGAATATCAAAAACTTTATGTAATAATATAGAACTTTATAAAACCAAGGTGAGTAATATATTAGACATTGAAGCATTGATAATTAAGTACATACAGATTAATAAATTGTGGTATGGCTTTTGTACTAACCATCTATTTTAGTACAGAGCTAAAGTTATGCTTATTTCGGTATATCATAATCAATACCTAGAGGCATCATATAATAAACTCTCAACAGCAGAACAAAGTGCTTTTTAGTTAAACCAAACAGAGTGTTCAATGTTATATTCATGGAAAAGTATACTAATTAACAATTTACCTGATATTTCTGGTGTCCAGAGGGACAGTCCTGGCTTCCCTTTTCCCAGGGCCACTGAAGTAGAGGGACTTGCCATCATTAAGAGTACCACAGCCAGTTCCAACCTGACCACCTGATATCTTGTACCACAGTGGGCTGAGCTTCCCCTCAAATCTGTCAAACATCTCACTGTGATTAGGGACACTGGACACACAGGTTCCTTGTGCAGCTTCAGAGAAAAGAAAGAGTCAGGAGAGAAGCTTTGCTGGAATCATAAAGTATGAAAAGACACACTCAGCCCATGGACAGGGATGGATGTGCACTTTACCACTTTCTGCCTGAAAGAGCCATTACTACTGTCATCAAAGTGCTGTTGGGCATTGTGGCACATGCCTAGCAGTCCAATACAGGGGAGGTAGAGGCAAGCGGTTAGGAGTTCAAGACCATCCCATGTGAGTTCAAAGTCAGCCTAGGCTAGATAAGACCCTATTTCTTTTTTTAATACATTTTTTATTATTTCCGCTCATACAAACTTAATAGGTAGACCAGTTCCCTCCCTCCCTCCTCCTCCCCCCCAAACCCCTTGCTCCCCCTTCCCTCCTTCCCCATCCCCCAGTGCCTCCCCCCCAATTCCCAGAGAGTCCTTTATTGTGTATGCCTAACTCTCCTCTGGGCCTCCTCTCCGATGACGTACAAGGACCCAGTGGCATTTCCCTGAACCCTTTCCTATGTTCCCCTTAAGCATAGGAACACTACTGTGGCTGTCAATCCCTTGCCTCCAAGGATCTTGGTGCCTTTAGCTGATGCTAGACTTTGTGAGGTCAATAGTGTGTTGGACATTGCGCAGGGCATGCAAAGTCCAATTATGATTGCTTCGGTCCTAACTTGTGTGGAGAATCTTGCAAATCATTGCTCCTCCCATCCTTTTGCTCTTACAATCTTACTGCCCCCTCTTCCGCAAATGTCCCTGAACTTCAGGATGGGGAGAGATTAGGCTGGCCTAGTTCTATGTGGTTGATATAGAGGATAAGACCCTATTTCTAAAACACTCCATTTTGGTTTTCAAGTCCTTATTTCTCTAAGCAGGGGACATTGGAGATGTTGGATCTCCATGATAGTTTGTTCTATGAACGTTGTATGAACGGAGGAGATTTTGTCTATCTAACATTTGCTCATTCATTGTCCTTGTGTTGGAGGATCACAAGAAGAGTTAGTCCTAGAGTTAAAAAATATTGTCCTTGAAACTACAAGTGACAGCCCTCTCTACAGAAAGCCTGCATCAAATCAGTCTTTGGGTGCTTGCCAGATGAATGTCAGAGCACCAACAAGCTGGGAAAGAACCTTTTGAAATGGCTGCCAGCAAAACTTCAAAAAGGGTTTAAAAGTATTTTCTCCAATCTTTTCTCTTATAAGCAACTCCCTCCTGGTTTTGCTATGGCAACACCTAAAGGCAACCATGGTCAGAAAACGCTTCTTTTTGTAAAAATGGTGTTCATTTATGCTTTGGCAACCTTGAACTTACTACTTGTGTTTTTGAAATCTATTAAATTTTATTTCTTAATTTTTAAAAAAAGTTCAGGGTCAAGAGTTTGATTTGGGCTTTGGAGAATGACTACTTGAGATTGGAGGCCTCTCCAGCAGCTCTTAGCTATGAGACCTGAAAAAGAATTTTTTTTAACTCTATGCCTTAGTTTCCCAAATGTAAATAGGGTTTCAGTACTTTAGCATAGGATTATAGTAGACTCAAATAACATGACTTATACAGCATTTGCTGTGATGTCTTGTTTCTTGCTTGAAGTAGGGCCTCAAGCAAGGCTCATCATGTTTGCCATGCATAACAGTGGATCCTCTGTAGTGAGTAAAATCTCTTTTAATATCATCATATTTTCTTCTTCATGCAGCTTGAAATGACAAAATATCTTAACACCTCATGTGTCTCAGTGACAAATTTTTATACTTCATAGCCTTGGAGAGGAAGAAACTAAAAATCTGTCTCTTTGAAAGAAGGAGCATCTTACCAGCAACCCACCAGACACATCTATTTGGCCTTACCGGTGTACCCCAGGTCACAGAAACACACGCCCGAGATACAGTCCCCATGACCGCTGCAGTAACTGGGGCAGGGCTCCGAGATGTATACTCCATCTAAGCCAAATGCAGGCACGTTCTTCTGAGAGCTGCTCTCCTGGATCCACCGGAACCTGGTCTTGCTGTGGGGAAATACACATCTGTTTCTTATACCCACACTTTGCCAAAACACCAGACTGTAGGAAGACTCAGAAAAAGTCAAGAGATCGAGTATTTATTTGCATGCCATGCCTGTTTGATGGCACGTTTAAGGTGTCTCATTCAGAGCTTTCTCAATACTTTTGAATTTCTTCCTCAAAATAAATGTTTTCATTCCAAGGGGGCATCAGACATAGAGGACTTACTCTATTTTTCTCCACAGAAGACCTTTGGTGTCCAAACATTATCATTTTTTGTTGGCATGTTCTCCTACTCTATGCTCTGTCAGTAAGAAGTAAGAACCAGAGATCTTTCCTTTTAATTAAAATTACTCCTTCTATTATGCTAACTTATTTTACTTTTTAAAAAAACTTCATGGCATCAAAAGATTTAAAACAGAAGGCAATAAAGCACAAGTGGTGGAGGTCAAAGGACAACGTTTGAACCTTCATCATACTAATTTCATGGGTATTGCTGGAAAAGGCTCTATTGGAACATGTAAGAGGACTCCTGCCATTGAAATGATCCAGGCAGGGAAGAATTCTGTGTGTACTAACTCTGATGCTACCTGTGACTCCTCCCTCTCCTTCTTCCTTGTCTCTCATCTTTAAATTTTGAAGACCCTCTTTGATTTCTTAGCTATCAGTAAGGCTGTCAGTCAGTACTGCTAACTGCCAATGAACAAAGAGGAACTATTTTTACTGCCTTTAGGTGGAAGAGAAAATTGAATCAAGGAAGATTATACTGGCCACCACCCTTTGTTTGCATTTTTACAAGTTGTGCCTAGTTCTTCAGGCTTGCAGCTTATCGACATTGAAGTTGCCAGAATAAGAATCAGCCCTGGGCCTCACCATGAGACCTCAGGGTCTTCCTGGAGAGCAGTGGATAAAAGATGAGGATGAATTCTTCTGCAAACCACATCTGAAAGAGGTTGTACAAAGAAGAAAAGAAAGAGAAGTGCAGGAGGAAATCATGTAGGTGGAATCTCTGGATGCACATATCCTCAAAGAAGTTGATGACGTTGGTAAACCTCAAACACAATTTAAGCATTATTTGATCTGAAGACGTATTACTTTAAAAGTGTCTATTAATAACAATGACAACAGTAGTATGAAGGAATTCCTCCAAAGAAGGAATTTAATAAGTCAAAGTTTAATCAAAAAGAATGTCTAGAGTCTATATAGTTAATATCCAGGAGATTAAAGTCTTATATTTATGAATAGTATTAAAGTATTTGTGTACATGTGTTAATCTTACTTCTTCATGGAGATAGAATCCAGAACAATGATTTTTTGCTGAACATCATTGCCTTTTTTGGGGAAAATGCATAAAAAAGAAAGGTGGCTTTCTTATAGCTAATCAACTATCTCTGTTTACGTGGTTCACATAACATCCCTTCATTTAGACAACATTTTAACAAGAACCTATTGCATATCAGGCACAGAGCTAGGGCTGGTTCACCATGGGGAGGAAGACCCAGAGAAGGCTCCTGCTTTCAAATACATCAGTGAAGGCCTGCCCAGAGACAGGTGCATATGAAACTCTGCTGACCACCCCACAGAACATCAAGTTAAACTAATTAACCTAAGCAAGATAACCTCATAGCCACTCAGAAGCTAAATAATCCATCACAGGTGGGGCTGGACACTTGTCTCTTCAAATTGACAATTAACACTAATCATCACAGATAGCAAGACATAAAGACTCTATCTTTTTATCTTCCTCTGTTTTCCTTGTGGTTCAGAGGATGTCTACAAGACCAAGAGAATTGGTTTCTATACTTTATGCTTTCACTACCAATCACAGACACTGCCTTTGCCTGTGTATCCACTCACCCTGTGCAGAGGTATATCGGTGACTACTGCTGGTGGAGACACTCTGAAAAAATACTAAGCAGCTGTGTTCCTTTCCCTGCCTACAGCAGCCACTGTTTGTATTCTGAATTGGAAACCTAAAGTAGGATGTGCAGCAGCCAGTTTCACAGGGTTATGGAGAATAAGGAGAGACATATATACCAAAACATATTTCTTGTTGCCAGTGTCTCCTCTGTAGGCAAGAGTCAGGTAGGCTCATATGAGCACAAACTGCTCCTTTGAGAAAATCATCTTAGAAAATGATTTCTGAAAGAGCAATGTTCTAGCAACTATCATAAGCTTGTTGTCGCCTGGAAAAATAGCTCCACATTTTAACACTTAGAATTCTCGGCTTTTGAACACTGCATTTGGAGCTATCTGGGCTGAACATATTGCAGAAGGAGCAACAACAGCTCATTTGCTCAGGGTACAGTAGAAACATATTTACTACTCTTTAGCAGAGGGCTCTTTATCACAAACGCCATCAATCAGTAAGCTGGACGGGATCCAAATTCATCGAGAAGCTAGACTCTAATGGAGAAGTTTTCTCCTTCCAAAAGTTGAAGTCTAAGAAAATATTGAAGTATTAGAAGCCTCAAAATATTGGCTTATTTCATATGTGTGTGTTTTTTTTTTTTACCAACTCTGTAACTCAATCCATTAGTAAACAACTGCAATTGCAGCTTGAGCTATGCATCACAAAGCTTTCGGAAGAATCACATCAGATCTGTGTTCCTTGACCCCTTTATCATGGTGCCTCCGTCAACTCTGACCACCCAGTCATTTAGCAAAGATGCACCACATGATGCTCTCCATCTATGTCTTTGTATTTTGAATAGCTGTGTGGTTCCAGAACAGCACAGAGGGAGGAAGGCAGTGGTAGAGATGAGGAAGACAAGGCTGGACTGTGTCAAGCACAATTATGGATGGGAAGGAAGCAAGATGAGATGGCTGTCACAGCCATCAGAGGGGGAGCCTACAGAGCAAAACCAACAGCTGAGAAGAGGAACTGGAAAATAATTCTCAGGAGAACTGCCTCAATCAAGGAAACTATATGCTTCCAATTCTTCTTCCCCCTCCCCCTCCTTCTCTATTCTCTCTCTCTTTTTTTGGCATGACTGTGCTGAGTAGGCTACATAATTATCTTCACAGACATCTTGATCTCAAGTAGATCATAAGATCAAGGAAAGACCGTCTAAGCCGTGATGGGCTAAGACGTTGTGGGGAGTGTTAGAAGAGTAAATGCATTTGCATGAGAGAGAGGTGTGAGCTAGGACAGATGATGACAGATTGCCACAAGTATGCTTTCCAGCTGATCATCCCTCATTTCACACAATATGATTTCTATGTACCTCCTATGCAAAAAATGAGTCAGGTTCTTTGGTTTCTGAATATTGAGTAGTTCTACAAGTTACTTTGGCCACTAAGAGGGGTAAATAAGAATACCTTGAGCTCACTTTGGACTCTTGGTACTCTGGGATTTCCTGCCTGAAGACTACTAGGAGAGAAAAGTCATGGAGAGGAAGAACCAGTTGGGCCTAGCTGCCAACGTAGCAACCCATGATGGAGGCCAGCAGAGCCACTCACACCACCCCCAAAACTAGGAAGGATAAGAAAGCACTGCTGTTTTAGGTCACTGACTTTGGAGAGGTGGGTCCCATGGCAGGAGGAAATGTTACAAATATTATTCTGGCCTAGGTCAGAGTATAAGCAAAGAATAAGGCTGAATTTTATCAAAAGGAACATACCATTTACATGCTTGAGTTCATTCTCTTATTCCTGGCTGAGAGATGACAAGATAGGAAATAGCTACCTTGGATCCAAAGAAGGAAGTCATGAACTCAGGATGTCAAGGGGCTAACTCTGAACTGTTCACCGCTAGACTGTGATGTAAGAGAGAATGAATGATCTTGTTTAAACCTTGCTAAGCATTTATGTTTGTGCATTTCTGTGTTATAGTAGCTGGGTCTGTAATTTTTTTTGCATGTAATATTTGTGTGTGTGTGTGTGTGTGTGTGTGTGTGTGTGTGTGTGTGTGTCTGTGTGTGTACAAAAGGGTATTTAAGAGTATATGACATTGAGAATCATCCTGGATTGCTCTTTTTCCTTATTGTTTTGCTCTGGGGTTTTCCAAGCTCCACCTTCCAGGATCAGAATCAAAGACTGCCATAATATCCACCAGTATTTTTATGTGAGTTCTGGAGATTGGAATCTTTTTCTTGCAAGGGAAAGGTTTTATTCCCTGTGCTATCTCCCCACCTCTGATTCTGTACTCTAATTAAAGAGAACTGCAGGTGAAATTCTTAAATTTCATTACAGTTGGAGATTCAGCAACTCTGCCACCTACACATCAAATGTCTAAAGCCCCTGAGTATCTCTGCTAAATTACAAAGAACACTGATGTGCAGAGACAAAGACTTGTAAGTTTACTTGGATCTCCTGAATGAAATGGCCTAATAGCTCTTTTTTTTTTTAAAGTGATGGTATTTAAAGATTATGCTTTACAGTTTATCAGATTAGCACAGAAACTTTTACATCTTTGATCAAAGAAGCATCCAGATCTTTGTCTACCAATAGCTGTGGTATAATTTCTTGAGACTTGCATGTTTAAGTATTGATGGAAACAGAAATATAAGTAGATTGTGAAACTGGATGATGCTCAGTAAACTCAGTAACGAATTAGACAAAAGATGCCACTTACAGAGTAGCAACTTCATGAAGAAGCAACTTTTTTTAATGGATTGCTGAGCCGTTACCACCACAGTAGTCAGGATGAGACAGGTTATGCCGCAGCAACAAATAATCCTGATTTTGTAATCTAATCCAACAAAAATGTTGTTCTTGATTAGTTTATGTATCTAATGTAGTTTGTTAAGGAATTTGTGTGTTGTAGGTATTTCAGGGGTGAAAATTTATATATGTGATGTTTCATTACTGGCATTCATGAAGGACAGGATGGAGCATGGGAACATGCACAAGGGCTCTAAAGGTTGAATTCCCTATGTTCATTCCCATTCTATCAAGCCATACCAAATCCTAAAGGTGTGGAGGAAGCAGAAGCCTGACTTTCTCTAGGAAGGAAGGAAGTTGGATAAGCCCAACAAGAACCTGTGGTAAATATGACATCATCAAGGAACAGTGCACAGCATTTCATATCTTCACATTTTTAAATCCAATGCTTTGAATCACACTTAATGCTATGTTACAGAATTTAATAAAGACGTACCTAATTATTCTTTTCTTCTGCAAAATGATAGGGTTAAAAATAATAATCTTAAAAAAATAAATAATAATCTTGATTTTTATCAACTGTACCTGATTGATATAAATAGGCTATAAATTTCTTCCAGAATGTTGATCTTGAAAAAATAGTCTTTAAAACAAACAAACAAACACATCAGAATATGGGTCTGAGAAGATGGCCCAGTAGTTAAAGCCATTGCCTTGAAAGCAAATGGACATGAGTTATGATCCCCAGATCTCGCATGGTCCAATGTGTATGTGTATGTCCACAAGACTTGCACAGGATTTGTCTGATCAACTTTCATCATGGAAGGGGAAAGATCTCAAGAAGTCTCACCTCCCTGGGAGACTGATGAGAGTTAATGCTAATTGGGGCAAGGAGGAAAGATGCTTTCCTCAAACTTGTTAACCCCAGAAACCAACAGGCTGGGGCAGGGGCCTTCCTTCAGAATGTGGAAAGGTAGTTAAACAACAGCTAAGGTATTAGACTTGCCTGCCAGCCAAGCTAGCCAATTCAGTGTGAGGGAGACCCCAGAGACTCTACTGTTGGATGGACAAGCAGTGTGGAAGAGTCCAGCCAAACAGTTCTGTTCAAAGGAGACCCTGAGCACTGCAGTGAAGTCCATTTGAAGAGGACTCTGGAACTGTTAAGTCTGAGCAGTCCATCAGAAGTCAGAGAAAAAGGCTAGTAAACAAACCAGCAGTCAAAAAGGGACCCTAGAACAGTCCAGAGCCATAGAACAGAGAGCTCCAAGGATGCAGCATTGCCCAGTCGAAGTGGGAGGTTTCTGGTGATGAAGCTGCCTTTGCATCTTCCCTGCTCCTATAAGTAACCCTCATCTATACTTCTGTAAGTAACTTCAATAAACTCATTGCTTCATCAAATTGGACCTCTATATGATTGTTATTTTGGTCTGTTGTTGAACTCCTATTTGGGGTAGACAGATGGTTGTAGAATGAACTAATGGATGAGTAAGCAAAACTGTGTGTGTGCCTGCCCATTCATATGAGCTTAGAAATATTATTCCAGGGCTTTAATCCTTGAGCGCCTACTGGGATAGGAATATCCATGAGATAGAAAATATTTTAGGATACAGAGATATTTAACATATAGATAGTGCAATAAAGAAATGTTTCAGTCAATGGGAGGTTTCACTCAACATGGGAACTATCACTGTACCTGGATGCAAGAGTCCTTGGAATGGCAATGGTGATTCTTGTCCAGTCTTCAAAGTCCCCAGTATGATACATGGTGGGCTCACTCAGCTCTCGGGAGTTCCCCTCACATCCTTTGCCTGCAGAAGCTGGGAAGCAGCCTTCTTTCACCAGGAACCAGGACATGCCGGCGTCATGTGAGTACTGAAGAAGAACTGGGGCGGTGCTGCTGAACTGACTGGCACAGCCTATGTTTAGCTGTTAAAAAGAAGAATTAGATAAGGTTTTGGTTTCCAGACATCACTCAGTAAACCAGACACTAAAGCACCCTATGCTCCTGCTTACTGAGTCTACAGGAAGTTTACAGTAGTAGGAAGGATGCAATCAATCTCAACCATAACCTTCCATAAAATCTGGAAGGCTCTGTTTAGGTGAGAAAAACATACTTTTTCAAAATGGGAATCTAAAAAAGATACCCATTTTTCTGGATTTCTTCTATAGAAGAGAGAAGTACAGGACTGCGGTGTGACGTCCCACACAGAAGATAAGCCAAGAAACTGCTTTGCCTTCCCTCCCAGAGGAGACCAGAGGGGAGAAGACGGAGAAACAACCCTCTCTTCCAGAACAGGAAGGTTCCAGAAAGAGGACTGGTCTCTGTTTTCTGTGGAACAAGCTCCTTCATTCTATGTTCTTGCCAAAGCTCAAGAAAGATCTAATCTTCTGTCGTAGCATCCATTAAGAGACAATCTAGCACTTGAAAGGACTGTCACATAAAATGAACATTGGCCAAAAGGTTATAAGAGATGAACCCTTGATTTCACTGCCTGAGCACAGCTCTTCATTTTTCTGTTTTCTTTTCTGTATGTAGAACCTCGTATTTTGGTTGTATAGTTGAAATAATCACCTAAGAACTTTTCTCCCATTTCCTATTCCATGTTATGTTATTAATACATGTAGCATTGCCTATTTGTCTCCTTCGGGTGTTAGGATAAATCCCTAGGAGTGGTATCATTGAGTCAAATACATAAAAACGGTTCAAAATTTTAGTTGTATTTCTTTAGTGAATGAATCAATTTTACCATCAGGTGTTATTGTAGTTTAAGACAGTTGACTTCTAAATTAATATAAAAATGAATTTTAACCTGCTCCATATTTTTGGTAAGTGTAACTTTCAGGCTCTTTTTAAAAAATTTTATTTAGTAATGCTGCGGGCACAACGTGAGGCTCAGTCACTATGGCCAGAGCCTATTTCTGCCACAGAACTCCTGTGACTACACACTTCACTCACTTGCTTCTGTAGTTTCTGAGTTTCTGATGAGATGGGGTCATATATTTTGTTTCTATATTCCTAGTGCCTAGTTTATCACATAGGCTACAGTTACCCAGAATGTATCAGTACTATATTTTTGTACTTTAAACTATGTATTTGTTTTCAATTATATATTTGGTTTCAACTATATATCATCAGTCCACCAATAATACATAATCCTAGGTTGTTCTAAACATTACACACTCTTGCCCCTTAAAAACCCAAAATAGTCAATAACCTTTTTCTTAGTTTTAAATTTCAGAATATCACCATGCAGAATGCCTACATTATCAGGATTTTGTGACTAATTAAATCTGATGAGATATAGTAGTATAGTATTCTAGAAATATATTTCCTATGAATGTTATTTTATTACCATCTAAGAGTTACCAAACATGAGTATATAGTCACAGACTGTTGACAATGCTTTTTAACATCAAAATCTAAACAAGAAAGGACAATAGTTCACTAATCATGTTACTTATGGTAAACTGTCTTGTTTACAGACCCACGGAAGTTACACTGAAAGGCTGACTAAAAAAACTGATCTTTTAATAACTCCATTTGTAAATTATTTAGTGTCTGCAACCTCCTGTTATGTAAGGACCATGTAGTTGAGCTAGCTCATTAAAACTGCATGGTTTTCGACTTCAGAATGCACCAATGGGATTTGATTTTAAACACAATGAAATTTTGATTAGGGCTCTGAGACAAGAGCTTGTCAAGGTAAATCCTCAGCACATGTGTTGATCTGTTACCACAGTGCGAACGACAATAAGGGAGTGGGAGAGCAGAGTAAAACCTACCGATTACAGGAAAGGAAACTGAAAGTTCAACAGAAAAATCTTAAAATATAGGCTCAGTGGCATAGCATATGGTTAGTATGTGTGAGGCATTTGATCCCAGCACCAAATAAAAGCATAAAATAATCCGTAAGTCCCCACACCACTAGTGAGCTGAACAGAAGTTGTCCAGTATGACTCAGAAGCACGGGATTCACTAAGTCACTCTCAGATAGAGGTGCTCAAAGCCAATTTTATTTTTAATTAGAAAAGTTCCATGACCATTTATATAGTAACATACAGACATAGCCACAACTTCGGGGACTTGTCAAAAACTAATTGTCTGTTTTTGTGAGTAGAACTGAAAACTCATCATTCTAAGACCAGAGGCTTCATTCAAATGACAATGAAAAACTTATGTTCCTTAGAAGTTTTGCTTATAAAAGTGTGAGATGTTTTAGTTCCTTGAACTGCTCTCCTTTTCTGTGTAAATACCTTAAACTGGAGTACATAGCCGGGCTTTAGGGTCAGATCTCGGGTGACTGCAAATCGGTCTCCATCTGATTTTCCAAACACCATGGCTGAAGGTGTGGCAGCACAGAAGGTTTCGTTTTTAGCCATTCCTTCATTTGCCAACATCAGCCACACGCTCATTTGGTTCATAGGGTAATCAAATGCTGGCTTCTCGTAGAAGTTCTGAGAGAGACAACACAAACAAAACAGAAAGACAGTCTGACAACTTTGAAAACAAGAAGGGAATTTCCAGGTCACAACACGCTGGTTCCTGTACCATTCACGCTTTTAGGAAAATACGAAAGAACATCTAAACTACTGTCAAAAATGCACTTTTTTCTCTTGATGACTTAACAACCAGAAAATTTTTTTATTATTTATTCAATTGTGCTTGTGTGCACATGTGTGAATGTATGTGTGTGTGTGTGTGTGTGTGTGTGTATAGAACCACCGGCGAATTCGGGAACCACCATGGACCACCTCCACCTCCTCCTTGTTTACTCTGCCCCGGGATTCACAGGCTCTGCCCTACCAGGACCAGAAAAGCAGGCCGCTCCCGCTTCTGCCCGGCGTCTATACGTGGGGTCTAGGATCCGAACTCAGGACCTTCCGCCTGCAAGGCAGAGGCTTAACCCCTGAGCCACCTCTCCAGCCTCCAGAAATATTTTTTCCTGCTATGCATCTACCTATTATTTAAACATGCTAACAAGTTTTCTTAGCTTGGCCAGACTTTATAAAGTTTATATTGGAACAAACTATGAGTTAGTGTCCTGGAGAGCTAAGTATCAACAAGTGAATCTGTGTTCTACCAGCCACTGTTAGACACTGTTCTTTTTTTTATATATAATACATTTTTATTATTATTTCAGCTCATACAAACTTAATAGGTACACCAGTTCCCTCCCTCCCTCCTCCCCCCCCAGCCCCCTCCTTCCCCCCCCCTCACCCCCCCCTCCCCATCCCCCCCCCCCCCCGTGCCTTCCGCCCCGATTCCCAGAGTCCTTTCTTGTGCATGCCTGACTGTCCTCTGGGCCCTCCTTTCCGATGAGGTACAAGGACCCAGTGGCATTTCCCTGAACCCCTTCCTGTGTTCCCCTTAAGCATAGGAACACTACTGTGGCTGTCAATCCCTTGCCTCCAAGGATCTTGGTGCCTTTAGCAGTTGCTAGACTTTGTGAGGTCAATAGTGTGTTGGACATTGCGCCGGGTATGCAATGTCCATTTATGATTGCTTCGGCCCTAACTTGTGTGGAGTATCTTGCAAATCATTGCTCCTCCCATCCTTTTGCTCTTATACTCTTACCGCCCCCTCTTCCACAAATGTCCCTGAGCTTCAGGATGGGGAAAGATTAGTCTGGCCTAGTTCTAGGTGGTTGATATAGAGTCTCTGAAGTTCTGGATAGTGGTTCGTTGATTTTCTTTAGCATAGACACTAAGTTCTTAAGGAAGCCAACCATTCTTTATCTCACCCACTCAACCAACCCTCTCTTTCTTGGAGTTCTGACATGTGGGAAATACCTGAGGCAAGGTTGGGTTGACAACTGGGATAACGTGCTTCTGCTTCTCAGACAGAATGATGATGTCATCAACAGCCCACTGGTCATAGTCCTCTCCTGAGAACACAGGCTGCCACCAGCGGAACCTGGTGCAAGGGGTCTTGGCAGCTGCTGGAAGCTCCAGATAGACGAATCTGCATGAAAGCAAATTGTTTATGGTTGGGAAGGACAATGAGGTAGAACATAGAGAGGCTTAGTTTCTCTTGATCCCTTGAGAGTTTTGAAGTTTTTGAGCTTGGACAGATCACAGAAGAGGCTTAATGGTATATGAAGGTTTAGTCTTGGAGCTGGAAGGATGGTTCAAGGGTTAAGACTCTGCCTCGCAAACAGAAAGACCTGAGTTTGGACACCAGATCACACATAAAAACAATAGGCAGGAATGGCAGTGGCCTTGCACTTCCAGCTATGGAAGAAGGAGTCAGGGAAACTCCAGACTGAAGCAAAAAGGAAGTAGAAGTAATACAGGATGATTCCCAAAGACACTTTTGGTGCTTCACAGGGATACACAGTGCTCTCTGATAAATACTGGGGGATGTGCACACACACACACACACATACACACACACACACACACAACTATTAAAAGAAGATTTAGTCCTTATCATACTTTTTTTGGAATTGCATCTTTTGTAGAAAAGGAAAAATATTTCATTGGCTTTTTATGATATAGGTCATAACTTTTTAAAGAAATTTCAAGAAAAGGATGCCCTTGTCCCTCATGGTATTCCATGTCTGGAGGTCATGAGTTCCATTCTTTTTCTCAAGAAAGACATGCTTTTTATGTGTTACTTCATTAAAATAGTATTTTTAAAAGTTTCAAAGTAATTCTTGATGATCATGAAAAAATATTGATCAAACTATTCACAACTTGCTATAAGAGATTGCTATTAATATTTTGAGGTACATCATTAGTTATAGTTTATTATATAAGCAAGTGTGTATTTATGTATAATTGGTACCTATATTTTAATATTTGCACAATGTCTATGTTTTCATCCATAGATATCCATAGACATTTTCTTATTACAAATAATTCTGGGGTGAAATCTTTATTTGCAAAGCTTTTTCTAGAACTTTGCTTCTTAGAGGCTTTGATACAATTTTAGTTCAGATTTCTAGAAATGAAATTATTGAGTCAAATAAACTAGCAATATTTAAAGTTCAGATTTTCCAGAGTCCTTTTGAAAGAGTTATAACAGTTTTCAGGATAGCATAAGATAGCCTAGCTGCCCTAGGCTAAGTTGAAACTCAGTGTTCTTATTAAAAAATGGTACACTGCCTGTTAAAAGGTAGAAATTTTTATGTGAAGGAACCTGAATATTATTTGTGTTTTACTGAAAGTCTGTGCTTTGTCTTTTGTTACCTTTATTGGTCCTTTTTGCCATTTTTCCAATAATGTCTTAGGGTTTCTCTTGGTAAGTTGTATAATGTCTTTATAAGGTCGTGGATTCATTGCTTCTCATATTTATTGTAAATATTTTTGTCAATTTGTTTTGCTTCTTTTTCTTTTTTTGACAACATAATTATACATGTTTTATAACTATATACATAGTTTTACATTTGCATGCAGTACACCTCTGTATAAGTAATTTCTCTTCTTAATTTTCCATTGAATTTGTAATATGCTTACCTCTGTTCCCAAGTTCAGATAGCAATCTACTATCTTAATGTATGTCTTAGTTACTCTTTTCTGTTACTTTGGGACAATACTCAGACAATCAGCTTACGGGAGAAAAGGGATATTTATTTGGTTTATGGTTCCAGAGGGAAAGCACAGTCCATGATGGCAAAAAAGGCATGGCTGACTGGCAGAAGCTGGAGGCAGCTTAAGCCACATCCATCATGGAAGCTCAGAGAGCGCCCAAGCTACAAACTTGGAGAACTGACTACTGAAAGAACATGGTGGGACTAAGCAACCTCGAGGACCACAGCCTGTATATGCCTTCCTCCAGGAAGGCTGCACCTCCCAAATGTGCCATGACCTTCTCAAACATCAACATCAACTAAGGATTAAAACATATGAGCCTGGGGCTGGAGAGGTGGCTCAGGGGTTAAGCCTCCGCCTTGCAGGCGGAAGGTCCTGAGTTCGGATCCCAGATCCCACGTATAGACGCCAGGCGGAAGCGGGGGCGGCCTGCGCTTCCGATCCTGGTAGGGCGGAGCCTGTGAATCCCGGGGCAGAAGGAGGTGGAGGCGTCCATGGTGGTTCGCGAATTCGTCCGTGGTTCTACACACACACACACACACACACACACACACACGCGCGCGCGCGCGCGCGCGCGCGCACATGCATATGCACACAGTTGAATAAATAATAATAATAAAAAAATTAAAAAAAAACCATATGAGCCTGTGGGGGAACCACTCATATTTCAAACCATGACATTGTAGGAAGCCTAAATTAATTTTGACAGTTTTCAGTGAAACAGTGACAATATAAATTCAGTTTTCCTCAAAAATCTACTATGATTTTCTAACATCACTTGATTTTTTCTTTTTAATATTACATTAAATAATCATTTATGTCATGGACAGTCAATATGTTCCTTTTCATACATAAATTCTTGTATGTATGTGTGTGCATGTTCGTGTGTGTGTGAGTGCAGGTGTGGTGCTCACGCATGTGTATGGAGGCCAGAAACAATCCTGAGTGTTGTTTCTCTCAGATGCTGCCTATTGATTCTCTTACTAGGACCCAGAGCATGTTGATTGGCTAGACTGGCTGGCCAGCGAGCCCTGGGAACTTTCCTGTCTCCACCTCCCTGGTACTGGGATTACAAGAATGTGCCAAGACATCTGATTTTTCACTTGGGTTCTGAGGCAAGTATAAAAACTTTATAATAAACTTTAATATCATATCTGATATTTTTATTTATTTTTAATAAATTTAAGCTAATTTTTTCAGTTCCCACAAATAGCATTATAATGAATTAAACATAAACTAAGAGAAATCTTTATATCACACTTTTCAATCTTTCTATTTAGAAATGTTATTTCAGCATTATTTTTCTTAATCTCTAAAAGGAATTTTGAAGTTTTTAGTTCTGTTTACAGATGTTGTTTGTTAAAGCTCTGTCCCATGTTTACTTTTACTGTGAATAGAGTCTTTCCTCACAGTTTCTAACTCAAAGATTATTAATCAATTTAGTGTCACAGAGTTGGAATCAGATGATTTGCTTAGTCATCCATATTTCCACGAATAATTTTTTAGTTTTTTCTTCCTTGTGATTTTACTTTTTCTTTTTCTTGTGTGTGCATATGAGCATGAGTGCATGTGCAGGGTTGTGTGTGTGTGTGTGTGTGTGTGTGTGTAGTTTTGAGGCCAGCTTTAAATGTCAGGTCTCAGGCACCTTCCATCTTTTGTTAAGCATAAGTCTTCTCATTGCCCTGAAACTGCACCAAGGATGCCGGGCTAGCTGGCCAGCGAGCTCCAGGGAGCCATCTGTCTACCTGTCTTTACATACCTAGGATTCAAAGTGCATGTCACTGTATTGGATTTGCAATGTGGGCTCTGAATTCAGGTCCTCATACTTGCAAGTAAGGTAAGTGCTTAAATAAGTAAGCCATCTCCTAGTCCTTTCTTTTCATTCATTCATTCATTAATTAGTTTTTAAGATAGTATCTCATTATATAGCCTAGGCAGTCTATAATTTGCTATGTAGTCCAGACTGTCATCCGACTTGAACTGTTACTGCCTCAGCCTTCTGAATACTAGGATTTGAAAGTCATTTGTCGCTACACCTGGTGAAATCAAATATTTTGCCTATTATTTGGGATTTTTCACAACTTCTTGAGTTGAGTCAATTTCTATTGTGAATAAGTATTCTGAATTTGAAGAAACATTGAAATTCAGTTTGTTTATACAGTTGTCTAGCTACTTTATTGAACTTCTAATAACTTCCAGGTTGACAATTAGGTTACTTGGAAAAATAATTTGTGGTGCTTTAAATTGTTGTTTAAACTATCCTGGCACCATTAACAATCCCTCTCTACTTACTGCGTCTAGAGGAACCTAAACATTTCTATTCAACATTTCTGACTGAATACTGTGTCTTGCCTGCTTTGGTTTCTGACTCTTATTAACATCTCTTAGAAAAATGTTTTGGCACATCTGTGTTATAGTAGGAAAAGTTCCATCATTTTTAAAGGGCCTAATATTTTAAAACAGCAAGCTTACAAGATGTCAATCTATAAAATAGTCAATTTAGGTAACATGTTTAACATACATTCCATTTGTAAGAATTAGTTCAACATTTTTTTCAATAAGGTTTTTGATATTAGAAGAAGACTCAATTATAATATATAAGACAGAACAACATTAATATATTAAAGCTTAAAATAATCAATAGAAAATAGATGAATAATACTATCTTCATAAATAAGGTAGAATAAAAAATACTCTTAAAGTTGTATTTTCTAATAGTTTTGTACAGGTGATACTAACAGGAATCATTTCCCCAAACTCTTCAACATTGTTGCCAAAAGACATTTCATTGCAAATAATATTGTCTATAAAGACAGAAATAAATCAGTGAAAAGTTTTAGAAAGCCTGAATTCTAAGGACTCACTTGCACCCTGTATAGAAATCAGTGAATACAACGGTGTGAAAGTTTAGAGCAAAAACAAAAACAAAACAAAAAAACAAAAAAAAAACCCTACTCTAATAGTTGAGCGTACACAGAAGAAACAAAAGCAAAGCCCACAGATGGAATTGGGCACGAAGCATCACTGCATCATAGGTAAATTATTAGAGCTTTTCTTTTAAGTCATTTTTCTCTGAAATCTATAGCTCTTGCCCCTAAGGTTCACACCAAGTATAGATATTTCTCCTGAGTTCCATGCTGGCCTATGGGGGAATGCTGCCTTGTCAGACACTGTGCAGGTTTGGGAGGGTAGGTCTCATTCCAGTGAGCTCCTGGACGCAGCAGCCCTGTCCTCTTTGGCATGACCGTTAGGCTCTTACCATCTCACCGATCCCTCTTCTGTAAAATTCTCTGATTTTTAGGATGGGAGGAAGTTTGGTTGACCTGATTTGGGTTGAGTGTCTTAAAACATCTTTCTAAAGGTATTTGAGACAGGGTCTTAGTCTGTTACTGGGACCTGCTTGGAAACTGTGGAGATCCTTCTACTTTAGCTTCCTAAGTGCTAAGAAGTCAGCCCATGTCACCACAGCTGGTTAAAATTACTAACAAGTCAAGAATGAAGACAAGTGATTCTCTCCAGTTACCTAAATGAGATGGGACCATTCTATATTTACTTTTCCTTCACGTTAAATATTATGAGTCTGTTAAATATTATGCAGTGGTCAGCATTGTGATATTTACCATCCTTGGAAGACCCACCAGGCAGAAGGTTACCTAGGTTTGCTGAAGTCTGAGAAGTACATCTCTGCCAGCAGGTGCCACTGGATGCCACCGTTGTTGCTGTACTGAAGGAGGACACCCTCCTCTCTGCTGTCGGGCTTGTTGCATGCAGAACTCTCTCCGCCTATCTGGATGTAGAACTGGACAAAGTCCACCCAGGAAGTATCCAGATCCCAGCTCACCAGCTGCCTTTTCCCGGCCTTTTCAAAAGACAGAAAAATCAGTCAATCATTTGAGAACTCTTTGGCATTTTATTGTGTGGTTTCAATGGGTTCGAGCATCTTAGCACTATGTTTTATCCCAAGTTTATACTGAGGAGGGCAAATTCTACTTTTCTATTGTCTCTAAATTGGCTTTGGTTCCTGTTCCAGCCTTAGCTAAGGCTCTAGGGATTTTCCTATATCAAAGGGAAAATCTTGGGAAATTTTCCTGTAGGCAGAGTCGTCGGGGAAGAAAGACTATCAGGAGGTCTGTGTGTAAGATGTATGTTGTATATGTGGTGTGCATGTGTGAAGGTCTGAATGACCTTAGGTTCTGTCCACATTCTTTTTTCTTTTTGAAGCAAGGTTTCTCATTGGCCTGGATTCACCCACCAGACTAGGCTGGCTGACAAGTGAGCCCTGGGAATACAGGTGTGTGTCTCACACCTGACTTTTTTAAAAAGGTACATTCTGGGAAATCAAACTCAAAATGACTGAGCCATTTCCCCAGGCCAAGAGCTAGGTTTGAATCTCAGCCTTTTATTTCTATTGCTCACCAATATTGTGTTTTTTTTCTGAGCCTTCATTTTCCTTCAAGGTACAAAATGGGTAATAATACTTGCCTCATAGAGTGTTGTGATAATTAAATGTAATAATATATGACGTGTAAGTTGTCTAGCACACTATGAGCCTCTTGAGGGAAAATCACTTCTTGATACCAACCGTTCACAACCCTATCTCCTGAACCAATAGAAGTGAAATGGGAAAGATAGAAACTTTGTGGCAAAAGAAAGTTTTCAGGCTGGAGAGATGGCTCAGGGGTTAAGACTCTGTCTCACAGGCAGAAAGTCCTGAGTTTGGATTCCAGGTCCTATGTAAAAATGCCAGACCGCTCCCACTTCTGGCCCATTGGAGCCTGGGAAATCCGAGAGGGAACAAGAAGGAGGTAGAAGCAATCCAGAATGATTCCTGAAGTCACCCTTGGTCCTTCACAGGGACACACAGTGCCTTCTGACACTGACACTAACATTGACACACACACACACACACACACACACACACACATACACACACAATAAAAATATTTTTTAAAAAAGAAAGCTATTTCTTAGGCTCCTACACTGTCTGCCTGTAACTCTCAAATATGAAGCTTCCAAGGTGGTATTTAAGTAAGTTTTTAAACTACCAGACATATTCTTTTTATTGTAAAGGTGTTAATGAGTTTCTGCAAATCTAGTCAGTTGCTTCCTTTGCTTGATACATATGTACCCTGCATGACAGGATACTGCTACACACAGATCCACAAGAAGCTTACCATTCCTGTTATTCATAAATTGTTTTGTGCTAAGGACCCTGAAAGAAAATTTGCTTTTGAGATCTTTCCATCTGAGCAAAGCTAACCTACGGACTTATCTGTACTGGTCTTGGAGATGCACAGAGTTGATTGGAAGTCAGAAAGGAAAATCTAAATGAAGCGCAGAGTATAGTGAAACATCCCCACCGTGAGCCCTATTTTAGCCCATTGAGCTCACGGAGAAAGGCTCCGGTTGTCAGAAGATGTAAATATTTGGTGATGATTAAAAGAATGCATTGCTTTTGATAGAAGCCAATTGAGAGTATCCAAAATAAACCAGGGCATCTGCAAAATGACAATGAAAGTGAATTTCAAGTCAGGAACTCATTCTTTAGAAGTTTGTGCTTGAGAAAATCCTACAATTGACAAGCATTTTTATTTTATATATGTTTCAACTTTTTTTTTTAGTGTTCATTTGAAATACAGTAAGTGAGAAAAACCTCAGGGACTCTGGTATTTTCATACCTCAGAATCACTGCAGGAAAAGTGTGTTTTTAGAAGAAATGCTTAGAACAAAGCCAGCTAATTTGAACCTAGGAAACGTCTATGAAAAACGCAGCATATCTTTACACCCCACCCCGCTCCGCCAGTCGGGACGCGCGCGCGCGGTCCAGCCGGGCCTCACCCCGCGCCCTAGGACCCCAGGTCAGCCCACAGGGACCCGGTTCCGACTCCCACCATCCAGCCGGAGCCGCGCGCGGGAGGGCCCAGGGACGAGGAGGACCTCCCCCTGAGCCCGGGCCCCGCCCCGGCTGCCCTCGGGTTAAATAGCTCCGCGCCTACACTGCCATCCTCCCTTTACATCCCACCCCGCTCCGCTGGTCGGGAGGCGCGCGCGGTCCGGCCGGACCTCACCCCGCGCCATGGGTAAGTTTCCGTTCGGGCCCCGCCCACCAGGACCCCAGGCCAAATAATTCAGTTTAGTGAAATTGAGAGATCTTAAGAGTTAAAATGACAATGCCAAAGTCAAAGTGCAAATCCATGAGAAGCAACACTCAAGTAAACAAATTTCCCACTGAAGAAATTAATCCTATAATGTTAGACTCCAACAAGAACAAACCCACGGAAAAAGGCCAAGAAAGCCTCACCCAGGATAAAGTCTTTCAAAATATGATCATTACCATGTTCAATACTATGAAAGAGGAAATCCGGGAGGAATTACATAATCGAATCAATCGCTTTGAAGAGGAACACAACAGACATCTGGAGGAGTTGAGAAAAACAGTGCAAGAAACAAAAAGTGGCATAGAGCAGTTAAAACAAACTCAAGCAGAGTTTAAAACTGAGCTAAAAGAAAAGTTATCCTCAACCCAGAACGCCACAGAGAGTCTTATCAACAGAACTAATGAAGCAGAAAACAGAATTTCAGACCTTGAAGATAAAGTGGGAGTACTAACAGCTCAATGGAAGAGGTTGTTAAAGCCAAAAAGATACTTGAGAGAAATATACAAGAGATATGGGACACCCTGAAGAAGCCTAACATGCGTATTCATGGAATACCGGAGCAAGAATCTCAAAATACCACCCCTGAGGAAATTTTTCAAACGATGATCAAGGAAAACTTTCCTCATCTAAAAAAAGAGAGGCCCATTCATATACAAGAGGCATTCCGCACCCCAAACAGATACGACCAAAATAGAAGCACGCTGCGGCAAATAATAGTTAAAACACTCCACATTCAAGATAAAGAACTGGTGCTGAGAGCTTCAAGGGAGAAAAAACAAGTCACTTTTAAAGGTAAACCTATTAAAATAACAAATGACTTCTCAGTCGAAACAGTAAAAGCAAGAAGAGCTTGGAGAGACATACTTCAAGTATTGAATGAGCAAAAATGTCAACCCAGGCTGATTTACCCTGCAAAACTATCCGTCATGATCAAGGGAGAAAGAAAAATTTTCCAGCACAAAGACAACTTTAAGGGATACATGTCCACCAAACCAGGCCTTCAAAAAATGCTAGAAATGATACTCAAGCATGAAGAAAAAAACAGGCATATCCAGGAGAACAGAAGGCAAATATAACACCATTAAAAGCGAAGCAATATACTTATAAAAGCTACTAAACATAATAAATGTCTGGAATTAACAATAGTTTCTCCATTATAACACTAAATGTTAATGGAATTAATTCACCGATCAAGAGACGCAGATTACAAACTTGGATTAAAAATCACAATCCATCAATCTGCTGCCTGCAGGAAACCCATCTCACCACAAAAGATAGGCGCGCTCTAAAAATAAAAGGCTGGTCAACAATTCTACAAGCAAATGGAAGCAGAAAACAGGCAGGGGTAGCCATTATGCTATCAGACAAAGTGGATTTCAAACCAAAGAAAATTATAAGAGACACGGATGGATACTACATTTTAGTCACAGGTACAATTCACAGGAAGACTTCACAATACTGAACATATATGCACCTAATACAGGCCCCTCCACATTCATTAAGAAAACCCTACAGCGTCTAAAGCAAGAAATCAACTCCCAAACGATAATTCTTGGAGACTTCAACACCGCCCTCTCAACATGGGATAGATCAACAGGTCAAAAGCTTAACAGAGACACTTTGGAACTTAATCAAACCCTGAAAGAAATGGACCTTACAGATCTCTATCGAACTTTTCACCCACGTACCAAAGAATACACATTTTTCTCAGCAGCACACGGAACTTTCTCCAAAATAGATCACATATTGGGCCACAAAATGAATCTACACATATACAAGAAAGTTGAAATTCTAACCTGTGCCCTATCAGACCACCACGGCCTAAAGCTGGACATCCACAACACATCAAACAAGAGAAAATACACTAACTCCTGGAAACTTAACACTATGATGCTGAATGAGAACTGGATTCAGGAAGAAATTGAAAAGGAAATTCAAGATTTCCTGAAAGTGAATGATAACGAAAATACAACTTACCAAAATCTCTGGGACACAATGAAAGCTGTTCTAAGAGGTAAGTTCATAGCTGTTAATGCTTATGTCAAAAAAATGGAAACATCAGAAATAAACAACTTAACAATGCAGCTTAAAGCTTTAGAGAAACTAGAGCAATCTGATCCCAAAAGTAGTAGAAGAGAGGAGATTAGCAAAATAAGGGGAGAAATATCTGAAATCGAGACTAAGAAAACGATAGAAAAAATCAACCAGTCAAAAAGCTGGTTCTTTGAAAAAATCAACAAGATTGATACACCCCTAGCTAAATTAACCAAAAGCAAGGGAGAGAAAACCCAAATTAACAAAATTAGAAATGAACATGGAGGTATCACTACTGATACCCAAGAAATCCAGAGAATTATAACATCATATTTCAAAAATTTATACTCTGTGAAGTTTGACAACACAAAAGAGATGGATGAATTTCTAAGTAAACACAACTTACCTAAATTGAATCAGGAAGTTGTGAATTATTTAAATAGTCCTATAACATATAAGGAAATTGAGAAGTAATCTTGAATCTTCCCACCAAAAAATGTCCTGGACCAGATGGATTCAGCACAGAGTTCTACCAGACATTTAAGGAGTTAATAACACCAATACTCCTTAAACTGTTCCATCAAATAGCAAAGGAAGGAACACTACCAAATTCTTTCTATGAAGCTAATATCGTTTTAATCCCAAAACCTAATAAAGATTCACTGAAAAAAGAAAACTATAGGCCGATCTCTCTGATGAACACAGACGCAAAGATTCTCAACAAAGTCTTAGCAAATCGGATTCAAAAACATATTAAAAAGATCATTCACGGGGACCAAGTAGGCTTCATCCCCGGCACATAAGGTTGGTTCAACATACGCAAATCAATAAATGTAATTCATCATGTAAACCAGTCCAAAGTCCAAGACCACATGATACTCTCGATAGATGCAGAAAAAGCTTTTGACAAGATCCAACAGCCTTTTATGATCAAAACGCTAGAGACAGTAGGAATGGAAGGAACCTTTATCAATATAATAAAAGCTGTATACAACAAGCCCACAGCAAGGATTATACTTAATGGGGAAAAACTTGAAGCATTTCCACTTTGATCAGGAACTAGACAAGGCTGTCCACTGTCACCACTTCTTTTCAATATTGTACTTGAAGTCTTAGCCGACGCCATAAGACAAGAAAGGGATATAAAAGGGATTCAAATTGGTAAGGAAGAAGCCAAGTTATCTCTATTTGTAGATGATATGATCCTATACCTGAGTGATCCCAAAAGCTCCACCAGGAAGCTCCTGGAATTAATACAGAAGTTCAGCAGGGTGGCATGATACAAAATAAATGTGCAAAAATCAGAGGCTTTCCTATATGCCCAGAATGAAAGAAGTGAAAAAGCCTTGAGAGAAACAATCCCATTTACTATAGCCCCTAAAAAAATGAAATACCTTGGTATAAACCTAACGAAGGAGGTAAAAGACCTTTACAATGAAAACTTTAAAACCCTAAAGAAAGAAATAGCAGAAGACACCAGAAGGTGGAAAGAACTCCCTTGTTCCTGGATTGGCAGAATCAACATCGTAAAAATGACCATCCTATCAAAGGCAATATACAGATTCAATGCTATACCAATCAAAATCCCAAAGCAATTCTTTAAAGAAGTTGACCAAACAATCTCAAAGTTCATATGGAGGCACAAAAGACCCAGGATAGCAAAAACAATCCTGAGTAACAAAAACACAGCTGGAGGTATTGCCATACCAAACCTTAGTCTATACTACAAATTCATAGTTATAAAGACAGCCTGGTACTGGCTCCAAAATAGACACACAGATCAATGGATAAGGATTGAAGACCCAAATATAAGCCCACAAAGTTACAGCCATTTGGTCTTTGACAAAGGGGCCCAAAGAATCCAATGGAAAAAGAACAGCATCTTCAACAAATGGTGCTGGCAAAACTGGATCTCCACATGCAGAAGATTAAAGCTGGACCCGTACTTGTCACCTTATACAAGACTTAATTCCAAATGGATCAAGGACCTTGATATCAGGCCAGAGACTATAAAAACCATAGTTGAAAGGATAGGGAACTCCCTCGAGCTGATTGGGCTAGGCCAACAGTTCCTAAACAGACATCCAATGGCACAGTCACTGCTACCAACTCTCAACAGTTGGGATCTTGTGAAATTAAAGAGCTTCTGTTCAGATAAAGAGATTATAACGCGAGCTCAAAGGCAACCCACAGAATGGGAGAAAATCTTCACTAACCACACATCTGATAGAACTCTGCTGTCCAGAGTGCACAAAGAACTTAGAAAACTAAACTCCAAGGAAACCAATGGCCCAATTAAAAAATGGGCCCTGGAACTTCAAAGAAACTTTACCAGGGATGAAATTAAAATGTCTAACAAATATCTGAAAAAATGCTCCACTTCCTTAGCCATCAGGGAAATGCAAATCAAAACTTCCCTGAGATATCATCTCACCCCGGTCAGGATGGCAAAAATCCACAGTACAAACAACAACAAATGTTGGAGAGGATGTGGAGAGAGGGGTACTCTCCTACATTGCTGGTGGGAATGCAGGCTCATACAGCCACTCTGGCGAGCCGTCTGGAGATTCTTAAAGAAATTAAAGATTGAAATGCCATACGACCCTGCTATTCCATTTTTGGGAATAACCCCCCATACAGCAGAGGTTCACCTCGATAGCACAAGCACAACCATGTTCATAGCAGCACTGTTTACAATAGCAAAGTCATGGAATCAGCCCAAATGTCCAACAGTTGACGAGTGGATAAGGAAAAGTGGTACATCTATACAATGGAGTACTACTCAGCCATTAAAAATGATGAATTACTGGAATTTGCCGGGAAATGGATGTCATTAGAAACAATTATATTAAGTGAAGTATCCCAGACCCAGAAAATTAAGCGCTGTATGTACTCCCTAATAGGTGGCTCCTAGTACCAAACCCACCCAGCCCACCTAGAGACAGTAATTGCAAGGATTATGAACAGGAGGGATGGGGTAGGAGGGCCACACCAGAAACAAGGAGAGAAGGGACCATGTTACAGCAGGGAAAATAGGCCTCCACCAAGGACCCAAATAAGTAATGAGACATCTGATTAAGTTCACAGACTTTTGTTCCTGATCATTTACTACTGAGGGGGTGTGATCTCACCAGAAGAGGAGGGCATATAGTCTGGCAGATAAAAAGTAACCATTCTGCAAATGGGTGATAGACCCCTCCCTCACTGTGGTTTCCCACTTTTATTACATCTACCTTTGAATGTGCTTTTATCACAAGACTCTAACAGCTTTTTGTCTCTGGCCAGGGGATAACATACAATGCCCACCAGGATGGAGTGAAGGGCATTGCAGGAGCAGCAAAACTGCAAAAGAAAATCAACAAACCACAATCTAGAACTTCAGAGACTCTATATCAACCACCTAGAACTAGGCCAGCTTAGTCTCTCCCCATCTTGAAGCTCAGGGAATTTTGCGGAAGAGGGGGCGATAAGAGTGTAAGAGCAAAAGGATGGGAGGAGCAATGATATATAAGACACTCTATACTAGTTAGGGCTGAAGCAATCATAATTGGACTTTCCATGCCCTGTGCATTGTCCAACACACTGTTGACCTCACAAAGTCTAGCATTTGCTAAAGGCACCAAGAGCCTTGGAGGTAAAGGATTGGCAGTCACAGCAGTGTTCCTATATTAAGGAGAACACGGGAAAGGGTTCAGGGAAAGGCCACTGGGTCCTTGTACATCATCGGAGAGGAGGGCCCAGAGGAAAATCAGACATGCACAAGACAGGACTCTCTGGGAATTGGGGCGGGAGGCACTGGGGGATGGGGAGGGAAAGGGGTGGGGAGGGGGAGCAGGGAGTACAGGGGGAGGAGGAGGGAGGGAGGGAACTGGTGTACCTAATAAGTTTGTATGAGCTGAAATAAAATAATACATAAAACACACACACACACACACACACACACACACACACACACAAAAAAAAAAAAAAAAAAAAAAAAAAAGAAAAAGAAAAAAAAAAGAAAAACGCAGCATGTGGAAATGAGCCAGAAAGAGAAGAAGGTGAGGAAAATTAACAAATCCAATTATCCCAATTAGCTGGTTGGAATGAGGGTCTGTTGTAAAATTCACAGAATAAGTTTGTTTTTCCAGAAGGTGATGGTGTTAGTCTACAGAGGCTTGGAAACTTTTTTTTTTTTTCAGGACTTTTGTAATTGACGGAAAATATTGCACACATGTTTAGTTTGGCAAGGTAAGTGTTTTTTCCTACAGAAGAGCACACATCATTTTCTTTTGTTCAGTGACTTGAAATGCTAAACATTGTTTAAAGGAATAAAAACATGAAAGGGCAATGGATTATGATAAAATTTTTGTTGGAAGTTAGATGCTTCTATGATCAACGGATTCATGCATGAATAAATGATATCAGCACATATGATATGTGTCTCCATGACATGCGTTGTTGTAACAGTCTAAGCATCTCTTCATTTCTGGAGTATGGGAACTAACCTGCAGTTGATTTGAAATATTGTGAGAAGTATCTCAGTCATTCTGGTGTTTTTGTGCCTCAGCATCTGGGTGGGAAGAATGTTTTATAGAAGAAAAACTAAATTCTAGCTGAATGTTTTACCTAGAGGTCAGTTCGGCTACTGGGACATTGCATTCTGCCAGGGTACTCTAAGGAGAATAATGGAAGCACAACCAAAATATATATGTGTGAGAGAAAATTTATAAGAATATAGCAATTGCTATAGGTTCTGAAAACTTCGTTCACACAGAAACCTCTGAGCAGAGGAGGCAGAGAGGGCGCACAGCAGGGCAGCAGAGCAGGAACAGAGAGGCAGGAAAAGAGACACAACCTTGGGTGATGGGATCTTCGTTTCTAGAGCGGAGGCCTCATGCATTGGAAATGAATACAAGCTATGCAAGGGAAGGGTCTTGGAGAGCATCCCAAATGTTTGTGGTGGGGAAAATTGGAGGTATGATTTTAACAAGGATTAATTCAGGGTGGTGTGCAAATGGATTAGAACTCTTCCTTTTGATATGACCCATTCTCCATTTCAAAATATTTGTTCATGGGGACTGCTGAATTATGTGTTTCATTTCTCTGCCAAACCAGTGAGCCCATGAGCCTTGTCTTTGGCTTCCAGAGATCTATATACTCCTCCGAGAACACTGAGATGCCCATCTGAAGCTTTCCTCGCCCTTCTCTGTGGAACTGTGTAGAAAGCCGTACGGCTAAGACTCATTCTCCTGGGAATGGCTGGTCTGAAAAGAAAGAGGAGAATGTTCTGTGGATTTCTGAGTTGTCTTTATTCTATTTTTTTTTGGTTTAAGATGATTTTTGCCACTTAAAATTCTAAACAGATCCATATAACAAGAAAAAAAGCAAAATAAAAAAATGGCCTTGAGGTATTTTGATAAAATCCAGAGGGAAAGGCTGGATTGGAAGATGAAGGTAAAGTTTTATTTTTGAAATGATGATTTAAAGTTAGTGGCAGAGTATGTATGTGGGAAAGTTCAGTGATACTAACTTGAAATTTACTCTCAGAAAATAGAACTGTGATAATAGATACTTATTAACTTGCTCTGTGTGTCCAACACAAGTCAGTGTTCTTTTCATTAACTCACTTATTACTCCCAACATTCCCCTTTACAGACAACAACAATTCTGAGATGTGGAGAGATAATTTTGCAAGCTGTTCCAGTATGTGAGTTGTGGAATGTAGACACACCCACAGTTTAGGTAAATGAGAAGAATTTTGGTATATAACCTTGACTTTCACGTGCTTAAATGTGTGTATGCACATATACATTTGTCAGGATATTTGAGTGCATATTGGTGAGATATTTATACTCTTCAAATTGATGTTTATAGGAAAAATGACCTTCCTATTGCAAATTTTAATGTATACAATGCATATTGATCACATTGGCTACTGTCTCTAATAAGAGTTATCAGGGGGCCTTCTGTGTCCACATCTAGGAAATGTGAAGTGGAATCCATGCTGTGGTTTTTTTTTCATTGTCTGTCTCTTTACTTGCTGATTCTTTGTTTTGCACCTGCATCAAAACAAAATTAGAACCTATTTTTGTACCTGCATAAATTAACTTGTTTTGGCTTTCTGCCCAAACAGATTCTGTAGCATATCAGCCCTATGTTCTATCACTGACACCTGACTATTTTTATGGGATGTCAAGCGAGACACTTACAATCATCCTGGAATTAGTGGTTTAATACTTTTTGGAAAGAAATGGCACTAAGCGTTCCACATGCTGAAGACAGTTGCCAATAGTTGGAGTTGGACATATCACTTGAGCTGAAGACTGGATCTGCTTCTCCTCTTTTCTCTTGTACAGAAGATGAATTAGTGCAGAGAGGAAAATGAAGATCTGCCTGAACCACAGCAAGGGATAGAGCGAGATTGTTCCCACTTTCAACCTCAACCAAGCAA
This sequence comes from Typhlomys cinereus, assembly GCA_023101885.1. Classification (NCBI taxonomy): domain Eukaryota; kingdom Metazoa; phylum Chordata; class Mammalia; order Rodentia; family Platacanthomyidae; genus Typhlomys; species Typhlomys cinereus. The sequence continues at coordinate 1,939,693 of JALPQD010000166.1, read as the reverse complement.
CATGGGTTGGTGGTATTTGAAGAGAATTAGCTTTTTTCTGCTTAGTTTCTGGGTCTCTAGTTAGTATCTACCAATTTGCATGCCCAACTGGGTGCTTCCACTGGGGAAAGCTGAACCTAAAAATGTTTGATGCAGCATTCCACGCATCAGCAGATTCTATCAGCTGCCACCAAACTAAGAGTGAACAGATCTTCAGATATTTGATCACTGTGGACAGTGGGTCAGTACTCTAGGAACAGATTTGCAAACCCCATCCCTACTGTCATTTCTCCTCCCTCTATCCCCAAGACTAATACAATGAAAAATTCAATAAACCTTATAGGAATGCATGCCAGAGACTCTTCTATGTGATTGCTACACACTAAAATCTACACAAGAATCCTAAGGAGACGAACTCTTTTATTGTTCCCACACTGCAGATGCAGAGTTGCTGCCCTTCATCTCTAAGCTCTATCTCTTCCTCTCCTGTTCATCCCACTCACGCATCCAGAAATATCCAAATGCCAAAGTGAGGACAGACCAAGTCCTTACTCCAGTCAATGACTGACTGTCAGACATAAGCCTGCCTGGAACTTGAATAAAAGAAAAAAAATTGAGATATAAATCAACTGCAAGAATTTCAAGGGGCCTAGGACTGTCACTCAGTAGAAGAGTGTTTACCTACTATGTTGGAGTCATTGAGTTTAGTCCTTGGTATTGCAAAATAAAACAAAATACAAAAGCAACAGGAGTTTAAACTGCTTTAACCTGGATTTCTAGTAAATAAAACCAATCATAAAACTACAAGTTTCCCAAGATGTGGTGAAAGGACGGCCATATTGCAATGCCCACTCAAAATCAAGGAGTGTTTGAAAGCAATTCCATATTTGTACTTGTGAGATTCAGGCTGTCTTGTTCCCAATCACATGTAAAAATGGCTATTGTCCCGAAGGCTCATCCAATACCTTGCTGAAATACAGAGAGGATCCAGAAGAGACAACTCCACAGCCTTGCTCTGGCTTTACGATTTCTCCCCCGATAACTTCTTGCCAGTCAGACTCCCAACCGTTCTGGTTCTCAAAGTCTGACATAATTGTGGAAGGAAGTGCGGCTTCTGGGCGGCATTCGGTGCCTTGGTATCCCTGGTCACACCTATGAGAGCAGGGTACAGGGACCAAGTCAACTGAGATGCTATGGTCTTGCTTCCTAGGTTCTTCCCTCACACCATAGTTCCTCAGTGCCTACCCTCTGCACAGACTTTTCTATAGCATTTATGTGTGGTGCTAAGAGTACTTAGATTATATAGTTTATATGAAATTGAGGTCTGGAGAAATAGTGAAGGCGGATACAGGCTGTGCTTACTCTGGGAAGACAGCTGAGACTTCTCCCATTGCCTTAAAAAGCTACATATGAAGGTCTGATTGCTCAAGCATCATGTAACTCTGGACATGTGTTATAGTTCTCCCTTCTGATTAAATTATGTCTAATTTGGGTCTTTAAGATTTCAAGTATGTTTCTCTCTCATCCTCATTAGTGATAATCACCTTCTCCCCATGTGCACAACCTCGAGCTTTGGGTGAAGTGGTATAGGAAAGCATGTGTCAATGTTTGATTGGTGATTTAAGGCACTCAGTAGAAGAGATGGAAATGCTAGTAGGGCTCTTGTAAATGCACTTGAAATTTAAGCCCAGGAGGTCTTGCCTTGAGTTTAGAATGTATGACTTTCCACTCATTCTACTGTAACAGTGCCTTTTCCATCTAAAATAAGATCAGAAAGGAAGGCTTTCTTTTGGCTACTTCATGAGGAATGAGTGCTGACTTGGATGATAATTGCTGGGGTGAACTCAGATACCCTACCCCAGGAGAGGGGGTTGATTTGCATGCTCAGGAGAACATACCTGCACATGCCATGGTCACAGGAGCCATGCCCGCTGCACATGTTGGGGCATTGCTGTCCAATGTAAATGCTGTCTAAAGCCCACTCATCCTGGGCTGTGTAATAGCTCTGACTCCACCGGAATCGGGTGGCACTGGACCTAGAAACAAGATAGGTGACAAAAGTAGTGCTTCAAAGAATATCAGCATTCAACACAATCCAGATAACTGACTTTCTGAAATTTCTGTTTAGATGCCCAGCATCTTTCCATTGCTTGATTTCTACTTGGTTACTTTGTAGTTCAACAACTCTGTCATGAGACAAAGCTAAAAAAGAACATATATTAGTCACACTTTATTTTTTTTTTGATGGAAAACTTCATGAATTTGCATGTCATTCTTGTGCAGGGATCATGATAATCGTTTTCATATCCAATCTTCTCCATTCCAATTTTAGTATATGTGCTGCTGAAGTGACCCCTAGACACACTTTAATCTTATTTAAGTTTAGGCACTTTAAAGAAAAAAAATTGAAAATCTGACGCTAGATTCTACTTTTGGGAATATTCCCCCATACAGAAAAAAATTCACCTCAACAGCACAAGCATGACCATGTTCATAGCAGCACTGTTCACAATAGCAAAGTCATGGAATCAACCCAAATGCCCAACAGTTGATGAGTGGATAAGGAAAATGTGGTACATCTATACAATGGAGTACTACTCAGCCATCAAAAAAGATGAACTAATGAAATTTGCCGGGAAATGGATGGAATTAGAAAAAATTATATTGAGTGAAGTATCCCAGACACAGAAAATGAAGTGCCATATGTACTCTCTAATAGGTGGAGCCTAGTACCAAACCCAGTTAGTGACACACTCAAAGATAAATCTCTGTAATAACTACAGTAATTGCAATGATTATAAACAGAAGGGAAGGGAAGGAGAGAGGGGATTATGCTACAGCAGAGAAAATAGGCCACCATCAAGTACTGTAAGTAAGTAGTGAGACATCTGGTTAAGCTCACAGACTTTCCTTCCTGGTCACTGGGGCTTGATCTCACCAGACAGATCTCTGCATAGAGTCTGGCAGATGGATGGTAACCATACTGCAAATGGGAGACTGATCCCCACCCTCCACGGTCTCCTACTCTTATTCCATCTACCTTTGAATCTACTCTTATAGTAAGACTATATTTTAACAGCCTTTTATCTCTGGCTAGAAGGTGACATCCAATACCCATCAGGATGGACCCAAGGGCAGTGCAAGAACAGCAAAACTGGAAAAAAACCCAAACAAACCATAATTCAGAATATCAGAGACCCTACATTAACCACCTGGAACCAGACCAGCCTAATCTCTCCCCATTCTAAAGCTCAGGGAAATATGCGGAAGAGGAGGTGGTAAGACTGTAAGAGCCTAAAAATGGGGAGGAGCAATGATATGCAAGATACTCCACACAAGTTAGGTTTGAAGTAATCATAATAGGACTTTGCATGACCTGCACAATGACCAACATATCATTGAACCCCCAAAGTCTAGCATGGATCACAGGCACTATGATCCTTAGAGGCAACGGATTAACAGCCACAATAGTGTTCCTATACCAAAGGGGAACACAAGAAAGAGCTCTAGGCAATGCTGCTGAGTCCTTACACCTCATCAGAGAGGAGGACCCAGAGGGAAGTCTAACATGCACACTAAAGGATGCTCCAGGGATGGGGGGGGGGACTGGGAGAAAGGGAGGGGAGGAAAGGAAGGGGAAAAGGGGGGAGGGAGTAAGGGGATCCAAGGAGGGGTAGAGGGAGGGAGGGGACCAGGGTACCTATTAAGTTTGTATGAGTGGAAAAAAAGTGAAAGAAATCTATTAAACAAAGTGTGTCTTTCACAAATGAAAATACAAAATATTTAACCGAGAGTAATATAATTTCTTACATAAGCATATCAATGATGATTTGAAGACTTTCAATTACTTTCAAGTAAAAAACCAAAACATTTGTATGGTAATATTTTAGGATGGAGAAGACATACTGTTATACGTATGTGCTATTATAAAGAACATCTGGGGCCTGTACTGTCCTAATTTACGAAACACAACTTGCTTGGGTTTCACAGATTGGCTGATCTTAGGAAAAGCTAAACATTTGGAGTCTTAATTCATTGAAACCAGATGTAAAGGCCAAAGAATAGGCTTCAAGGGCCATGTCAAGATGGTTTCCAATCATTGATACTTCAACAAATTCTTCTGAAAATCACCCCACCTTTTTTTCCTTAGGAATTTTCAGAGCCCTGTAATGAATTACTTTTTGTCAAAGCACCAGATAAGATAATAGCAGCAAAAGGGTTCACAGCGTTCTTATGCATGCTTAGTCCCATCAATTAAATCATTCCCATTTCACTCTTGGCAGATATATTTGATCTTAATGCTTCTGAATGAACCACCGAAATTACCTGCATCAAATATACTTATTAAGGACCACTAAGTACATCACAGACTTAAATCCAGAGGAAACATTTGCTGTTTGTTTTACAAAGGTTCTGTTGCTAATTGACTGCATTTTCATTCATAGTAGGAAATTCCAGACATCACTGAACCTCTCCAGTAGACACAGGTTAGTTTGCTTAGCAGCACCTGCCACGGACACGGGATGGAGAAGATGTACTTCTGTGGCAATAGGTTTATGTATGTAATTAAACTGTCATCCTAATTCTCATAGTTCCATTACAATGTTCTAGGAAAGCCTATTATAAAAGTAGCTACATTACTGTAGGGTCTAGAGCCCTACAGAACAGATCTAAACAGAACACTAGCACAGGTATCATGAAAAAGAGAGTCTATTCCTTCAAGATTTAATATCTGAATCATGTTCCAAGTCATGTTCCAAGTGACTAGACAATAAGCTATTTCAGATACAGGTATAGCTTTAGGTTCAACAGCTTACAATACAAAAACAGAACCAAGTAAGTGCTAAAAAATAAAGCTAAAATTAGTGAATGAATGATAAGCAGGTTTTTCACTTTGGAAGGCAATGAACTGAAGAATGTACCCAGAGTCAGGGAGCAAGACTCGAATCACACTGGTTCTGCAGTTTATCAGCTTTGTGACCTTTAGTGAGAAATCCAAGCCTTTAGGGGCTTCTGGTCTCTTACATCTTAAAGAGCCTGACACACTGATTTTTAAGTTCACTGCAAACTGTGGTGGTATGTTAAACAAGTAGTCAGTTTATTTAGTTATTATATAAATATTATATAGTTAGTTGCTTTCAGGATACCTATGTGTATATTTAGGTTTGTTACTTCCAATATTAGAATGGGGCGGGGAGGTATTCAGAAACTCATTCTAGTTTCCAGTTTATATTTATAGTCCTACGCACATTCCAAAGCCTTTTTCTAAATCTATTCTTACATTCATGAATTGTGTGTGTGTGTGCGAAAGGACACTGTGTGTTCCTGTGGAGGCTCAAGAGTGACTTCAGGAATCATCCAAGACTGCTCTACCTCCTCTTTGCTTTGCTCTGAGTTTTCTCAGGTTCTGTCTTACAGGGACAGAAGTGCAAGCGGCCACTATTTCAGCCCAGAGTTTTTTTTTTTTTACATGGGATCTGGGAGCCCACCTCAAGTCTTTCTGCTTGAGAAGCAGAGGCTTAACTTTTGAGCTATCTTCAGCGCCCACTCATGAACTCTTGAAAAGGTATGTCCTTAAAAACATTTAAGACGAACTATTTCATTTAAATACAACCCGCAGTTTAATGTTCCGATGTCAATTAACAGAAGGACAGAAGGAGATTGAACATTGGATTTGTTTTTAGTGAGAAAAAAATTTAACCATGTTAGCCATCTACAGCAGGTCACATGAGTGAGGCAGGGGTGGGGCTAGATATTGTCTTTGATCTCTCTGTTTCTGTCTCTGTTTCTCTCCCCTCTCTCACTTCTCCCTCTCTTTCTCTGTAAGAGCTATACTTTGGATTGACTCTGAAAGTGGAGCAGGATATGAAATGCAGTTGATTTGCATTTGAAATCCAAATTATGGATTCTTCAAAGCAACAAAACCTAAGACCTTATTTGATTTTCCTTTCCTTCATAAAAACTTCAAGACCAAAGTAAAATGGCATCCACTTATCTCTTGATACTTAGGTAACTTGAGGAATGAAGGTAAATGAAGGCTGATGCAATTGTGTTTCCCACCTTTACAGTTCCTGTAATTACATTTGCCCAAGTACTCTGAAACTCATTCAGTCATTAGGTGTTGATTTGTTTATGAAGTCAGTCACTGACAGCTGTTTGGGTCTCATTAGGCCCTGTTTTTATGTAAATGCCTCTCATAAAAACGAAATTAATTTTCATTGGGTAACAACTGTTCAGTTCATATACAATATAATTTCTCTGAGCAGGTGTATACATTGGGTATTTCCACTTTAAAGTTATCCTATCTAACACATTTTTCAAAGTTAGCAGGTCTATGGTAATGCAAAGACCACATTTGCTTTAATGTATCCAATTTCTACTTGAATATATTTAAATCAGAATAATAGAACAATGATTTCATCAAAGAAATAATTCTGCTTCAAGCTAAACTGCAGTCCTCTTTCCCAGAAGAAGTTTGAAATACACATAAGAAAGTTATCAAGGATGCCAAGGAGAATAAACTACTTCATCTTTATAGCACAGCTTTTAAGCATTATGGATTTAGAAACGATGATGAAAATTAGTTTCAAACTATGCTTTAACATACCAGTAAAGTTTCGTTTAACTATTAGTCAGTTGGAATACTACCGTCAATAACCTACTTAAAAAAAATATTTCCTCTTGCTCTTCCCGTTCCAGGAGCTTTGGGAGCCTCAGGTTACCATACAAACGTGGCCAAGTCCTGAAACCAATCTCGAAAATGGCACACAAATGGCATCAAGAAACCCCATTTGCAAAGATATGAATCTCTTAAGAGGGCGGACCCCAGGTTCCTAAGGAATATGCATTTTGCCAAGAAGCACAACAAAAGGGCCTGAAGAAGATGGAGGCGAACAACGCAAAGGCCATAAGGCCCTGGTGAAGCCCAAAGTACTTCGAAGGGTCCCAGCTGAAAGCTCAGTCAGCTTGCCCTCATCGCCCATCCTAAGCTTGGAACGCGGATTGGTACCTATATGTCCAAGGGTTGCAGGCTTCAGTCAAAAGCCAAGGCCCCAACCAAGGTCAAGGCTGCAGCTCCTGCTTCAACTCCAGCCCAGGCTCCCAAAGGTGACCAGGCCCATGTGAAGGCCGCACAGTGAAGGCCTCTCTCTGCCATTGTTTTCTCCCTACCTCCTTTGCAGATGGCTGGTTTTCTATGTTGTTTGTATAAATAAACTTGAAGCAGGCTCTGTTACATATATATATGTATGTATTTCCTCTTCTAGAGCTTTTGAAGAAAATTAGGAAGGCAGAATTAAATTTCTTAATAAATGTGTTAAAAAGCAAGCATTCATAGGAATGGCTATTTTTTCCTGTTTAAAAATAATTTAGTTTCTAAATGAACTGTGTTAGTTGGCACACAAAATACTAGGTTTCACTATGACATTTTCACACATGTATATCATTGTATTTTGCTCCCATCATTACTCTCTTCCTTCCCTCCTTCTGATCTCCTTCTATCCCCCAAACATAACATATATAATATGCAATAAATTTTATATGTAAATATATAATTTATCTTATATCATATTCTTATAATTAACATCTGTTTAGTTCATCAAGGCACCTTGAATAAAAATTCTATTTAATTTTCCAACATTTGATGAACAAATGTAAGTCATAGAGCAGACACTGTGATGAATCTACAGTTAAAAGGTCTAATCAGCACTAAAAAAGATTAAACTTCTCTAACTATAAAGCATTTTCAACTCAGTGATGCTACATGTTAGAATAAAAAATGATAGTGCAACATATAATTTGAGTGTAAATTAACCTACAAAGGTTTTTCTGGCAGGACAATGCTTTTTGAATATTGCCTAAACTATTATAAATAAAAACAATGGTTCATAATGTTTCTAGGGATGAAATATGTAGATGTCTCTACAACCTACTATCAATATTATCTCAGAACCACTATTTAAAATTGAACCATACATGCAATAAAGAAAAGTTCAAGAGTGATTTTTTTAAATAATAAGAAACTATACTTAGTTGAGTAATAATGAAAATGAAACCCTTAGTAACTTTATGCTCAGAATGACCAGCATTTCAATTGTTTGATGTGTGTTTTATTTAAGCTTTCATTGATATATATGCTTGGAATGTTACAGAAATTAAATAAAGATCGTGGATTACATTCCCAGCAGTAAATAAAAATGTGGAATGTCAGAAAAAGGACTTGTTATACAAAACATCAATATAGTATCTTAGAAATAACTCACAGTTGGGCATCAAGAAATCTGTGGAAATCAAATTTCAAGCATTTTATTCCAACTGATATAATGATGCATTCTTAAAAATAATCAAGGAGGCATTCTGATATAATACAGTAATTCAATCTTCAACTAAATTCCTAAAATAATTCTTAAAAAGAATCAAGGAGGCATTCTGATATAATACAGTAATTCAATCTTCAACTTAAGTCCTAAAAATAATTCTAGACTGCTATCTACCCAGTTGTAGAGTCTAACTTTCAAATAAAATATCAGAAAATTACTTATTTAGTAGTGTTCACTTCATAAAATGGGTATTGAAAGTCATACATCACAGAAACATACAATGTATGCTTCATTTATGTTGCTCCAGTGTATATTATAGACACCTTAGAACTTTAGCACTTTGTGGGACCTTTAAGATAATGTAATTAAAACGGTTCATTGCTTTCACAAAGAATTGGCCTTGAACATGTTGTGAGTGATAAAGATCAGGTGGTTAGCTAATCACTGGCAGAGGTATATTGTGGACTCAGATCAGATTTTTTTAGTTCTAAGCTTTTTCTTTGGGCAAGTTTATCTTGGGGTTTTAAATACTATGCACAGTGCTGAAGTTCTCAGAATATTTCTTCCCTAATATTGCATTGCTTTGTCTGATTAGCCTAAGATGAAACAATAAAAAATCTGGGAAAAAAGAATGGTTGTGATTTTTTGGTACATTGTCAAATGCTCTTTCTTCTTTGTTTACTAAAGCCTCTATTTCCTGGAGAATAATTTGTATTGTTATTGAAAAAAATGTGAGTAGAAAAGAGTGTTTGCTAAGCTCTTGATATGAAAAAGTTGGGCTTTGCAACAAGAAAACAAATTTGCAATTAAAGGACCTACATTTCTAGATTTCTGCATGTTCCCTTTTATATGTCAAACCCAAAGAAGTTAGTGAGTTTTCCCATAAGAGGAAAAGTTGATGCAAGAAAAGAGATGCATTATACCCATAGATCAAGGAAGCACGCATCACCCAACCAAGAAGTACCTATATGCAATGGAAGATATGTAATGCAAAGAACCACAACTAGCCAAAGAACAAAGTAAGATTATCTGTTGACAGCTTGGCACTAGTCAGGACATCTAAACTACCTCACATCCCAAGGCTCAGAGCATCTTGCAGAAGAGGGGTGGTAAGAGTGTAAGAGCCAGAGGACTGATAGCAGTATGCAAGACAATAGCCTCTGGTCCTATCAGGGCTGTCATATCTAAGAACTTCTTGGGTCATCCACTTCCACTAGATCTCCACTGTAGGTGGCTTACCAACACTTTGCCATGTAACAGGGAAGATCCCATTGGATATGACACTGCCCCGAGGGACTGTATGGGACTGGTGTGAGACAAAAGAGGAGTCTCTATACTTTCCATTTTACCCACTGGTGGTCCCTTTGTGCCCTGATGGGTGCCAGGCACTAGCTAATACAGGTGTCCTCCATAGGATCCAGTGGCTCCTTCTTGTAGGGAGATGTGGGAGATGGAGGGAAAATTGCATGAATGGAGAATAGGTGGGATGGGACAGGGTGTGGGATGGGGATTGGTAATGGGTGATGAAAACACATAAGCTCATTATTAGTATAAATTATAAATAAGTAAAGTTAATTAAAAAAGGAAGGGGGGCTGTAAACAGTAGAGCAGGGAAATAAAATTTCATATTTCTCATGAGTTCTACCTTTGAAATACCCTGGTGTAAAGGAAAGATCTGGTCTCTGGAGACAGGAAAACAAATATTTTACCATTTCGCTTCCCCTGAATTCACTCTTCAAGTCATGTTTTAGAGAATGAAACAAGAGCTTCACCCATGTCACAGACAAGAGGACTCACCAGGTTTTCTGGGGAAGAAGCACTGTGACTCTCCTCCACTGAGTGAACTCACTGGCATGGTAGATACTTGCTGATGTAAATTCTTGACAACTTGGCATGCTTGGAAGGCATTCCTGAAAGAGCGATGAAAAATCAAACTCAGCGTCTGTGCCGTTCAAGGGAATGCTTCCTTACCCACCATAAGCAGAAAAGACCAAAAGGAAATCTGATGTTCTAACATTAAGTGGCAGGGTCTCTCAACTGATTCCAGAGATCACTGTTTGGCTGGCTAGCCAGCCAGCTTACTTCCAGGTGCTGGGATTACAGGCAGCCATCATGCCTATTTGGCCTTTATGTGGCTTTTGGGGATCTGAACTCTGGTCCTCACTTTTAGGGCAAGCACCTTATTTACTAAGTCATCTCTCTAGCCCCAGTCCCTGTATTTCTTTCCACTTGTTTGTCTGTAAGGCCAGTAGGCTCCGCATTTCTTATTTAGTTTGTCTATGGTGGGTAGAACTATGAAAAAAACACATGCAGGCATGCCACGGGGAAAGAAGAGGCATGCTTCTAGGGGAAGAGATCAACAGAAATAACACTCAAAACTCCATCTGAGACCATCCAGTCTTCAGGTTATTCTCACTTCCTCTTCTTTTTTTTTTTTCTTTTCCATTTCTAGCTCCTGTTTGGTATTTGATCCTAGGGGAGACTGACATTTTTGGTCGTCCGTTGACAGAGTGATGTCAATTCTAGGTTATAGATAATGCTGATTTGACCCAAATAATTTTAATTGCTTTTATATCAAAAGGAAGAAAAGTTAGCAATTAGAAAGCTTTAGAGAAAATACACGTACTTCTTGGACAAGATGCCATGTAAGGCCATGGTTGGTGGAGTACTCCAGTTTCACCTGGTTGTCCATATGTGGAGTGTACTTCTGGCCACATCCCATCACCAGGCTGAACTGAATCATATAAGATGCTCCGATCTGCATCGATTGTGTTTCCACATAGCGCATGCTTGAACCTAGTTTAGAATCTCCTGTAAAACTGAAAGAGGCAGAGGTAGAAATTAGAAACTTCTAAAAAGCAATGCATTGGGAGGAAATTAAGCTGTTCCCTTTGTACTCTCTGCTAAAACAATTTCCTTTCATTTACTTAAGCCTTGCCAAGTCATTGAATAGATTTTATTATGTCTAACAAACACAACTTTAAAACAAAAAAAGACTTAAATCATTAATACCTATGACTGTCAGATATCTGAAATTGAAATACTATTCTCATTAATCTCAGATGCTGGAATCTATGCCAAGGAAATAATTCTAAATTCACAGATAAATTTATTAAAAATATGAATATTAGATGATTAGTCATAATAGTAACTGATAGTTATGTGATTGTCCAACTAGAGGGAAAATGGAAGGCTTAGGTAAACTGCCATAAGCCCTGGAAGGATACTGTTCCAAATATTAATGAAGATAGCATTTTCATATTAAACTGTACATTTTGATTAATTTCAACAACATTCACAATATGATGCATAAAGAGAATGAATTTGAGTTTTTTTTTCATGGCTGTTTTTGGTGAGAAATTTGACAGTTAACTAATTTCATTTTTATGCCACTTATTTTTTCCAAGTACTTTTTAATGCTTATGTACTTAATACACAAGACTTTATATAGTTGTTTTTTTTTTTTTGATGTGTGCATATGTGTGTATATCAGAGAGCACTGTATGTGCCTGTGGAGGCCCAAGGGTGACTTTGGGAATCATTTTGGATTGTTTCTACCTTCTTTTTGCTTTGTCCTGTGATTTCCCTGTCTCTGCCCTCCAGAGCCAGAAGTGTAGGCTGCCATCATTTCTGCTTGGCATTTTTACAAGGGATCTAGGATTCGAACTCCTGTCGTTCTGCTTTTGAGGCACAGTCTTAGCCCCTGAGCTATCTCTCAAGACCCATAATAGTTTTATATTTGCCTAAGTCAGTCTAATCCACAGGTTTTATTGGGTGTTGAGTGTGTGCTTTGTACTTGCAAGTAATTTGAGGGTAGGCCAAAGTGTGATTATTTTTAGAAAAAAAAAGCAAGGGACTTTTAATCTAGCTGAGAAGAGTAAAATGAAGGCAGCTTTGTACTATAGTGATGTACATCAAGTAAATATTCCCTGGTCAACTGTACTCAGGTTGCCCACCACAGCACATGTGTCTGCCATTCAGAACAGGCCCAGTACCATTCAACAGTCATTGGTCAGAAGGCATAGGTGATATGGACAAATGAACAATGTAAGGCTCTCTGAAATTTTCGATGCATTTAATACAGTTTCTTAAATATCTTTTCTGGAATCAGCAAAATATGAAGTAACCACTGTGATTTATTTCTTGGATAAATTAAGATGTATTTATAATGCAGTGCTGGAGAGATAGCTCAGTCACCAAATAGCTTGCTGCACACGCCTTAAGACCTGGGTTTGATCCCAGCACCCACATAAAAGGCTGAATAGATGGCACATGCTTGTGAACTCTGCACTGAGGAGTAGACCCAAGCAGATCTCTGGGGCTTGCTGACTAGTCAGCATACCCTAATTGGCCAGCCCCAGGTCAAGACACCCTGTCTAAAAACAAGTGGACACTGACTTTTCTTTTGCGTATGTGTATGCATATGTGTACAAGTGTGTGCTTGAGTGTGTGTGTGTGTATGGAGATCTGTTGCAGATCGTCTGCATGGTTGCTGATAAATCACAATCAAATGGCTTGGGGAATAAGGGTTTTGTTTTCTCTTACGATTACTGGTTACAGTTCATAGTCCAGCTTGATGGGAGAGCACGCACCAACCCCCGGGCTGAGGGAACTGGCCACATCACTACCATATAATAGCATGTATAGCCAAGTATACACAAGGATGCCAACTTCCTCAACCAGCTCTTAGTATTTTATTTACCTGTTTAGGGCCTAGTCCCACTCACCATTGACTGGGGCTTCCCCATCAGCTAGATAATCTCCTGAAGGTTTGCTCTGGGCTTAACTCAACCATTAATTCTCCACAAATGTGCTCAGAGCTCAAAACCCTCAACTGTCAAGTTGATACCTGTGCCTAACTATGACAAGACACAAGGATAACAATATTCTAGAATCATTCTGAATTGCTCCACCTCTTCATTTCTTTGCTTTGGGGTTTCACAGGCTCTGCCTCCTAGGGCCAGAATTACAGGCCACTGTCATATTTGCTTGGCATTTTTACATGGAATCTGGGGATCCAAACTCTGGTCCTTTCACTTGTGAGGCAAAGTGTTCTAATCCTCTGAGCCATCTCCCCAACCCCAAAGCTTACACCTCTTGAGGAATGACAACCAAGGTTGACCTCTGGCCTGCACAGAGAGGTGCACTCATGGACTTGCATGTTCACTCCCCTCCAAAGATGCTACATATAAATGGGATGTTGTCCATGTGAAAAGTCACTATGGACTTAGAATCAAAGTTATATCACAAATACAAGCTTTTCCCAATGATAAATAATCTGTTTAATAGTTTTTAAACTAAAACTTTTTACTTGAACAATGAGTAGAGAAATAAAATAGAAGAGCCTCAATCTCTGATTTAGTAGAATATTCATAAAAAGGAAAAAGTCCAATTCTGAACTTCTGGTCTTTCAAATTCAGATAAGAAACAGCAAATGCCATGACTTATTCATCATTATTAATAATGTTTCCATCATTCGTTGAGTCTTAGCCAAGTTAGGCTACACATAATGCCCTCATTATCTTTCTTAGTTCTGTTCCTACAGTAACTGTGTGTAGTAGGAATAATACTTCCTTTAAATAGATGAGGAGGGGTGGAGAGATGGTAGAGACGGTTCAGGGATTAACACTTTGCCTCACAAGCAGAAGGTCCTAAATTCAGATCTCAGGTCTCACGTAAAAATGCCAGGTGGACATGGTGGTGGCCTGCACTTCCAGCCTGGGAAATCCCAGAGAGATAGAAGCAATACAGGATGATTCCTGAAGTCACCCTTGATCTTCCACAGGGACACACATGTTATCTTAGACTGACACACATACACACACATACATATACACTAAATAAACAAAGTTAAAAAAGAACTACAATTATATAAAACAATAAACAGATGAGGAAACGGCTGGTAAATGGTAAAGTCTCAATGATGAATTAGCTTTGCCTGACTTCAAAGTTCCATTCTTTCTTTTAATCTGAGATTGAAAGAAGAAAACATTATAATAAATTATAAATCAATCAATAAATTATGTAATAAATATTTCTTATTGTAGGTATAAAAATTAAACTTTCATCTATGATGCAATGATACTGTGACATTAGAGGTATAAACCCATGATTGTGGACTAGGGAGATGGCTTGTGAGTAAAGTTCTTGCTGTATCAACATGAGGACTTGAGTTTGGATCCCTGAAACCCATTTAAAAACTAGACCTAGTAATGTGTGCCTACAATTTTAATGCTGGGGCAGGGGAGCGGGGGGAGGGAGGATGCTGGAGAGAGATGGATTCCAGGGCTTAGTAGCCAGGTAGTCTAGACAAATAGTGAGATCCAGGTTCAGTGAGGAACCCTGTCAGAAAATAAGGTGGAGACTGAAAGAGGAAGACACCTGTCCCCAACCTTTGATCTCTGAATTTTGCCTCTAATTATAAGCATACTACACACATGAATATAACAGAGAGAAAGACATACAGACAGACAGATAGACGGACAGACAGACAGACAGACAGACAGACACACACACACACACACACACACACACACACACACACCCCATGACTGCTGTTACAAGTCAGAATATGCAACATATAATCCACAAAATACAAAACTTTAGAATGAAATCTTTAGTAATGTGGTCAAAATAAGAGAACAAAAATAACAAGCCATACAGTACAGACTTATCTATGTTAGTTCCATGGTCTTCTAAGTAACCAAAAAAGTTTACCAGGTTTTTTTCTTATTTTTTTCTGAGAGAAATACATGCTGTTTTAGATTTAAGGGTTAAAAAAATTTGTAGTACCTTTTAAGTACTATACCATGCCCTATTTCACACCCCCACAAACGTACACATCTCTTCACATTCAAAAAATAAATAACTAGAAAGTAAAAGAAGTGTGTGCACACAAATGTGTGTGAATATAATTCTACACCTATATGAACATACATAAAGATTATTAATTTTCACAACAAATACATTGGTATGTTGAAAGAATGTTAAAAATGGAAAATTATTACTTAAGATATTAATGTTAAATTACATAGTAATCATAAAATTTATTTTGCTGAACAAATGCCTAAACCTATTTATAAGTCTGTCCCACTATACAAAATTCCATTGTATCAGTCCTGTAGGTTATTAACAATTTCATTAATAAATGATAAGTTTTTATTCTTCTGAAAAGTATATACAATAGAAACATTAAATAAACAGAATGAACACAGATAAACAATGACTATAAAATTTTTGCGCAGCCTCTATATTAAGTGGTACTTCAGGAGTGCTTAGTTATTTGGTAGACAGATCTCTGGGGTGGGCAAATACAACTACTAGCCACTTTTCTCTTTAGTTTCCCTTTTAGCAATAGCTGTACCGTATCTACTATTGAGTTCTTACCGGTGAGATGCAGGTAAACTCATTTTGCAGATTTACTCATTTGATTTTCAGGTCTTTTTAAAAAGGGATGGATGGAACTGGCTGCTGAATCCTTTGGCTTGCTGCTCTGGTCTTCCTTCCTCTCTAGAAGAGCAACTGATATTTGGTGGCTACATAGAAGAGGTAGAGAGCCTTGGTCTCTAATGGCCTTGTTAAGGTGCTACCAGCCCAGGGGTTTCAATTCTGGGAGTGCTTGTTATAAATAACAAAGCTGCCTCTTCACTTTCGTTTATGCTGTAGTCTGTCCCTTCTCATTTTTCTCTTTTGTAACGTAGAGCTGAATGTATTTTTAACTGACACACCCACATGCTTCACAGTATTAAATGATACCTGTCCTGATGTCTTAATCAGTACGGCAGGAAAAACATAGCCAACCACGCTTTGAACTCTGGCCTGCTCATAACATGGGTTGCTTTAGCTGCATTTTTACGTTTTCAAGATTGGTTGGAAGCCAGGGACATTGATTCTGCTCTTATCTGCCTCTGTGTTTTTCCTCAGCTAGATTTTGAGATGCAGAGAATTTCATGGATTGTGGGCCTTTAATCTACAGAACTGCTCTTCTTTGCTGCTTGTTGAAGTCAAGATTTATTTATAAAGACAAAAAATGAAGCTGAACTATTTCTGTTACAAACACAGGAATGAAAAAAATCATCTACATCAACATTTTGTGGAGAAATTCTGAGATACAACTCATGACACTTAGCCTCTGCATTCATGTTGTCTTGCAAGAGTGTCTCAAAAACAAAGGAGCGATTGTTTAAATATCTGTGTCTATTTATGAGAGTTAATTTGGAATATCTCTTTTCACTAGACAAGATTGCCTTTCTATTGCTGCATTCTACACCTAGAAAGACAGGCAGGTGCACTGTAATAGCATGTGCCAAATGGATCAATGTAATGTGACTTGAGTTTCCACTATCAGTACTTAGTTTGGAGCAAACTCCTTTGCTTCTCTTTGTCTTGCTTATTCTTATGAGGTGTAGAGGATCTGTTTTCAGGAGAGGGTTAGAAGCTTTCTCCAGTGGGTGCAGAGCTGTGCCCGTGTTTCACAGAAAAGAACGCTGGGTTAGACACGATTATCTCTATAGTGGGATTATTTCAACTGACATTTGAGTCAAGACCACCAGGGACTCTTTACTGTGCTACAGAGAAGAAAATGGAGAGATGGAGTGGTTTGCTCCAGGGTTACAACTGCTAAGAAATTAGTAGATTTAGAAAGCCTGATGTCTCCTTTGAAGCCTTTTCTATTGTCATGCCTAAGAGTGCTGTCCAAGCAGGTTTGTTCAACGAAATGAGAGTAGGCGTGAAGCTCTCAACTGGAGAGCAGGGAGATTTTACAAAGCTAAAGCTACTTATTTATAGTTATCATGTTTGTTGTAACACACAGACAAGGTTTGGAGATAAAGATGCATTAAAGTCACTTTCTGCTCTCTCCCTGTTCCCCCTCCCCAGGACATCTCTTCCATCTCCAGAGAAAAAGTCTCTTTAGGAGCCTATAGCCAAAGCAGCAACAGATCACGTGACCCACAAAATTCCTTCAAAGAAATTTCATCTTTAGGAGCCATCTCTAGGACTAAACTATTTTTGACAAAAGATCTCCTTCATTAAGAATATTTTGTTCAGAAAGTCAATATGGCCAAGCTCTCATTACTATGCCATAAGAGACAACGACTATTATTTAAGTTTTTAAGAAACTTAAGCAACATTCTGTGTGTCTTTTTTTTTTCTTCTTCTTCAAGAATCTCACACAGAACAATTCTGCTGAGCTCGCTCTTCTCAGGGAATCAAAGGAGGTACATCATGTTCCTTCTGTTTGGTCCTGGCCAGCGATTTCAGTCACTTGCAGATGTGAATGAATCAAAGCCATCCTCTTTTTGGTGATGTTCTTAGCAGAGAAACTAGATTTGATAAGTGGGACGAAAAGTGTTGTTTTAACTTAGATGTTATATTTCAAGGCAAAAATAACTATACTATTTTAGTGAGTGCAATTCAATATGTAGAAATGGCCATTATTTATATTTTAATGCATATATTTACAGACATTTTTTCTTAGACCTATATATATGTGTGAATAGATATGTGCACATATATTCATTTTTTCCTCTTAAATAATTATGAAATCATGGTAAATTTGATTTTCCATTTTTATTATTATTTTTAAAACTATTATTACTTATTGAAAAAGTACTGTAAGACATTGCCAATTTCATTGAATGAAGGTAATCTCTAAATGTAGACAATTTGGGAAGCATTTCCATTTTTTTTGTTACAAACAATGTATATTAAATAAGCTTCCCTATGGCTTTTTGAGCCCTTGTACAATTAGTTCCTCAGGATAGGTCCCCAGAAACAGAACTGCTTATTGAAGCAAATGCACACTATAAAAGTTGACACCCTTTAGATAGCTCTCTAAAAAGATTGTAACAAGTTTCATGTATTAAGAACATTATGGGAAGCCGGCTTCCCATCATCAATATTGGATACTGACAGTAGTCTTCATTTTAGCTATTATATTTGTACTTTTTGTGTGTGAGAGAGTGCATGTACTTTGCCCTTTAATTTTTTTCCAATACTTATTTGTAGCAACTATCCATACATTAAGGGTGTATGCATGGCCTGTCAGATATTGTTAAAAAAATCACCTGCTTCTAATTTGCTATAATGTTTTATTTGCAGGGAACTTTTTTCTCTTTCCTAAATATAAGTGTAAAAATTTTGGGCAGTGAAGCATGTGATTCTTGTGATTTTGGTGTCGTGTATTACTGGTGTCTGTTGAGATTGCTTCTCATACTAGTTCAAATATATATATTTGAATATATATACATATATATATTATTTTTTTAAAACTGCCTCTTCACGATCTCCTCACATTGGCCTGGTACTCACTCATTGTTTGTAGTCCTGAAAAGCTGAAAGCACCAAGTTGAAATGATACTATGAATTATGGAGACTAATTTTTCTTTGAAGCACTTACAGGCTTGGCATGATGGTTTCTCTCTTCTGTTTTCACGTTCCCCTGGACTTCTTCCCATGTGCACCCATTACTGGTTCTCCAGCCTGAACTGTAGTCTGGAGGAGCCTGGTGAAGTCAGTGTGGAAGGACCCAGAGCTTCTGTTCTCTGAACAACTCTCCCCAGCACCATGTTCTAGAGAAGCTCACTCACGACTAAGATTCCATACATTACTTACATGGTGAGAGTCACACATGGTTGGCTTAACACACCATATTCACGTCACGAACTAATTTCTTAATATTTCTTTCAACTGCTGAACTACATTCTTTCAACTAGTTTCTCAATAGGACTAGTGATTTAATCAAGCTGTTTACAAAAGTATCACATTTATTTTTTTGATAATCTTTCTTTAAAGGTGACAACATTCATTCCATAAATTCTAAGAAACCTGTAATTTCTCTCCACAACATATTTTGTCACACATTTATTCAGTGTGTCAACTGTAACGTCTTCATAGCTAGGCCTTTTCTTTATTTATCTAGCTAAGATTTCAGGGTTATGCTGCCCACTAAAGCTGTTTTGGAATGCATGTTTTCAGCACCTGTTTCTGGATCTTTTTACGTGTTTTGTCCTACCACCTGCTTTATTTTGCTCATCTTTATCATTCCTATATAAAGCAAAGGAAGCATACAGTCTTCAGTTTCTTCACTTCTATCCTCGTTCTCTCATTTTGGCAATTTCTTCTTAGTTCTTTAAGCCAGAAATAGAATCTCGCATTGGTTAGATAAATCCTTATGCCAATAAATGCGTAATTCCAGATACTTGGCAGGTATTTATTTGTCTGGTGTTTATAGAAAACCTATTTTTGAACAGAACTGAGCATAAAATGGGGGCACATGGGGTATTTCTGGAGAGAACAGACAACTTGAGGTTAGAGAGCATAGAAATGTGTGGCTCTGTTACCCTATGAAACGGGCAATCGAACACAATGGCCACAGCCAAATGAACACTTTCCATTCAAACCAAGTTACATGAACCTATGCGAGATGCTGCAAGAGGAGTGGGGGAGTCTGTTGGGGTCACAGGGATCAGCTCTTCTGTTTTTTTAATTTTTCGGAATTCCATACACCATCCAGTCACCCACCTGTGTCTTTGTGGTCCTATGCCAATTTTTCCAACCTGTAAATGCCAACAGTCAATTCCAATAACTTTTTTAGAAAGACAATCGGTTTTAAGAGTTACAGAGATTTGTTGGTATAAAAGGTTTGAATATTTCAATCAAGTTTCAGTCCACACGTCTTTTTTGTTCCTCTAATAGCATTTTTTGAAGGAAATGTTCAGAGGTTGACTGTGGCCACTGGGGCAGTAGGTGAGTGGACTGACTGAAAGGCAGTGAGCAGAGGGGTAGACTACAGTCCCGGAACAGCCAGATGACTCAAGGTCTACCAAGTTTTTGTGCACCATGGTCCACAAAAAATAGTTGTCTTTGCTTCCTGAGTTTCTGTCTCAAAAAGCCAGGCATAACCATAGAACTAATTTGCCTTCCTGTTAATTTGTTTAGTGATTAATTTTTTGAGTGGAAGCCTTCTTTAGCTATGGGCCAAAGGAAAATATTTAGAGTAATCTAATTTTAGAGAAATTAATGATTTAATTCCCCCCCCCACACACACACATCGACTGTTAACAGAACCTGAGTTTTGGGATCAAACATATTTGTTTCTATGCAGGACCTGATCACCATTATATCCTTTACTGACCCGCTGCTGCCACACAGCACATGAAGATGATACTATCAATCTTTCAGCTGAACACCTACTGCTTCTCCTATTACTTACCATTAATCAAATCAATTGCCTTTACTCTTTGTGGGTGGGGAAGTGGGCATGTACACAAGAGGGCATCTCAGTGTGTATATCTATGGAGGCCCAAAGGTGACATCAGGAATCATCCTGGTTTGTTCTACCTCCTTATTGATTTGCTCTGGGGTTTCCTAGATCCCCTAGACTTCCAAGGCTGGGATTACTGGCCACCACCATTTCCACCTGGCATGTTTACAAGAGATCTGGGAATGATCAAGGAGGTTCTTGGGAGCTGTCACATCCTTACTCCTACAGTAATAGCACATTCTCGGCTGACTCGGTGTTCTTTCAAATAGCCTTTGGAGAAACAATCTAAACTTGCTTAAAAATATTAAATGACAAAATTTTGGTATGTGTTATAGGTGAACATTTGACAAAAGTAAATTCCTAAAGAAATTTACTTGGTGTCTTAGTTTCACATTTCTGTTACTGTAAGGAATACATGACCCAAACCATTTAGGGAAACAAGAGCATTTTTTTTTTTAGCTTAGAATTTCAGGTTACAGCCCATATGGCAGGAGGATCAACAGCAGGAGCCAAGGGAACTGCTCATATTATATCTACAGGAAGGCCAAGAGAGGGCAAAGAGGGAAGCATCTTCTAGCTTTCCAGTCTGACAAAGCCAGCCAGATCTCTCTCATCTTATCTGTCTGCCCAGAGACTTGTTCTAACTAAATTCTAATTAATTCCTCTTAGAGTTACCTAAGGGCTCATTTCTCAATTGTTAAACTACACTTTTAACTTGGCTATTATTTTGATATACTGGTCAATTAATTTCACAAAGGACTGTCAGTAGCATTTGATTTCCTTAGTGGGGAAGTCTACAGTTTCAGCTAGGCGGTAATGTGACCTCTCCTTTGTCTATGTTTACCAACAACAAAATCCCTACATTAGTGTTGAGTAACCTCTTTGGCAAGTTTTATTAAGACCACTAGAAAGGAATAAAGAGCTGTCTGTGGTAAAGGCCTTTACTGGGTCAATTCCACTGAGCATGTTTTAAAAATAACGAAAATGAAGCAGAATGAGAGGAAAATGTCATTTTTCACTGTACA
Organism: Typhlomys cinereus; assembly: GCA_023101885.1. Taxonomy (NCBI): domain Eukaryota; kingdom Metazoa; phylum Chordata; class Mammalia; order Rodentia; family Platacanthomyidae; genus Typhlomys; species Typhlomys cinereus. Next base: position 1,918,106 of record JALPQD010000166.1, on the reverse strand, counting down.
AACATACAGTGACATGCTTCTAGGAGTGACAGATCATTGCATGTGGCTGAATGCTCCTATAGACCCATGACAACTCTGTGCACACAGCTGTGATGGTGGTTGCTCAGGTCAGCTTGAAATCCTGTGTTACATCTCTTTTTTGATTCCTGATGGTCCTTATACCTATGAAGCACTTTAACAATACGTTAGTTAGTCAAATGGATGTAAAAATTTCACTTATCATTCACCTATACTATACTATTTTTTTTGCCTCTAGATATAGGTGTGTGTGTGTGTGTGTGTGTGTGTGTGTGTGTGTGTGTGTATAGAAAAGGGCAATGTGTATGCCTGTGGAACCATCCTGGATTGCTTTAACTCCTTATTGCTTTTCTCTGTGTTTTCCCAGGCTCTACCTCCCTGGGCCAGAAGTGCAGGCTGCCATCATTTTTACCAGGCATTTTTTTTTATGTGGGATCTGGCCACATATATTACTTTGAAATAAACATATTTTTAGAACTCAGGTCCTTTTGCTTGTGACACAAAATCTTGACCCCTGAATCAATTCTCTAGCTCTATTTATGCTATACTATTATATACAATAAATTACTGGCTTTCATTTGTGTTAATAGAGCCCAAACAATTTGTTTATTGGCTAATTGATAGAAGCACTGGGGATTAAACCCAGACCCTGTGTTCTACCACTGAGCTGTATCACGAGCACTATTTATTTCAGATGGAGCACTAGAAGTCACAGGCTCAAGTAATTTTCCTGTTTCCATCATACCACCGTACCCAACAAAATGAAGTTCACTTTTTGAGATAGCTAGGTATTTAGCATCCTTTCTACCATGGGACTTTATACCTGCGTCTCTTACTTTCCATAAAGTATGCAAGAAAATTCTTTTATATTGTTTATGACCGTCAGATATGAGCACAAATGTTTGAGAGCATATGTATGTATATGTGTGTGTGATGGGCTACTATGTGTGTTTTGGGTAGGAGTGCAGGCGGGCAAACATGTGGAGGTAAGAAGACAATGTTTGGGTGTCTTTCATTTCCTTTCCACCTTGTGTGAAATTGGCATTTTCGCTGATGTTGCTTAAGTCAGACTGGCTGGCCTGCTTGGTTCTGGAGATTCCTGGCTGTCTCTGCCTTCTGTTTCTCTGTAGGCCTGTAGTGATTACCAATTCTTACGCCTCTGTGTCTGACTTTTACTGGGGATCTGGAGATCTGAACTCAGGTTGTAGGCTTGTTCCCTGGCTGGGAACAGTTCTGAGTGCCCTCAACATACAAGCCATTTGTCAGTTTCTTCTGACTGAGATCACTCACTCTATCTATTCTTTCATCTCCAAGCTCCTGTATTTCCAGGACTGATGTACCACTTGAGATTCATGGGAAAGCTTCACTTCAAGTTGTACCTTTTTACAACACCAAAACATCAAATTACCCCCCAGCCCTGCCCCCATTGCTCTGTTTCCACTTATATCTTTTGTCACTTGCAGTTAATTTGAATTTCTACATGTTCTTGTATTTTCTTTCTAATTTCTGCAAACAGGAAAGTCTTCTTTTTAAAAAAATTAAAGTGCTAGTGATTCACTTGTATGCAGAAAAGAGAATACTTTAATTAAAGAAATAAATAAAATAATATCAGTTATAGTAGGGAATGAGTATGGTTCTATGTGTAAATGTACACAAAAGTACCCAAGAGTCTTTTTCAACATTTCTATAAATTTCATCTACTGTGAAATCTTCTTTTAATTAAATGGGTTTTCCCTCAAGTGCCATTAATGAAAACTGTAGCTTTACTTATTCCTTTCTTAATTATGACTTTAATTATTAACACTAACAGTACTTTTTTCTACCCTTTCACTGCAAATAAACTGTTTTAAATTACTTGAAATAAATAAACTTTTAGAATGCTTGTTCTTGGGATTTCTTGTTAACCTACCCACTTTCCACTTATCCCACATCTTGTCTATAGTATATCTGTTGTTGAATATATTTCACCTGCATAGAGATCAGTAATATTATATTTGAAAATAATGACAAAAATAAGTATAGCTACTGAGGCTTCTGTTGAATAACTCTTCTTTTCCTTGATCAAATCTAGTTTATATCTATATATAAAGATATCTACAAAGCCACATATAAAGATATACATCTATCTATTTATCTATCTTTCTATCTATTTTCTATCTATGTACTTATCATCTATCCTTAATAGTGTGACAGATGTCAGTTTCCTTTCCTTCAAGCAGATGTGAGGGGAATGCCTGAAGCAGGCACATGGTAGGTACTATGCATCCGTGGTCTCATTTAACTGTTACAACAATCTAGCAAATAGCCGTTATTACTCCCATTTTTCAGATGAAAAGCTCAAGTTCGAAAAAGCTAAACATGTTACTCTGAATTTCTGGCAATGTAGAAACAATACCATTAAAATATCATCTATCAGAGGCCATCAAAAATGGCTCATTGTGTAAAGGAACTCTTGCATAAGCCTGATAACCTGAGTTAGATACCCAAATCCAGGTAACACTAGAAAGAGAACCAACTCCACAAAGTTGTCTGCTGAGTTCTGCAATGTGTGCCATGGCCAAGTGCATGCCCCCAACATCCTAATGAAAATATTTTTAAGATGTCATCTCCTGGGGCTGGAGAGGTGGCTCAGGAGTTAAGCCTCTGCCTTGCAGGCTGAAGGTCCTCAGTTCTGATCCTACACCCCACGTATAGACACCGGGCGGAAGCGGGGGCGGCCTGCGTTTCTGGTCCTGGTAGGGCGGAGCCTGTGAGTCCCGGGGCAGAGTAAACAAGAAGGAGGTGGAGGCGTCCATGGTGGTTCCCAAATTCGTCCGTGGTTCTGCACACACATACACACACATGCATGCGCGAACACACACATACATGCACAATTGAATAAATAATAAAAAAATTTAAAAAAAGATGTCATCTCCTAGGAATTTCTAAAGAACATTGCACTGGTGTTTCACTGCTTAATTCCAAATCTACTGTTAAGACTGGCCGCAGAGTGATGAAATAAGGCACAAGGACTGTGGCTGGGTTAAATAGGGTTAGACAGGTCATTAGGGCATGGGTGGGCTGAATACCATGATCAGGGTAGATTGGGAGCTGACAGTCAGGGATGTCTGGTGTGTACTACTTCATAAGACTCAGCTCTTTCCAATTTTGATGAGTTGTTTTGGAACAATCTTCTTACAAAATATACTTCTCTGAACTCCTCACTAGTTAAGTCTCCTGCTTTGAGTTTCCAGATTTCCTAGTAGTAGTACCAAAATCTGAACTCAGGTTTAGGACCTCCAAGCTTATGATGCTATCATATCAAAATTGATAAAAAGCAACACCAATTATAAGATGCCATAGCAACTACTGACTTATAATCATAGATATTGTGAAAGTAAAACTCTATATGAACAATGCCTTCTCATCCGTTGAAGCTAGTGGTATCTGTTGCATAGACACGACAAAGGACTACTACTGTTCCTTATATTACCATTAATTTTAATAGTATCATGTGCATTCTTTGGCCATCTCAATTAATTATATTGTGAAAACTGAAGTAGATATTAAGTCTCAGTTCAGGTACAGAATGCAAGAAGGGAAAGTACTGCCAAAAATTAGAAGCAATTTATTTCCCTACTAAAGAAAGTGCTGTAGAATGACATGCTCTAAGCAATTTACAGCACATGGGCTGTAGTTCTTCTAATGAAAAAGCAATTGCTCAAGTTTTCCCTGGAGAGTACTCTCGGAAACAACAATCCACACTCACGGAAAGTCATGAGTCAGAAAATGAGAGCCAAATGAACTCACAGCTGGGAAGAGCCAACAATCATTCATCTAACACCAGCCATTCAGTATGCACCATGTCTTCATATCCCTTGAGGGAAACAAGGTCAGTGTAGGACAGAGGCCATGCTTTCAAATACATTTAAAGACTCCTTGCTTCAAAGATGCTACATAAAAAAATGAGAGCTTGTTTTAAGGACCAGGAAGTGATGTACATAGTTTGTTAAAATCTTGTCTTGAATTTCAATATTGTAGCAAGTGTTTTTGAAAAACATCTCTAAGGTAAATTTACAATACATTTTGTACAATTTATTCCTCAACATCAGCAGAGAGAAAACAATTTCATTAAAAAGAGTTTTATTCTGATTCACTGGTTAAGAAAATGGGAACAGTTTGAGATCGTCCACGTTGCTTTGTTTTAATGAGCAGTGAGCATTTTTCATGTTCTTATTAGATGCTCAATATATTTCTCTAGTCTCATTATCCCTGCCAGAGCATCTTCTGTGCATCTTATGACTAAGACGATTTTTCATTTCTGAGAAGATCAGAAAGTCAAATCTAATTGCTCATGTCTGGTTGTTCTTAAAACTCCTATGAACTGTTTAAGGTGCCCCTGGGAATTGCATGAGTATTTACATTTTCCTATGGTTTTCTGGAATTACCATGATTGCATTTTTCACAGAGTAAATGTATCTCTAGTGAAAGTAGTGGTGGCTTAAGAATACTCATCGGAATTGTGTGAAAGGATATTGTTCATAGGATTTTGATCAAAGCAGAAAAATTAAACTATTGTTATCTTGCATTCAACTCATGTGTTAAATTAAAATGCTCAGCAACTTTGAAGTATATTTGAGCAGATGTTAACTATTTATGAAAATAAACATGATACAGGACTTGCATTCATGATATGACTATTATAGTAAAAGCGCTGGAAAAAAAAAAGCCCTACTATACAAACTTGTGAGACATGGTTTATGGTACATGACCAATCTGAATAACTGTTAATTCAAACCAATTTAAATTTTCAGAAACATAAAATTTTAATTAGACTGTATCTTTGTAGCTTCATATTTTCTTCATTGCTTTTTATTCCTTTGAAAGCTAAAGAATGAACATCCATAAAAAGTATTTGATATATATATGTAGAATTGTTAAAAAATAAATTTAATAACAGAAGGCATTTGAGACTATCAAATAGAAAACATGTCCTATAACTTTTCCTAGTCTATTAAATAGAAATTTCTCTTATCTATTCTGACATGCTTGTAGCAAAAGTGACCTGCTGTACTTCCATTCCATTAGCAGTCATTTTGATGCTAGAATTTTAGCCTTCTGTGTGTGAGATGTGACTGTACATGCACAGTTCCCATCAAAGGTGATTTTCTGTGTGACGGTGTGTAAAATTTACCTCTAATTATAAGGTCACTAAGGGGTCACTTATGATAGACTGTGGAGGCAGTGGCAGTGAATAGCTTTCAGCATGAGTCACCTGAAGGAATTAAATTGGTCTGATCAAGGCTCAATAGAAAAATAAAAATCTCTTAGGGAATTATCCCATCATGCTTATAGTTCTAAAGGAACCTAGAGAGGGATGGTGGTAAAAGTTGTGAAGTCATGCAGACCTGAGTTCTAATCTGGGCCTTCTGGGCATAGAGGACACTTTGTGATCTTGGAGTAAAGATTCTCTTTTTGACGTGTGCATGTCCTCTTCCTACATGAGCTGCTGCACACTGATCTCCTTTTTCATCCTTGTGTCTCATGATCACTCTTGCTTTGGGAATCTTTCGCCGCTAAGTTTTCCAGAATTGGGATTCTCTTCCTCTGGACCTCCAGATGCCTGAAACTTCCTTGATCTTCTACTTTCCAGGCAATAAGGTGCTTTGGATTCATCCCTTTGAACTATTCAAAGGAACCCCCCACCCCCACCCCCCGTGTGTCTTCCTCCATACAGTGTCTGAAACTCTGAGTAGCTCAGGATGACCTTGAACTGATCCTTAGGTCTCCACCTGTCACACCTCTCAATTACTGAGATTTCAGGATGCATCACAGATGCAAAGGTAGTCTCTTCTGAGAGCCAGTGCGAGCTCCTTGTCACAAAGGTAGCTCCTTATCTCAGTTAGTCACTGTTGTATATTATACAGTCATGCTAATGAAATGCTAATCACCTTCGCAACTATGTATTTGCTTGTTGCATAGTTAAACTTGCAAATGACCATGGAAGGGGAATCAAAAAACGATGGCTATTTTAATAAGGACATCACCCACTCTTGAAACATCACTGATATTAACTAGATGAATCAATATTCCTTGATCAAATAGATTATGAAGGACATCATAGTTATAAATCAGGGCTGATAAACGTCTTGGATTTTTAGGAAAACAGCATGAAGGCAGAACTATACATGAGAAATTTTAATAAAATAATTACTAGAGTAATTTCATATCTCACTGTGATCATCAGTGGTCCCCCAGGAAGAATATGGCAGTCACTTCAATTACTAGTATTTTGTTGAAGAGAGTTTTTTCCATGTAATTTGGGGAAGCAAAATTTTGAGACTGATGAATGTGAAATTTTATGTTTATTCATATCTGTCAATATTTTGCTTTCACTTCTCCTTTCAGAAAAAATTGAAGACATTTTTCTGACAGACATAACTTTTCAAATGACTCATGCTCAGTAAATCTGCCAACAAAAGGCAAAATGACAAATGGACTGAAAAATCATGCTCATAGTTTGCATTCTGTTCATGAGTGCAAAGTGTAATGGTGCTCTTACCAAAGTGTCCAGTCATGACTGCAGTATGGCTGAACATTTCCAAGGTAGAACCCCAGAGACTGAGTGACCTCCACAAGGTTGGTAAAGTCAAGGCTAATACTGTTGAACAGAACAGATGTCATGATGATCTCATCGATAGCCCACACATCTTCTCCTTGGGAAGAATGATACGGCTGCCACCACCTGAACTGGATCCCAAACTGTCTGGCATCATCTGGCAATTCCACGGAGATTATCCTAAAGAGAAAGAAAAGAGTTAAAATTCAGATATTTTCTTGTCTTAAATTATAAATATTTACATTAAAGCTATCCTTTCTAAGGATTCTCTGGGAATTGGGGCGGGAGGCGCTGGGGGATGGGGAGGGAGGGGGGAGGGGGGAACAAGGGGTAAGGGGGGAGGAGGAGGGAGGGAGGGAACTGGTGTACCTATTAAGTTTGTATGAGCTGAAATAATAATAAAAAATGTATTAATAAAAAAAGCTATCCTTTCTATGTCAAGTCGCTAGGTGGATAAATTATTTTAAAATATCAATGTCTAAGACTGCATTTACTGAAAAATTAAGATAGTTAGGATAGAGATTTCCCTTCCCCTGAATTATAGTAGCAAAAATAATTTCAATATTATAATTAATCTTTTCCTGTGTCTGACATCCTGTCTGACTCTAACATATCCACATGGTGCAGTGCAGGCCGGGCTGGCAGTCTGACGCTCATCCTTCAGTCCCATGGGTTTAGCAGTGTGTGCACAGGTCACTTGCTGTGTCTCAGCAGCGTGACAACAAACTTGTATCTGACAAATGGTGAAGAAAATTAAGAATAATATCTAATTTCAAGGAGCAATTGTTGTACACAGCAGCAGGAACTGAACACTAATCGCCACTGCAGTGACATCTGCTCAGAGCTGCGTAAATCACAGCACTATGCTGCTCACATCCACACACGAGGTGAGACGAATGGAGCATTTGTCTCCATCAACCTACAATTAAACTCCAGGAGTGGTGCTTGCAAGAAATGCATGCCAAAGGGACTGAGGATTGTTTCTTCTTTCTTTTCTCAGTGAACAAAGAGAAAGAAAAGCTTCACTTGCTTATTAGGCCAAATGACTAATTGGGGAATTTAAATTATTTAAGAGAAACTTCAATATCCAAGACTGGATTTAGTGAGAAATTAGATGTTTTTCATATTCTTGTCATGTGAAAAATGTTAAGAAGACATCTTGGAAATGTGATTCTTATCTACTGAAAGTTATCAAAAATACCTATTTTCCCTTTAAGTAGCATGTCTGCCCCATACATGAATATATGGGGCAGAAGAACATAACCGTCACCATTTATTTTTCACACAGTCACAAACAGTGTTTTCCATAATATGAGGAAAGGCTTAATTTTTCTAAAAATTTTTTTATCACATAAATATGTATACTTACTTTTATTTGCATAAAGAAATTAAATAAAATAATTGGACTATATTTAAACTGGTTCAATAGTGAAAACATCAGACGCTGACTTAATAATTTAATTTGATTAGTACCACATTGTTAGAAATTATGATTTTCCTTTATTGTAATAATTGTAAAGGCAGTCAATTTTGCTGATGAAGAGAAGTATAATTTTTGAAAACAGAATGTTTCATGTACATGCATGTAATGACAATAACTAAAGTGACCGGTATTTCATGGCAGAGGAGCAGGATTATGGCTCTGTAATTGGACTCCTTTATCAAAGTACCTGCCCTGTCACCTAAAGACAAATGACTTTGAAGCCATCAGGGAAGTATAGTAGTGCCTCAGAATTTTCGTAGGTGAAATTAGTATGAACTCCCTTCTGGTAAGGGTCAGGAACTTTGACTGTTTTTTATTCTTGTGCCAATACTGAAAGTAGAACCTTACATGTAATAAGAACAAAAAAACCTTGATGCCCAAAGCATTGTCAGTAAACCCTTGAGAGAGATATGAACACAGATGTACAGGGAGGTGAAGTATCTTCTTTAAAGTTAAGAAGTTGTTAAATGAAAATTCTGAAAAATGGACCTAGGAAGCTTGTTCTACAATTTTGATTTTTCAATTGCATAGCGTATCTTCAGGTCAGAGCTCTTCACATGAGTGGCTAGAAATAGCTAAGGGAATTTTTCATTAGAATATTACAGAGAACCAAACCTTCTATTTTGACCTTGTTTTTGTAAGTGAGTATTAAGTTCATGAATTTCTTTAAAAATGATAATTAACATATACTACAGAAGTGGGTGACTTTAACAAAGAGAGTAAAACATAATAATCAAGACATAAAAATAGACCAACATTTGACTTTTTGATAATTTTAGAATATAAAAAACTTGTAATTGAGAAAAATACTATCAGAATTTTAGCTTCAACAGCAATATATTTCACATTGATAAGAATACCAATCATAAGACACCTAGTCAGAATCAATTAAAAGATAGATATTACAAAATTTTGAATTTTATACATAAGCAGAAAGAGTTCTACTTGTTGAATGAACCATAGATAGGTAAATTATTTGAAATTTCCCTTTGTCAATAGAGGTTAGCCAGCTAGCATATCTAATTTATGGATCATGCTTCATTTTTGAGCTACTTTGCCATAAAGGAACACTATGGAATTCATAGCAATCACAGAGACAGCAATTTATACCGAAGATAACTGAGAAAATGGCTAAAGGCACCAAGAGATATTTAATTTTCCTGTGAAAAATTTCCATGACTTGTATTATTTATCATGTAGAATATAATTTAGCTCTAGAATATATCAAATTCTACTTCTGTCATGTCACCTTTTATTAATATTTCTAAGGGAGAGGGGGAGGAAGGAAGTCCCATGGATAGATGCACATATATAGAAAATGAAAGTGTATTGCTAGCCCAATCACGTTATCCTCCTTCAAAAATATCTAGACTGATCTTAATATTTCAAGCTATGCAACTACCTAATACTGAAAAGCCACCTCAATTCTGTTTGGAAGAAAAATGTTGCTGTCAAATGGCAGGCAAGATTAAACGCACCTTTGCAATAGCATATTAAATGTGTAATTATTTTTCATATCAACAAACATAAATTAAATTTCATGATATAGATTGATTGCTGAAATTTTCAGTTGTCCATCTTTGTCAGGAAAAAGTTAGGCTTTAGGCCAAGTTAACTAAGGGTGGTAATATTTTCTTCATGATTTCATCATCATCTGATTTGTGTTTATCTGTGTATAGTCTATGAAACATTTATTTAGGATTCATGTATAGCTACTAAGTGATAAAGCTGAATTTTAGCCTTACATTTTTACGTTACTTGATTGGTATGGTTTTAAATTTTTATAATGTATAAAATTTAGGTTATAATAGTTAATGATTATCTGTTATATGCTGTCAACATATTTGCAAATGTTTAAAAATAAGGGTGGCAGTAGTAAAATAAAAAATATGAGAAATATTCCATCAGTCCTCCTCTCTTCTACTTCTTCAACCCTGTCATACCTCAGGGACCAAAAACCTCTCTCTCCACATATCCTGTGAATAAAAGGTATTCTCCAGAAAGGAAGTAGGAATTAGTTCTTAATATATATTAGTGTGAATGTAAAATATTTTGTACATCTCCTTTACTTGTATGTGTGTGCATGCATGTGTGTATAGGGTGTGGGTATGTGCCTTTGTGTGAGGGAACATGCTGCGGTATGTATATGGAGTCAGAGAACAAGCTTGAGGACTGGTTTTCTACTTCTAACTGTTTGAAAAGGATCTCTCTGTTGTTTTTTTCCCCTGCTACATATACCAGGACAGTTGACCCATGAGCTTCCAAGGATTTCCCCAGTCTCCAACTCCCACTTCTCCACAGGAGCAGTACAATTACCAAACTTGCATTACACATTCAGCTTTTATGTGGTGAACTCAGGTTCACCACAAAAGCAGGGACTTTTACCTGCTGAGTCATCTTCCCCAGCTCCTTTACTGTTAATTCTCATCCCCTCCTGTTTTTTTTTTTTTAAGAATTTCACTGGCCTGTCAATGTTTCACCATGAAAGGGGAAAGATCTCAATAAACCCCATACCTCTCTGAGAGACTGCAGATGATTAATACTGGATGGGATGTTTTCTTCATGGTATACCCACTGCAATATGATTCATGTTACAGCAAATGCTCAGACACATGCCATCAGGAACCCGACTTTGTCCTGCACAAAGTCTACCATCTGGACCCTGCCCCTCCCGGCGGCAAGGCCATGCTCTCAACCACCAAAGTGCAAGGCTGCTATTGCATAGAGAGTGGGGCTGAGAAAGTTCTGTTTTGACTTTGACACGGTTAGGATGTAAATGAAACTCAGTGGGCCACACATGAGAACAGACATGAAAATAAGGAGGGAGACTGGTAGGGAAGAAGACTATAATAGGAAAAGGAGGGGGGATGGAATTGGGGATTAAGATAAGAAAGTATCATAAATTCGCTGTATTTATTTAGGAAACTCAAAAAATAGAAAAAAGAAGAAAGAATTTACTAAGGTTGTAAGTGCTCTAGCAGATGGAAGTATCTTTCAAACACTTGTGCTTGCTGTTTGATCAATACGAAGGATGGCGCCTTTCTAAGTAAAATTTACTCTTGACAACTCTGTACACAGACCATGAGATGTGAAGCTTGAAGATAGGATTTTATATATATCCTCATACATAGTTGTGCTTGAGACTCAGTGCATGCTAAAAATTTCTTTAAACTCATTGTGTAATTTTAAAGTATATTGGGTCTCAAATTTAATGCATTAATATATCAATAACTTATAATGTCATATAATATATTGTCAAAATACTTGTTGACAGCAATGTAAGTTAGTGCCATACAAAAGTTATCTCCAACAGCTTACAATATAGTTAAGGAAACTAGCTTTGACTCTTCCTCTTTTCCTTCTTTCCCTCCTTCCTATCTTCTCTCTCTTTTTTTTCTTCTTTCTTTTCTCTTTTCTTTAAGTGGGCATATGAATATGTCTATGGAGGCCAGGAATGACTCATCTTGGAATGCTTTCTACCTCCCGACTGCTTTGCTCTGGGATTTCCCAGGTTTCACATACTATAGCAGGAATTATAGACCACCAGTATATCTGCCTGGCATGGGATCTGGGGATCTGAACTCAGGTCTTTTGTTGTGAGGCCAAGGCTTTAACCATTGAGCCACTTTTCCAGCCTGATTTTTTCTTTCTTAAACTCCAAAGCGCTTCTCTCAGTTTACATTTAAAAATGTTAAAAAAACCTCTAAATTATCAGAAATAAGTAGGAAAAATAGAAGAGAAGAATGTGATTTGCCAGTTATTCATTAAGAGATACACCAATTTTTAACACTCAACAGAAAAATTACGAAGAATTCTACAATGCTTGAACTATGATTGTCTTTCAGATGGAGATATTACATCAACTGTATTTTGCAAATGCTTTCCCACATACCTGGGCTCATGATAGTTGAGATATGAATAGTGTTCCAGGAGTTTCCAAGTTATTCCATTATCGTAAGAATAATGCAATAAGACTCCTTCACCAGGCTGATCAGGGGCTCTGCACGTGCTCAGAACAGATTTGCTTCCCAGTCTCAGTGTGAACTGGAGAAATCTAGACATGAATTGCTCATGATCAGTGAGTGCATTAACATTTTTATTCATAAAGATCATTTTGGTGTTTAAAGATTTCAAAGAAATTTAAATGAGTTTTCCAAAAGCTGGAGGTGTACACATTCTTTTAGAAAAGAAATTCAATGCAAGACTGTATGAATATATATAGAAGATGAAATCAATGTACATATTTTATACATATCATATATATACCAAATAAATCCATCTATAACTGTATGTCTATATCTATTTGTAAACTATGCATTTGTGTACATACACTTAAAATGCCAATCATTCCTTTACTGCATTATTTATTAGGCATTGGGGGAAGGAAAGTTGTAGAATAAATCTAATCAGCTCCTGCAAGCTGTCAAATAAATAAAATGGCATGAATAATTAACTACCCTTTGGCTTAAGAACCATGTTTTGATGTAAATATCTCATATTCTAAAAAAGTGTCAATCACTAGCAACTCAAAGTCATTGGTGAGCTGGGTAATTTGCTAAAAACAAGATCAAATTAACCCTAAATAAACTAAGCAAACTTCTATTGTAGTTAGAGTTGGAAGACAAATGTATTGGCAAAAAAAGAGAGAAAGAGATACAAAAGAATTGAAACTGCAAGCAGGTCTAAGTTCAATATTAGTATCTGCTTTTTGTATTTGTTCTAACCCCTCTCCCCCCTCCAACTGCCACTGCGTGTACACACCTGGATTGTGAGCTGTCCAGAAAGGATGTGATTAACTGACGTCTCCCGTCTTTGTTGAAAACCAGGGCCTTTCCGCTGGCTAAGACTCCACAACCAAAACTGACTTCAGCACCGCGGATAGAGTAAAAGTTATGGTAAGATGAAAGCCTGGAACTGCCGAAGCTTTCAGAAATAAACATTGGGAATGTCTGGGATGCCATCTCACAAGCTGGGCCAGAAAATCCTGGGTCACACCTGAAAGAGATACAGTGAAATTGAAACTTAGACTTCTGGTCCTTTCGGAGATTTCTGAGTTACTTTGGGGAGGAGGAAATCTAGAAGCCAAGATTTGATTAGATGGTACTTGAGACTGATAAGTTCTTGGAGAACATTGAATCTGAATGTTTAATACGGATTCACTCACTGTAAATATTGCAGAGAAATCAATCTCTGTGCAGTCCTGCTAAGAAAAGTATGATTAAAACAATAATTCAGCACTCACCTTCTACCAACACCAGCGGTTTATTTAAAAATGCATCAATAGTCTGAATTTTGGCAACCTAAAAATCTTTGAAAGCATATATGCATATAATTTGACTCATAATAATGCTCAAAAACTTTATGAGACAACAAAGTACTTCTAGTAAAGTATCTAGATTAAGTTTCTTCTAAGAACAAAATTAAAGGTAACTTTATGAGAGGCATTATTTTAAATATTTGAAAACTATTGAAAAATAACTCTTTTTAATCATTTCATACAAAGGTTGGCATTATAAAAGGATGCATACAACTCTGTCCTAGATACAAGTCCTTAGCATAAGTGTGTTGCCTCTCAGTGGGCTCCCAAATTAGCAGTGTTTCAAGAAAAAGCAGCTTGTCTCCCCCAACACCTGCTGCTCTGTAAGATGCTTTATTTAGATTCATTGGCTGAGCTCTCTCAGTCTCTTAGCAGTGAGTAAATATCACAGATGGATTAATAATTTAGTATCAGAAAGTTTTCAGATTTTAAAGAGTCTACTCCTAAGGAATTAACATCAACTTCTCTATTTTACTGCACTAGTACTTTTCTCACTGTATTTTTAGTGTCATACAGACATTATCAAATGAAATTACTGTCTTTAGGGGTGGGGCTTTCTTATTGAAGCCTCTAAGTTTCCCAAAGTCTAAAATAATCCTTTTCCAAGGCAGGAAGTAATAGTAGTGACGAAGTAGTGTGATGGCATGACTCTGAGAATGTGTCTCAGTAGCATTAATGAAACCCTTCTACGCTGGCCTTTCACAGGGTCCATGAGAGGTGAGATTAGTTAAAATCAGAAGTCAAATGTTATATACATAGAGGTAGCAGGTGTACAGCTTTATCAGGTTAAGAAAGAGTCTGCTGTGGCATGGAAGTTGAGGGCTGTCTTGGAAACTTAAACAGCACTAAGAAGAAGGAAGGAAAAGATGATCTACCACATAAGTGGGCATCCAGCAGCTTCCTTGTATGCGATTTCCTGGATATAGTCACACTCTGAGTATCCAAGAAGTTCCCAAAATATATAAAATAAGGATTGAGCTAAGTTGGACACAACAGGGAACAGTTATGATTTACAACATGATAAGCATTTGAAATTTGTTTCCAATAAGACAATCAAGAGTTCGTTTCAGGGTGAATGTAGTTTTGTGCATCTTAAGTGTATCTTCTCAGAACTAGTGATTGGGAGAAAGTGATGACTACCTTAGAGGTAAAATGCATCTGAATCATTTCCTACTTGGTGGTTTTGAGAGTCTATTTTAAAGAAAAGATAATGTAATTCAGATAAAATATCAATAAGAATTCTACTTGTATTTAGAAACTAAAACAGATAAAAAATCTTCTCATCCTCCACTTTCTAGCAAAACATGAGGTTATCTTTGCTGGTGATTTTAGAAATGATACAAGGCTGCATCTACTCCTATTATGACATCTGTCAGTTTATCTGTCTATCTTTGAATGTAGCACTTTATTAATCCTGTATGTGAGGAAATAGCTCCCACTATTAGAATGCACAATGAGACTCCTGAAGGAAGGGTTTCCACATGCTTACTTCTCAGTAGGATTTTTTTATATAGAAATCTAGGCATGGAATGTTCAGAAGCCAGAAAGTATTAGAGAGAGGGATGTCATAGCAAATAGTGATAATAACGAGAGGGATAAAATGGAGAGAAAAACACAGAGCAGTTGAAGAGACACCCAAGTCAAAGACTCTGTTTAAAGGAAATGGTACTGAATTAGAATTTCTGTTCTGTACAATTTTGGTCAAACTCAATGGGATACATATTTCTAGAATAAAAACAGGCAGTGGGTGAAGTTTAGCTCAGCCACAAAAGAATGCATCCAATCTGCATTATAAAAATGTCAGAATAAAGAGAAGACTAAATCTCCAACAGTCAAAATATTCTGTAAAACTTCAAAAGAAGTATAAGACTATTAACTATTTAGCAGAATATACATGCATCAAGAAAGAACTATGTCCAAAAACATAGAACTACCATTAAAATTTCTCTTCTCTCAATTTTATTTGAAATTTATTAAGTAAGTAGAGGGTCTGATGATAGATAATAAAATCAACTTAAGAAAAACATAGTCGAGACTAGAGAGATGGCTAAGGGATTAAGCCGCTAGCTCAAAAGCAGGTCCTGGATTCTGGATCCCATGTAAAAACCTCAAGTGGAAATGACTGTGGCCTGTACTTCTTTTCCTGAAAGATGGAGCCTGGGAAATTCCAGAGTAAAGCAAAGAAGAGGTAGTGTTATCCAAGGTGATTCCTGAAGTCACCTTTGGGCCTCCGCAGGAAAACATAGTACCCTCTGATACACACACACACACACACACACACAAACACACACATGCACACACACGTGCGTGCACACACACACACGTAAAATAAATAATAAAAAAGTTAATCTTCCTCTCCAATTTTAATGTTTACAAATGTTTGTTTCATGCATGTAATTTCTAAAGATCAGGTTCAAAGCTCCTTTCTAAGTTCCCTATTTATTATTTTTAATTGCACAAATAATTATGTTTCACAGTTTAGAGCTGTTGAAAACTTACCCATATGATAAAGTTTGTCTGTAATTTCAGGAATAATTACAGAAAGGGTAGTGACTTTATTTATAATTCAGCTCATCATAAATTTATTTATTAATTTTCACTCACCAAACATTTACATTATACTTAAATTCCATTTTTTAAGTATCCTAATTTTGGTCTTAAAAATACTACAAAACCATGAAAAGGAATACCAAAACACATTTCAAAACATACTAAATGCTCCCTCTTTCGCCCCACCCCCGCTCCGCCGGTCGGGACGCGTAGGCGAGATCCAGCCGGGCCTCAACGCGCGCTCTAGGACCCCAGGTCAGCCCACGGGGACCCGGCTCCGACTCCCGCCATCCAGCCGGAGCCGCGCGGGGGCCCAGGGAACGAGGAGCACCTCCCCCTGCGCCCATCCTCCCTTTTCGCCCCACCCCGCTCCGCCAGTCAGGACACGCACGCGGTCCACC
Source organism: Typhlomys cinereus (assembly GCA_023101885.1). Lineage (NCBI taxonomy): Eukaryota > Metazoa > Chordata > Mammalia > Rodentia > Platacanthomyidae > Typhlomys > Typhlomys cinereus. The sequence continues at coordinate 1,901,739 of JALPQD010000166.1, read as the reverse complement.
CGGGCCTCACCCCGCTCCCTAGGTAAGTCCCCGTTCAGGCCCCGCCCACCAGTACCCCAGGCCAAATAATTCAGTTTAGTGAAATTGAGAGATCTTAAGAGTTAAAATGACAATGCCAAAGTCAAAGTGCAAATCCATGAGAAGCAACACTCAAGTAAACAAATCTCCCACTGAAGAAATTAATCCCATAATGTTAGACTCCAAAAAGAACAAACCCGCGGAAAAAGGCCAAGAAAGCCTGACCCAGGATAACGACTTTCAAAATATGATCATTACCATGTTCAATACTATGAAAGAGGAAATCCGGGAGGAATTACATAATCGAATCAATCGCTTTGAAGAGGAACACAACAGACATCTGGAGGAGTTGAGAAAAACAGTGCAAGAAACAAAAAGTGGCATAGAACAGTTAAAACAAACTCAAGCAGAGTTTAAAACTGAGCTAAAAGACAAGTTATCTTCAACCCAGAACGCCACAGAGAGTCTTATCAACAGAACTAATGAAGCAGAAAACAGAATTTCAGACCTTGAAGATAAAGTGGGAGTACTAGCCAGCTCAATGGAAGAGGTTGTTAAAGCCAAAAAGATACTTGAGAGAAATATCCAAGAGATATGGGACACCCTGAAGAAGCCTAACATGCGTATTCATGGAATACCGGAGCAAGAATCTCAAAATACCACCCCTGAGGAAATTTTTCAAACGATCATCAAGGAAAACTTTCCTCATCTAAAGAAAGAGAGGCCCATTCATATACAAGAGGCATTCCGCACCCCAAACAGATACGACCAAACTAGAAGCACACCGCGGCAAATAATAGTTAAAACACTCCACATTCAAGATAAAGAACTGGTGCTGAGAGCTTCAAGGGAGAAAAAACAAGTCACTTTTAAAGGCAAACCTATTAAAATAACAAATGACTTCTCAGTCGAAACAGTAAAAGCAAGAAGAGCTTGGAGAGACATACTTCAAGTATTGAATGAGCAAAAATGTCAACCCAGGCTGATTTACCCTGCAAAACTATCAGTCATGATCGAGGGAGAAAGAAAAATTTTCCAGCACAAAGACAACTTTAAGGGATACATGGCCACCAAACCAGGCCTTCAAAAACTGCTAGAAATGATACTCAAGCGTGAAGAAAAAAACAGGCATATCCAGGAGAACAGAAGGCAAATATAACACCATTAAAAGCGAAGCAATATACTTATAAAAGCTACTAAACATAATAAATGTCTGGAATTAACAATAGTTTCTCCATTATAACACTAAATGTTAATGGACTTAATTCACCGATCAAGAGACACAGATTACAAACTTGGATTAAAAATCACAATCCATCAATCTGCTGCCTGCAGGAAACCCATCTCACCACAAAAGATAGGCACGCTCTAAAAATAAAAGGCTGGTCAACAATTCTACAAGCAAATGGAAGCAGAAAACAGGCAGGGGTAGCCATTATGCTATCAGACAAAGTGGATTTCAAACCAAAAAAAATTATAAGAGACACGGATGGATACTACATTTTAGTCAGAGGTACAATTCACCAGGAAGACTTCACAATACTGAACATATATGCACCCAATACGGGCCCCTCCACATTCATTAAAAAAACCCTACAGCGTCTAAAGCAAGAAATCAACCCCCAAACGATAATTCTTGGGGACTTCAACACCGCCCTCTCTACATGGGATAGATCAACAGGTCAAAAGCTTAACAGAGACACTTTGGAACTTAATCAAACCCTGAAAGAAATGGACCTCACAGATCTCTATCGAACTTTTCACCCACGCACCAAAGAATACACATTTTTCTCAGCAGCACACGGAACTTTCTCCAAAATAGATCACATATTGGGCCACAAAATGAATCTACACATGTACAAGAAAGTTGAAATTCTAACCTGTGCCCTATCAGACCACCACGGCCTAAAGCTGGACATCCACAACACATCAAACAAGAGAAAATACACTAACTCCTGGAAACTTAACACTATGATGCTGAATGAGAACTGGATTCAGGAAGAAATTAAAAAGGAAATTCAAGATTTCCTGAAAGTGAATGATAACGAAAATACAACTTACCAAAATCTCTGGGACACAATGAAAGCTGTTCTAAGAGGTAAGTTCATAGCTCTTAATGCCCACATCAAAAAAATGGAAACATCAGAAATAAACAACTTAACAATGCAGCTTAAAGCTTTAGAGAAATTAGAGCAATCTGATCCCAAAAGCAGTAGAAGAGAAGAGATTAGCAAAATAAGGGGAGAAATATCTGAAATCGAGACTAAGAAAACGATAGAAAAAATCAACAAATCGAAAAGCTGGTTCTTTGAAAAAATCAACAAGATTGATACACCCTAGCTAAACTAACCAAAAGCAAGAGAGAGAAAACCCAAATTAACAAAATTAGAAATGAACATGGAGTTATCACTACGGATACCCAAGAAATCCAGAGAATTATAACATCATATTTCAAAAACTTATACTCTGTGAAGTTTGACAACACAAAAGAGATGGATGAATTTCTAAGTAAACACAACTTACCTAAATTGAATCAGGAAGTTGTGAATTACTTAAATAGTCCTATAACATATAAGGAAATTGAGGAAGTAATCTCGAATCTTCCCACCAAAAAATGTCCTGGACCAGATGGATTCAGCACAGAGTTCTACAAGACATTTAAGGAGTTAATAACACCAATACTCCTTAAACTGTTCCATCAAATAGCAAAGGAAGGAACACTACCAAATTCCTTCTATGAAGCTAATATCGTTTTAATCCCAAAACCTAATAAAGATTCACTTAAAAAAGAAAACTATAGGCCGATCTCCCTGATGAACACAGATGCAAAGATTCTCAACAAAGTCTTAGCAAATCGGATTCAAAAACATATTAAAAAGATCATTCATGGGGACCAAGTAGGCTTCATCCCCGGCACACAAGGTTGGTTCAACATACGCAAATCAATAAATGTAATTCATCATGTAAACCAGTCCAAAGTCCAAGACCACATGATACTCTCGATAGATGCAGAAAAAGCTTTTGACAAGATCCAACAGCCTTTTATGATCAAAACGCTAGAGACAGTAGGAATGGAAGGAACTTTTATCAATATAATAAAAGCTGTATACAACAAGCCCACAGCAAGGATTATGCTCAATGGGGAACAATTGGAAGCATTCCCACTTCGATCAGGAACAAGACAAGGCTGTCCACTCTCACCACTTCTATTCAATATTGTACTTGAAGTCTTAGCCGAAGCCATAAGACAAGAAAGGGACATAAGAGGGATTCAAATTGGCAAGGAAGAAGTCAAGCTATCTCTATTTGCAGATGACATGATCTTATACCTGAGTGATCCCAAAAACTCCACCAGGAAGCTCCTGGAACTAATTGAGAAGTTCAGCAGGGTGGCAGGATACAAAGTAAATGTGCAAAAATCAGAGGCCTTCCTATATGCCCAGAATGAAAGAAGTGAAAAAGCCTTGAGAGAAACCATGCCATTTACTATAACCCCTAAAAAAATGAAATACCTTGGTATAAACCTAACTAAGGAGGTAAAAGACCTTTACAATGAAAACTTTAAAACCCTAAAGAAAGAAATTGCAGAAGACACCAGAAGGTGGAAAGACCTCCCTTGTTCCTGGATTGGCAGAATCAACATTGTAAAAATGACCATCCTACCAAAGGCAATATACAGATTCAATGCTATACCAATCAAAATCCCAAAGCAATTCTTCAAAGAAGTTGACCAAACAATCTCAAAGTTCATATGGAGGCACAAAAGACCCAGGATAGCAAAAACAATCCTGAGTAACAAAAACACAGCTGGAGGTATTACCATACCAAACCTAAGTCTATACTACAAATCCATAGTTATAAAGACAGCCTGGTACTGGCTCCAAAATAGACACACAGATCAATGGATAAGGATTGAAGACCCAGATATAAGCCCACAAAGTTACAGCCATTTGGTCTTTGACAAAGGGGCCCAAAGAATCCAATGGAAAAAGAACAGCATCTTCAACAAATGGTGCTGGCAAAACTGGATCTCCACATGCAGAAGATTAAAGCTGGACCCGTACTTGTCACCATGTACAAGACTTAATTCCAAATGGATCAAGGACCTTGATATCAGGCCAGAGACTTTAAAAGCCATAGTTGAAAGGATAGGGAACTCCCTCGAGCTGATTGGGCTAGGCCAACACTTCCTAAACAGACATCCAATGGCACAGTCACTGCTACCAACTCTCAACAGTTGGGATCTTGTGAAATTAAAGAGCTTCTGTTCAGATAAAGAGATTGTCGCACGAGCTCAAAGGCAACCCACAGAATGGGAGAAAATCTTCACTAACCACATATCTGACAGAGCTCTACTGTCCAGAGTGCACAAAGAACTTAGAAAATTAAACTCCAAGGAAAACACTGGCCCAATTAAAAAATGGGCCCTGGAACTTCAAAGAAACTTTACCAGGGATGAAATTAAAATGTCTAACAATTATCTTAAAAAATGCTCCACTTCCTTCGCCATCAGGGAAATGCAAATCAAAACTTCCCTGAGATATCATCTCACCCCGGTCAGGATGGCAAAAATCCACAGTACAAACAACGACAAATGCTGGAGAGGATGTGGGGAGAGGGGAACTCTCCTACATTGTTGGTGGGAATGCAGGCTCATACAGCCACTCTGGCGAGCCGTCTGGAGATTCTTAAAGAAATTAAAGATTGAAATGCCGTATGACCCTGCTATCCCACTTTTGGGAATAACCCCCCAAGCAGCAGAGGTTCGCCTCGATAGCACAAGCTCGACCATGTTCATAGCAGCACTGTTTACAATAGCAAAGTCATGGAATCAACCTAAATGTCCAACAGTTGACGAGTGGATAAGGAAACTGTGGTACATCTATACAATGGAGTACTACTCAGCCATCAAAAATGATGAATTACTGGAATTTGCTGGGAAATGGATATCATTAGAAAGAATTATATTAAGTGAAGTATCCCAAACCCAGAAAATTAAGCGCCGTATGTACTCCCTAATAGGTGGCTCCTAGTACCAAACTCGCCCAGCCCACATTGGGACACTCAAAAGTAAACCTATGTAACACAGTAATTGCAAGGATTATGAACAAGAGAGATGGGTTAGGAGGGCCACACCAGAAACAAGGAGAGAGGAGACCATGTTACAGCAGAGAAAATAGGCCTCCATCAAGGTCTGCAAGTAAGTAATGAGAAACCTGGTTAAGTTCACAGACGTTCTTTCCTGATCTCACCAGAAGGGGAGGGCATATAGTCTAGCAGATAAAAAGTAATCATTGTGCAAATGGGTAATGGACCCCGCCCTCAGTGAGGTTTCCTACTCTTATTACATCTACCCTTGAATGTGCTATTACAACAAGACTCCAGTTTAACAGCTTTTTGTCTCTGGCCAGGGGGTGACATACAGTGCCCAGCAGAATGGAGTGAAGGGAATTGCAGGAGCAGCAAAACTGCAAAAGAAAATCAACAAACCACAATCCAGAACTTCAGAGACTCTATATCAATCACATAGAACTAGGACAGCCTAATCTCTCCCCATCCTGGAGCTCAGGGACATTTGCGGAAGAGGGGGCGGTAAGATTGTAAGAGCAAAAGGATGGGAGGAGCAACGATTTGCAAGATTCTCAACAATAGTTGGGGCCAAAGCAATCATAATGGAACTTTGCATGCCCTGCGCAATGTCCAGCGCACTGTTGCCCTCATAAAGTCTAGCATCTGTTAAGGGCACCGAGACCCCTGGAGGCAAGGGATTGACAGCCATAGTAGTAATCTTATGATTAAGGGGAACAAGAGAAAGGGCTTATGGAAATGCCACTGGGTCCTTATATGTCATCGGAGAGGAGGACCCAGTGGAGAGTTAGGCGCACACAATAAAGGACTCTCTGGGAATTGGGGGGGAGACACTGGGGGAAGGGGAGGGGGGAGGGAGGGAACTGGTAAAAAATTTTAAAATGTATAATTAAATTTTTAATAAAAAAAAAAAATATAAAAAAAAAAAAAAAAAAAAAACATACTAAATGGCTTATGGCTTCAACATAAGACACATAAAAAGGGAAAACCAAACATATTACTTTTAAGAACTTACTTGCAACCATGTCGAGTGCATTGTCCTCTTCCAGAACAGAATTTGAGACATGATGGACCTATATAAACTGTAGAGAAAAAGAAAGCATGTAAAAGGAGCAGCATAATTGCAAAAACTAAAAGCATGAAATATGGCCCTCTGTTTGTATGTTATCTGGATGTTTATACCCTGGCTAGTCAGTTCCAGCCCTTAGTTACAAATCTGCTGAAACTTTTTAAATTTCCATAAAGAGTTTGTTTTAAGTTTTTCATTTTTGTGAAAACAGACATAGGGATATCTTCGTAATGTCTTTTGTGATCTGGGAGAAACATTTTACATGATCATGGCATATATTTTTAACATAAATTCATCCTCCTTGGAAATATGGAATTAAGACTGTATTACACACAGACTTCCATAGACAAACTCTTTTCCTAAATGCTAGGCTTGATTGGCAATATGATAGTGCAAACCTAAGCTCTAATTTTCAGAATCCTGAGAGGAAACTGGAATGACAGGATCTAGGTTAGTCAGATTTAAATGCACTTGACAACTTAAGTCTTTTATAATCAACACAATCATCAATACAGGAAATAGTGTAAAAGTGAGATCAGGCCAATTATATGACTAGAGGAACAATGGTTACCAAGAACTCCATATTGTTTCAGCACAAACAAATTTACCATCCACTACCACTTTCTTCTCTATCCTGTAATCATGAAAATTCTACTTGAAAATAAACTCTGCTGTGGTCTCTGCTCCTAGTTGGTTTTAGGTGTCCTATAACCTGGGGTTTGTGTTCTGGCTTCCTCTGGGAAACTTTGAACAAATGATTTATTCTGCACAAGTCTCTATAGTGGGATGACAATATTCCTTGGAGAGGAGCAATTGTTTCATGCTAAGCAGCTTGAGTTACAATCATCTTCATCATATTGAGATTAAAAAATTAACCACCACCAGGCTGCTCTGTTGTTTCAATGGGCTCTTCTGAATACTATGTGCCCAGGAAGTAGGAAGGGCATGCTTGGTTGAGTGACTGCAGGATACCAGGATTGAGATACCATGGGATAGCTTACTACACTCTGTAGGGTATCTCTGGCAGCTGTTTATGGTCTGAACACCCATGTCATAATTCAAAAAGCTTCCATCAAATCAAATTGATGATACAAGGCTTTCCAAGTCAATAGAAAATTAGAACTATGGATGTTGCTCTCCTTCCCTATTAATTTTATTATCATTAATGTACCATAAAGTTGGAGAAATAAAATATGTGACAAAACATAACTTGCCGTAGGATTTCTTACTTTTAGGATAATTCTCAAAGTACTCGCTTTGCATATCAGCAGGCTGTGGCTTCTGTGAATGAAGAGCGAAACTAACAGAATTATGATTTTCTCTGCATACCCTCCTTGACCTCTTTCTTTCTCTATATTTTCCTCTGTGCTTCCTGGATGCAATGCTGGAGCTGCTGAGTGCCGGGGGGAGACCTGGAGAGTTCTATAGCACTCGTTTCTCTCTGGAAGGAGTGAGTATCCTCTTTTTGCCTTGTGAACAAGCCAGGATTGAAACTTGTTCTCTAAAAACCTCACTCAAGATGGAACTAGAATTGAAGAGCTTCTGACCCAGGTTGGGTATTCAACAGACAATAATAATCACTCACATTCTTTGTATCTTAACCTTCCCCATGATGGTGGAAACTCAGAGATGTGCGGTAAACACTTGCCCCCAAAACAGGTTTTAACTGCCTTTTTTAGAAATCTGAGATGGTCTTTTTTTTTTAAATGGTGTTTCATTATGGTATTAATTTTCTCACATATTTCATTTAATTCCTGTTTTAAAGCTTTAGTTGTGATTATTAAACTAATAAAGGCTCACTTTAAAATGCTTGAAAAGTGAGAGAGGAAGAAAAATCCACTCATATCCCACTACCAAGAGGCACATACCTTAGAGCTCTTCAGTAGCTATAGTAATTAAATTCTATGTAATAATCAGTTAATGGAAAAAGTTCACTTAACAAAATCAAGTTCAGAAATTTTTGCACATATCCTAGGTTTAATATCTCTAACCTATGTGGTATTTGAAGTGTGGGCCCTTTATTGATACTGAACACAGAATTTGTTGAAAAAACAAATTATCTTGCTTAAAGCTATAAGCTTCTCTGTATCTAAATTATTCTGAAATAATACAAAAGGAGATTAAGATATGGATAATTGACATTTAACTATGGATTTATAAAATCAGACAAAGCCAATCAGTGGTTATGGTAAAATCGAGTATCAATATTTGTCCTTCAATCTCTTCCTTCCATATCTTTGAATTGTAAGCCTTCAGTCAAATTCACATACTCTGAAAACAGGAAATCTATCTTTAATCAAAACAAAAAACAAAGAGAGTTCTCATTTGATAACGAATACAAGAAATTCATAGCCACATAGCTAACAGTGAAAAATAACTTCGCTTGCTGCGCACTTATCCTACGTGACAGTGGCTTTAAGATGATGCAGAAATTATCAACAATTCACTAGACAATCTTTATGTGCATCAAATATTCCTCACAAGCCAGTTTCTGAAAAGGGGGCAGAAGTCTCGCTAGCATTTTGGAGATGATGCTGCCTTGTGTTGTAATGTCTGCAAGCAGAAGATAAGCAATCCAGATGTGGCAGTTACTAAGAAGAATGCATGCAGGATGGTATTTATGTTAATTTTGCATAAAACATTCAAGAAAATGTTAGGATAGCCCTTGTCATCAACTGTGAATTTCAGTTTCAGGGGTTTAAGCATTTTTAAATTATGTATGTTGAAACATTTTAGCATCTAATATTGCTGACTACACAGCATTTTTTTTCTGATTGCACATCCCTGGGCTTCCAGCGGAATGCAAAGAAGAAAGGGAAGAAAGGGCGTTTAATGAATCACAAGACCATGACTTAGAAATGTGATTAAGTCTGTGCTGACTAACAAAAGCACAGGAAGAGTCTACATCAATGGTATGTGATTATGACAGGCGTAAACACTAACCATTATCAATTGCCCACATGTTCCCAAGGATTGGTCCTGTTTGTCTCCAGCGAATCCGGGTGTCTCGGGTTAATGCTGCGTTAGGGAGGGGAATCGTTATTCGGTTCCACCTGCAAAAAAAAAAATGTAGCACAAAAGCAGTTTCACAACTATGCTTCCATGTTTTGACATTATTTTGCATGCTTCTGATGTTCCTGCTTCTGTGTGTCTATGGTAGTACCAAAATTAATAAGGCCTTTATATTCACCTTTGTAGTTTAAAAACAGACATAGAACTCATAAAAAAATACAAATCACTTTAGAGGAATGGATCTGTCCTTAACAGCAGGTGATACTTATTTTGTTTCTCAACAGTCTTTTGAGAAAAAGTCTCAGTTTTAGCTTTGAAATTTATGTTCAACTGATACTTAAAACATTAAATTGTTCACGGCAACAGAGTACCAATTGTTTTGATATGTGTCAGTACTGAATAATGTCTAAGTCAGATTTTGTGCAATATCCTATGGAAGGCATCTGTTCAGAGATTAAAGTATTTCTTAGCATCAGTTACTTTTGTTTTGTTATTACTTACTCTAAATTTACATTTTTAAATTTTTTTATTTATTCAATTGTGCGTGTGTGTGCACGTGTGTATGTATGTATGTGTGTATGTAGGAACCCCCATGGACTGCCTCCACCTCCTCCTTGTTTACTCCGCCCACCAGGACCAGAAACGCAGGCCGCCCCCGCTTCTGCCCAGCATCTATACGTGGGGTCTAGGATCCGAACTCAGGACCTTATGCCTTCAAGGCAGAGGCTTAACCCCTGAGTCACCTCTCCAGCCCCTCTAATTTACATTTTTAATGAAGGACTAAGAAAGAAAAGACAATTCCCAACCTAATTTTGTGGTCCTTGTCAATACTTTTACCCTATGCTTGTGACAAGCATTTTACATAATAATCTTTCACTTCAAGTTAGTCCACTAAGTCATGGTCCTTCATTTATGTCGAAAGAAATGAAAACTAGAATAAATATCATTGCACATAGAAAACAGAAGAACAAGATCTGATCCTAGGTCTAGTTTTAAAAGTTAACTCTTTTACTCTTTAAGTCTGTACTTTAGCAACACATATTTTTTCCCACTTTGTAATAATTTCATATATATTATGATAAATTTAGGACATGCCTCCCCCATTACCCAATTTCATCCTCTTTTCTTCTTCCAATAAAACTTTCCCAATCAGGCTGCCTCTTAGTTTCATGGCTTTTTTTTTTTTTTTGCAGGTGTGATCCAGTGATTTTCATCTGTGTTGCCTCTCTGCTGGTGTGGGCCAGTATCCTTGTTAGAGCACATGCCTCGTATTGGTGGGTAAACCATTGAGGAAAACAACTGTCCTTCCCCAATTCACCAAATGCTCTCAATAATCTCTTATGGAAATGTAGTGCCTTGTGTTGTTCTCCCTTCCCTGATGAAATGCGAATGGATCAAATCCTGTGTTAGTCTCATGGAAGTAGATAGATCTATAGTGAGTTAATGGGTACAACAGTCCGTCATGTTTAGAATATACTAGTTGGTTGCACTCATGCCTACCCTCTAGCTTCCATTTTTATCGTCCCCTCTTCCATGATGCTCCCCGAGCCTTATGAATTGATGTAGATGTCCTACTTATGGCTGTAGTCACTTATTCCCTGGGCAATAACTTTTAAAAAAAAGAAATAAAAAAGGGCTAGAGAGATGGCTCAGGGGTTAAGCCTCTGCCCCACACACAGGTTCCTGAGTTCTGATCCCAGATCTCATTTAAAATACCAAGTGGAAGTGGTAGTAACCTGCACTTCTGGCCCTGGAAGGCAGAGCAAAGGAAAGACAAGATGGAACAATCCAGGGTGATTCCCAAAATCACCCTTGGATCTCCACAGATTAACATGGTACCCTCTGATTCACATAGACACATAACACACACACACACACACACACACACACACACACACACACACACAAAGAAAAAATAAAAAGTAACCATATAACATGTAACTCAGAATATAAGTCAAATACATTAAGAATAAATGCTTTCATTCTTCGTAATCATGCATCAGACGTTGCAAACATTTAAGCATTTAATTTTGCAATGCTACCTTTATGGAGAAGTCAATTTTCTTTGTACTTGGATTTTGTTAGTTTCAAGATTACACACTGATTTTTGTCCCACAGTACAGATTCTGTCTTCCAACACCTTGGAGCAAGTTTACTTACCCACTGTAGTTTTCAGAGGAGTAGATGGTGCTGTGGGGTAGGTGGGGACCTGCACAGATTTCAGGTAAGCACTCAGTGTGGAGCAGGGACCAGGTACGTCCATGATTCGTGGAAAACTCCAGGCTCACACTGGTAATATCAAGCAGACAAAAAGATAAGTGCTTTTCATATCTGATTAAATATCTTAGATATGTGTGTGTTAAACTAGTCTGAAATTTCTGTAAGGTGCTGTTTACTAAATGACAGCTTCTTCATTCATGAAGACTGACCAGCCTTCAAAAGAGCAAGCAGTTGAATGACGACAATAAAACAACCTGTGTTTGAAAGAGGACATATAAGCTGGTTTGTACTCTTGAGTTTGGTGCATGGCAAGGAAATTACCATGTCTCACACTGTCACTTCATCCTGTGAATATGAGACCAGCAAAATTTTTAGGAAGGATCTGAGCAACACTTCTGCAAGTGAAACCTAGAAGCCATACCCTTGAAGTGCTAATTGATTTCCATGCCTATCATTAAGGGGTCACTTGCCAACAGGAGGTCAAGTTTGCTTTCGGTTATTTGTTTTCTCTCTCAGCAATCTGTTGTAAGGATGGCTGCTGTCACAGCGCAGGAAATGCTTCAGAAAGTTAAGACTTAGCTCTCAGAAGAAAGCCACTTTGTCAACAATCTATCAGGTCATACCCCTCCTATTAATTGATGAGCTTTTTATTTTTTTGGCGGGTGCTCTGTAGTTTACTAACAGATATTTCATTAAAAACTTGATCAGAACTTACCAAATTCTTTATAATTCAGTATCTAAGTTCATGCTCTCATTTTAAATTAGGATAGTACACTCATAAAATGAAGTTTGCTACCTGTTCCCAGGCTGATGTGTTCCACATCCCAGGTTAATAGAGAACTGTATCATGTGAGACATTGTAGAAGGGAGAACAGGCAAGACATGGAAAAAGTCAACAGCCCAGACGTTCCGATTGTGTCCTTGATGGTTCTTTTGCCGGAGACAAAATTTGGTAGCAGGAGTCTGAAGCTCAGGATTGATGACCACAGAAAGCAAAGATGGAACCTTTCAAAGGAAACCACAATCTGTCATAATCATTCTTCTATTCTCTAGTAATCACTAAATATATAACTGTCATTTATTATCAAGTGATGACCCTTGTGCTCCATGTTATTTGGTGTAGAAGATATATCTTTAAGGTGCATTTGCTTATCATTCAGAATTCCTTCTTTGTGGACTTGCAGGGCTCCTTGCATATAACTGATCAAGTTCTACATTAAGACAAACTGATCTAAGGTTTTATTCATATTTTATAAACCTACTTTAAAAAGCACTGGTGAGAAAGCCAGTTGTGTTTGTCCTGTGCTATACTTACTCTTAATTCTTTTAAAAACCTCAGATTTTCCCTGCCAGGTGTTCTGAAAGTAAGAATCAAAGCAGAAATAACCATAGTCAATGAATTTACCTATGTAAATGATTGGCTCTGAGGCATGCACTGATCAGATCAGTTAAAAGTCCATCAGCCTATTACTAGAAAAGTACCATGGCATACACACATCTGCTTTTCCTCTTTCTCCCTCTTTTTCTCTTCAAAATCTTGAGAGATATAAATTGGGGAAACAATGAATATGGAATTTGTTAGATACCATATCTGATAGTTCCCTATGTTGGCTACACTTAAGTTCTTATTTATATTTGTTTATCTATCTATCTATCTATCTATCTATCTATCTATCTATCTATCTATCTATCTATCTATCTATCTATCTATCTATGGCATATACCTCTCTCTCTCTCTTTCTGTGTGTGTGTGTGTGTGTGTGTGTGTGTGTGTGTATAGGCCAGCTATCAACACCAGAGTTCTCCTCATTTTCTAAACACTTTCTTTTTTCAAGACAAGATTTCTCACTAAATCTAGAGCTTGTCAATTTGGCTAGACTGGTTGGTCAGTGACTCCCCAACCTCAAATACTCCTGTCTCTGCCTCTCAAGGACTAGAACTACAGGTGCCAACCACCATGCTCAGATTTTTGCATGGGAGATGAGGATTCAAACTCAAATGCTCAACATTTAAAAAGTACCTAAGGGTGCCATCAATGTACAGAGAAAGCTAATAATGAGCATGTGGTACAATCTCAGCATAGACAGGCATAGTCAACTATTACAAGCATCTCACATGATTTTGAGGATGTTTATAAATAACCAGAGATAACATCTGCCTTACATCCAAGGAACAAAGAAAAAGGGGCAATGAATGTAGCCATAATTAGCAAAGAAAAATGTAAAGATATCAAGAGTCTGGGTTGCTGCAATGTCTCCCGTCTAGAAAATCTCAAATGTTGGATACATCGTGACGTCTGCCAGCAGTGTTGTGAAGCTGCACAATCACATTCACTTAGAGCTTCTCAGGGACACTGTCAACTGTCAGTTGGAAGATTGGGCTCTGCTTAATTATTGCTATAATTCTTTCTTCCTGAAAAATCTTTTTTTTTTTCATTGGTATCACAAATAAAAGTGAATGTCAAAATATCTGAGCTGGGCAAGTAGGTTTGGCAGTTTATCTGCGTGCAAACCTGGTGACCTGAGTTTGACCCCTGGAGCACACTTAGGAAGGGGAGAGCCAACTTCTGTAAGTTGTCTTCTAACTTCTACTCATGAGTCATGGCATATACACACTAGTGTGCTCTCTTTCTTGCTATTTCTCTTAATAATAAATACATTAGATGTATGTATTTTTAAAATATTCAAGTCACATAAAAATCTAGCAGTTAATTTACTGACTGCCAGAGGAGAGATTTGCCCTCTGTGCTTGGCATGGTCTTTGTGGATTTAGTTTTGGCTCGTCCTGGGAGCTCTGAAATGGGTCATTTGGTACACAGGTTGGCACTGTACCTTATATGAGGAATATGAAAGGGTATCCAGTGCGATGTGCTCTTTTCTTCCCTCAATCTTTGCATACAAGATAATGTCATTTTCATGAGAATCTCCAGGGTCACAAATTCCTCCTACACCAAACAAAAATTTTATGTTGTTAATATCAACTTGCAGCCAAAGAAAATAGACATAGCGCTATCAATCTAGAATAAGAAATACTAATTCTTAAGCACTACATATTATTTAAAAATAGCACAAAGATATTAAATGGAAGGAAATAATTTATGAAGATTGTTCAAATGAGCCATGCTCCAGATCAAAGACTTGACATTTGTGAAGGCCAAATTGCTATGAATCACTCGGATAATATTGTGTGTTAAGCAATGACTTCCCAATCCTGTTTCTATTCATGCTAATGAATATGTATGTTTTCTGGTGTGTGTGTGTGTGTGTGTGTGTGTGTGTGTGTGTGTGTGTGTACTGTGGGGTAGTTGAGTATTTGTGTCTAGTGGAGGCCCAAGGGTGACACTGGGAATCATTTTGGATTGCTTTATCTCCTTTACTGCTTTGCTCTGGGGTTTCCCGGACTGTGCCTTCCAGGGTAAGAACTAGAAGACACTACCATTTCCATCTGGTACTTTTACATGGGATCTAGGAAGTCAAACTTTTGCTTGCAAGGCAAAGACTTTAACCTCTGAGCCCCATCCTGTCTTTTCCCTCATGAATATCAGTTTAAGGAGAATTGTGATTTTTTTTCCATAAATATCTTTTCTATTACCAAGATCTCATCTTTGGAGCCATTAGGAAAATTACTCACATCTACACACTGAACACTTGACTATAGTGACTCAATATTAAGGTCACTTGCCAAGTTCTTACTATCTAGTCTTTTATTTAGCATTATTACTTTGTTTTCATATGAGCAACTTCTTTTAATAATCTGCACAATGCTATGGAAGCATCTCTTGAAACTACTACTGGCAAATCCTTTTAACAAAAGTCTCTTAGGTTAATGTTAAGTTACTTGGCATGTTTGAGCATCTCATTAGAAGCAACCAAAGAAGTTGGCTTGGTGCTTGAGAAGTCAGTATCTGACTTGAAATTTATGCTCTTTTAAGGCAAACTGTGAAGGACTGGAGGACTTTGGAAATGAGTCAGTTACTGGAACATCTACCTGTCTAAGTCAGGGAACGAGGAAGCTTAGCACCCATTCTTACTCTATTGCTGTGTTCCTAGAGAAGAACAGATGCCTATGGAATATCAGTGATTTGCAGGGAGGTGCTCATGGAAATTAGCATTCATATTTGGTTGAAAAGTTTTGGGAGGTCCACCTAACATTCCAGTTTGAAAATATTTATTTTGTGTGTGTGTGTGTGTGTGTGTGTGTGTGTGTGTGTGTGTGTGTGTATCAAAAGGCATTATATGTCCCTATGGAGGATCTAGGGTGACTTCAAAAATCATCCTGAATTGCTTCTACCTCTTTTTGGTTCGCTCTTGGATTTCCCAGTCTCTAACCCCTTGAACTATCTCTCCAGCTTGAATATTCCAATTGTTTTCCCTTGAATACATATTTGAGCCCCTGTCAGGAAATCTTGGTAAGTATTTTATTCCTAAGGAAATTAAATGGTGGCAGGTACTATCTGGACCAGGGTTTCTTTGAAGTCAGATAATTGGAGTATGAATAAAAGTGATCAAACTGTCATTTACCATATGGTTTTCAGTCCAACTGAACACAAGTATTACGTGCTTCTGTTTTGTTAGCACAGTTTTTGTAAGCCTTTGTTAGCACTCTGCTGAGTGAAATTGGGACAGTGAAGTTCTACAAGAATCCTAAGGTTGAGTCTGTATTTAATGTGGTTCTGTCTGACTTCAACACTATACTATCACTCAGATGATGGCTTGGATGGTCATAAATTTGCATAAGTATTCATTAGATTAAGTAATCAGATAATTCTAAGTGAAATAAGGAGGTGAAATACGTTGATAGTACAGACTTCATTCCAAAAGACGTCACCGCTCAGGGGCAACAACCCATAGAGAAAATTAGGATTATGACATTGGTGTCTTTGCTTTAGTATGTCTTTCATATTAAGTATCGTGAAACTGTGAGTGAAGTTGTAAATGTGACAATAACCATCAAAAACAAAATTTCCTTTTAGAAAACAATTTCGCATTGAGTATTGAGTACATATTAAAGAATGGACAAAAAGGAACTAACAATAGCGAAAAAGTCACTTTGTTTATTTGGGGTAAACAGTGAACTGCATTTGCTTTACTGCAAACAGAAACACACTTGGGATACACAGCACAGAATGGAGAGGCAAGTCCAAAGGTAGCCAAGACATTAAGATGATGACAGACTTTATCTGAAAGTTCCCTCTGGGGGCAATTTATCAGTTCTGTGAAGTTTCAGTGACAGCAGCTCCTCCAGGAGGAAATGGAATCTTGCTTAGCTTCAGAGCCTTTGATGCACAGTGGAAAGAAGGACTCAGGGGGCAACTTACATAGCAATTAAGGCAAAGAAAGATTCTAATAAAAGTTGGATGGATGGCCAGTTTCAGACTACTTAAAATACTGCTTTAAGTGGCCTTTAAGACATTTATTTATGTAAGGAAGGTGATTTTGGTAGTTTTATTATTTGTAGAGCACTGGGCTAGGAGGGGAAATAGGCCCTTAGCATATTTAGGAAAAACAAGAGAAAGATAATAGTTTTCCCTATCCTAGATTTCTTTTTCCTATGATCAAGCATGGTATGAAAATATGAATATTCATCTTATTTCTTAAATTGTATTTCAGCTTATTATTATAACTCTTCTATTTCGTGTGCATGTTTGTGTCTGTGTCATGCTGTATTAATTTATGTCTTATCTTCTAGCTTCTGGTTATTTCAGTCTTTTCTTCACACTCTTGCTGGGATTACTTTACTAAAATACAGGAGATATTAAAGATTTTGCAGGAATTCCTTGATAGTCCCAAAGCAGCTAGAGAAAGAGCAAGCTCCTTAACACAGGACTGAAGAAAACCACTGCCCTAGGCGGGTCTTACATGGTTCTTATTTGCTTATCTTAGTCAGCTGCAAACATATCACATACTGTGATTTTTATGTCCTTTATTCAGAATGGCTTAGTCTGAAATTCTTTTCTTCCTTAAAGTAAACCCTGCCCAGCCCAGGCTGAGCTCAAAAGCAATCTCCTTCACCAGGCCTCACTGTCATCCTTCCAGTGCCAACAAGCATAGCTTCCTCTGCTCCTTTGCAGCGTGGTTATTCCACTAGAGCCACTGCATGCCCTGCAGTCGTTAACTGTGGGCACAAGTTCACCATAATTTTTATACTAGAAATATGAACGATAGATGAGTCTATCTTTTAGGCCCTGTTTTGAGTGTTTTGTATGTTTTGCATTAACTCATTTACCAGCAACTCTGACTATTCTTCTTCCTCTCAGTTATATTCTCTATATACTCTAGTTCAGAGCTCTATATTCAGTAGGAATGTCTTACTTTTTTATTGGAGATTTTTTTTAATCTGGCATAGTGTACTCTTTTGAGATCATTAAAAGTATCTTTTTCTATCATCACTATTATTTTTAACTCATTAGTTAATAATCTGTTTTATTCCAGAATTAGTTAAAGATGACTCAATATTTCATCTGTAGGCTTTATGCAAAGTAACTAAACAATGATGACTTAATTTCCTATGGATGTATTCAAATGGGCTGATTTCTTATGACCGAAAGTCCTGGTTTCAAATAAATATACTGGGATAGTTAATAAAAGAAAAAAAAAACAGAATTGGAGAGATGGCTCAGGGGTTAAGACTGTTTCACAAGCAGAAAGTCCTGAGTTTGGATTCCAGGTCCCACATAAAAAAAGTCAGGAGGAAAGTGGGTGGCCTGCACTTCTCGCCCTAGTGAGCAAAGCCTGGGAAATCCCAGAGCGAAGAAAGAAGGAGGTAGAAACAATTCAGGATCATTCCTGAAATCATCCTTTGTCTTCCACAGAAAGGACACACAGTATCCTCTAATATATACACTCACACATACACACCACATGTAAAATAAATTAAAAATTTGTTTATATAGTTTTCTCTTTTATATGAGAGAAAACCAGATTAAATTGATATAACTATTTATTATCTGTAAACTTCATTATAACTTTATATTTTGCTTAATCTTTTCCACGTGTCACCTTTAATAAAATAAGAAACAATTTGAATACTAGTCACTTTAAAGGAAATGAGTTCTGGGCCTTCAGATACACAAACCATCCCAGAGTGAGGGCAATGATGCCCTTAACTGTGGACTGAATTATTGCAGACCTACAACTTCTCTGTTGTTGGATGGATCATTTTTGGAAGATGGCATCACAGGGGGCAATGTGCTGGCTGCATGATAGTCTTGGGTTTAGTACACAACCTTGAGCTGTATGTCTGTCAGGAAGGTTCAGCAAGGCATGTGAAAGATAAACAGACACCACTGAGCTCTACGCTCAGGGGACCTTTTGTCCAAGGGAACTGACATCTTTGCTGCTAGGGCAAAGGTAGATAGTGTTCCTTTCCTGTTTCATTTCCAGATGCTGCCTGTGTTTTTCCACTCAACAGAGAAGTCATGTGGCACCTGCTGACATCTACAGGATGATGTCAGTGCCAAAAAATGTTGCTGTGCTTCTTGGACCAGTGGGACAAGTTTAGAACCCCTAATTCATTTTTGAGTAATTTTCCAACATTGCTTATTTGTCCTATAATACATTTTAAAAAAAAAGTGCTTTATGAATCCTTCTTTCATGTGTTTGCAGATATGTTAGAAAATATTATTTTAAAACATGACAAAGTATCATAACTGATTTCCTTCTCAGCTTCCCATGACCAAAGAGTCAGACAATGAGATCTACAGGAAGCAACTCACGCATCTTGATGATTTTTAAGCAGGTTACAGGCTGGGGACAAAGGAATCACTTTGCTCTTAGCTCCTTTCCTTCATTAGTGATCAAGGGAGCAAAAGTTGGAGGAAGGTATTATAATATTTTATCTTCAGGCCTAACCACAGCATGCCAAGACTAGTTCTTTACAAGATGGTGGAGGCAAAGATGAATACCATAGGTCTTTGCTGTCAGACAGCTCAGATCTCACTAATGCCTTCCCTTTTATGAGAGAGAAAGAGAGAGAGAGAGAGAGAGAGAGAGAGAGAGAGACAGAGACAGAGACAGAGACAGAGATAGAGACAAAGATGCATGGAGTTCAAAAGATGACTTTTCAGAAATACATTCTCTTCTTCTACCATGTGGGCTCTGAAGATCAAATTCAGGATTCAGCTTTGCACACAAGTACCTATATTTCCCTCTTGTGAGCTCAGCGATTTTTCATTGTGTAACAGATAAACAATCTTATTTCTCAGGAAAGGGTCTTCTTAGTGAAAATGAAGTTTATTTAAAATGTACCTACCCATAACGAAGTAAAACCTGAGGTTTCCATAACCAGTTGTATCCATGTAGGGAGTGCATAATTTCCTTTCTTCATCTTCAAGGAAGACCAGTGAGAAACCTGATTCTATTGTGCCACAGTCTGTGCCAATAATAGCTCCAGAGATGTCCCATCTTAGGAGGGGAAAAAAGGGGAGAATCATTAAGAGTTAGAATATTAAGTCAAAACTTCATAAAGTATCACATTTAGTTTTCAGTGAAGAATGCTGCTAGTAATGAATGACCAATCCTGAAATAAAGATGTGGAACTGCAGATTTTATGCAATAAATAAACTTTACACACATTTCATTCATAGTTAGGATTCTTCTGGGTTGGAAAGTTTAGTCAATATGGTGTTTAGTTGGTGTATCACGTGACTCCAGCCAAGTTCTGGAACAAGACAGTCTTTATTTTTAAAAGTACTTACAGTTGAGTTGAGGAATCAAATGTAATGTAAGTAAACAGTGAACCATGAAAGGTATTATAAATACTCACATGGTGTTTTGCATTTTAAAATAGTTACAGAATGAAAAGCTGTGAGCATTGGCAAAAATATAGCAAGTTTTTGAAAAGGGGACAAAATTTAAACTAGATCTTGCCAAGTAGGTACTTGGATAGGTAGAAGAGAAGAGGTTTTGACTTCTACATAGCATTAACTTGTGCCAAGTCCTTTTCCTGCACATTTTACATATTAAGTTAATTTTATTCTCTCTCAAAAAAAACCTATAAGGCAGAAGCAGTATCTATTCTAGATTCAGATGAAAAAACAAGGATAGCTAACAAAGGATGAGACTGTACTCAAACTCATATAGTTGGACTCTAGAGGCTGACTCTTAATTTGTAATGTTTGGAGTTGATAAACTACTAAGTATATACTGAGCACTTAGTGTAGCCTTGACACTAGATCTCACTGACCTCAATTGACAGTAGAAAACACATTGGGGAACAGTAGAAAATATATTTAAATAGTACAATAGAACCAGTCCACAGAGGATTTGTGAGTTCAGACTCTTTCCAGTACACAGGATGATTTTTTTAAACATGAAAACAAGATAATGTCTCTCCTTTGCTTATACTTTTTTCACAGCTCCCCACTATTACCTGAGAAAATTCTTGTAAGGTTGATCTTGCCTAAGAGCATATTTCTGGCCTGAGAGTACATTTCCATGTCTTTTTCTGTCTTGTACCAAACTCTTTGGCTTTATAATATCAATTCGACGTTACCATAGTATTCTCTGCCACGCCTCCATGCCTTTACACACTATCTCTTAAAAGAAACTCAGTCGTTATTCAACATGTGCTTTAAATAGCATTTAGCCTTTCCAAAGCTCATGCTGGATAAGTTCACCTTGAGAACCTAACACATCATATCATATATAATCTTTAGTGGTATCTCTTTTCTTTTCTTTTTTTTTTTTTTGGTGTGTAGTAATGTATTTGTTGGTGTGGATGTGTACGTGTGTGTATGTGTGCATGGGAGATTAGAGGTTGAGATTGATTGCTTTCCTCAATTGCTCTCCATCTTCACTTTTTTGAGACAAGTTCTTTCCCTGAAGTTGAACAAACATTCATTGATTTGACTTCTGGACATTGGACTTTAAGGATCCTTCTGTTTCTATCCCCCATAGCTGGGGTGCAGTCATGCACTGCCATGTGTGGGTTTTTACATGGGCACCAAGGATTGAGAATCAAGTTCTCATGCTTCCATGGCAGGCACCTTACCACCTGAGACAGGTCTTCAGCATCTATGCAGCCCCTGTGACACCATTCTAACTGTATACTGCTGTTATTTCTTTAGGAAAGCTCCTAAGACAGGTGCTTTATTTTAATGTTCCTGTATCTAGTTCAGTGCTTAATACCCAGTAGAAGTCAGATAAATTTTTTTGAATGATAGAGACCTCAAAGGACTCCACATCAAGAAAGTGCATAAAACTAACTCAGAACTTTGCCTGGGTCCTGTCTTCCCTTTGCTGCCATCTGCACCTTGTCCTTGGAGATAGTTCATACCATGAACTCTTCCTATCTGTGACCACTTTTCATCGTTGCCCTCAGATTGGTAAATTGACTTTTTGGTCATAAAGTCCTCATGTGTGTAACTTTAATGCCTGGTGTCACGGTGAAATGAATTTCAGGACCCCTTCTACTCTAATGATTTTGATGATTCAGTCTTCTCCCCTGGATTATCACCTAACCAGATGCACATCTTGACAATGATCAACTGGCTTCAGCTTCTTCATCAGCCTTGTGTACATGCTTTATTCAGTAAGGACTGTAGGTTTACATTTCTTTTCAAGATATACTGGATTAAATGGCTCTGTTTCTATAACATCTGTGCACTTCTGCCTCCAAATGACTCTTCCCTGACCTATAAATCTTTCCTTTCCCCCTTACAAATCCATTTGATTCTTCTGTCCTCACTCTAATGTCTGACCTATCTATTGTCACCTCAGAACCTGGTTTCAACAATGAAAGGTGAAAAAAAGTGTGGTAAATCAAAGACAGATGAGTGGCAAAAGCCACAAGTGTTGATAACACACTCCAATGATAAACACTTTGAAACCCTGGAAGAGAAATTTTTTTTTTTTTTGGAGTCAAAGCTTTTATTCAGAATAAGCAAGATGAAAGCAAGTGCTTCATAAACACAGGGCCATCCTGGAAGAGAAATCTTAGAATATATTTTTGGCTGCAAAAGAAGTCAGAGACTTTTTCTTTTTTTTTTGAGAGTGAACACAGACATTTGATGAACGTTTGGGTTACTTCCATTTTTTGTTATTAATAGTAATCTGCATGAAAGACCCTGTGTTAAGTGCTTACATTTGAGGGAATTTTTCTCCCCCTCACCCAGAAACCTTTCTCTACTGGTATCTGTGAGAGATAGGAGAAACAATTCAGCTCACCCGTTATGTTAGTCAGTTGATTTGTTGTTTTCTCCTTTGCATCTATGCTACACCTTAGGAAAAACAGAAAGTAGAAACTCAGGTAATTGTCTATGTTCTGTTCTCTTGAAGGAATCTCAGTTGAGAGAGGCTCCTAGGGTACGGATGGGGAAGTAAAATTAGTCATCATTACGCCTCAAAACAGTTGGATAAAGTCACATTCCCATTGGAAGATCTCAGATACTTGTTTCTCCACAAGCTTGCCATTGCTTGGTTTTTTCAAGCTTTGATAATTGTAAGGAAGGGAATTTTTCCTTACTTTTGCATTCTACAATTAACTAATGAAGTTGGACATCTTTTCATGTTTATGATTGGCCAGTTGATAGTACTCTTCTGTGTGTTGTCTTTCTTTTTAAATTTTATATTAGGTTCTCACACTTCTCTTTCTTGCAGTTTTTTGTAATTTGGATGTTTGTGTGTGTGTGTGTGTGTGTGTGCATGTGAGTGTGCGTGTGTGTGTAGTTCAGAGAAAACTTTGGATGCTGCTTGCTTTCCATCTTGTTTTTTGAGACAGAGTCTCTCATTAGCTTGGAATTTGCCAAGTCTGCTAGGCTACTTGTCCAGTGAAACTCAGGGATATTTCTGTCTCTACTTGTCCAGTTCTGGGATTACAAGTGCATCTACCACACTTGGCCTTTTTGCATGGATTCATTTCACATTTTTCAGGTCTGTAACAGTAATGTTTATTTCTTTATGTGTTATTTTCAATGTTATTTTTGAACTCAGTACACTAAATTTTTTTCTACTCTTTTTAACCTACATAGAAAATGCTTGAATTGCATGATTGTGTTTTAACCAATTTTGCGTGTGTGTGTGTGTGTGTGTGTGTGTGTGTGTGTGTGTGTGTGTAGCAGAGACAATTCACTGAGTGTGCTTATTGAAGCTTGACAGTGACATAGGAAATCATCCTGGGTTGCTCTACCTTCTTATAGCTTTGCTCTGGAATTTTCCAAGCTCTTTCTTTCAGGATGAGAATTGAAGGTTGTTCCCATTTCAGTCTGGCATTTTTCTGTGGGATATGGGGATTCAAACTCAGGTCCTTTTGCTTGCAAGGCAAAGGATTTTAACCTCTGAGCCATCTTCTCAGTACTGTGTTCTGATTTTTAAAAGTTCTCCTTGGTGTTTTGCAGCATTTACTTGATGCCTTGTCCCCTTACCACACTATTCCTTTCAAAATTACCCAAGATTCCTTCCAAACATTCTAAATCTTTTGATCATATCTATTTTTGAGCTGTCTAATGTTTGTCACTTCAGTTGATGGATATGTTTGGTGTTCTGATTGACAGATTTGCTGGCTGTCTTTTTTTTTTGGTGAATTATAAAGTCACATGCATCATAGTTTCTGGTTATGCGTGTGTTTTCAATGGACTTATTTCCATATCTAATCCATACACTTTGAGTAGTAGAAATATTTCTAAAGAAGTTTTTTTTAATTGTTTGTAACTTGGCATTTTACTGGTCATAAATTAATTCTGACATTAATTTCTCAGTTTAGAATTGTCACATTAGCCAGGTGGAATGAATTAAGTTTACTTCTGTTTACAACTTCCATTAATCTGAAAGATTACCTCCCAGCCCTTGACTCAATGAGAGCAGCTGTTTCCTTAATGAACTATGGAGTAGCTTTCTACCATACTATGTATTTTAGCGGTCACTTGCTCAGTGTTCTGTGTGCATATTTTAACTCTAACTATTAGATATAGTTACATTTGAGTGTAATATGCCCAGAACCATCCTGGGATTCTAAGCCTTGCCTAAGAGGCTCAACATTTAGGCTTTCAGTTTCTTCTCCTTTCATCTTCTTTGATTTTCTTTCCCTGTCCTAGGATTCCATATTGAGGAAAATTGCTACGCTATATCTCACATTTCTACAGATTTATAGAGAGCAAGGATTACATGAAATCAAACTTGCTACAGCTTCAAATTTTCAGCAGGCTGGTACTATTAATGATGAGAAATTAAAAAAATGATTGGTCATTTTAGGTTTTCATTTAATTTGTTTAGGCACTCAACTGATTATTTCACTCATCCAAAGAGTATAAATCATATGTTAACATAACAAATTAAATGACTATATCATTTTTCAGATGAGTGAACTCTTTTTCAAGTATGCTCTCTTTTTTTTTTTACTTCCGCTCATACAAACTTACTAGGTGCATGCTTTCTTTTTTAATGGTAAGTATTATTTAAATGTAGGCTGGCTACCAACTTTTCTAGTTTTCTTTAAATATCCAAGTTACATACTTTATATCCTTGCTGAATTTATTATGAAAGGAGCAGATTCATAAATAAAAAAGAAGACACTTGTTAGTTGTTGAAAATTAATAGTGCTATAACAAACTCACCTATTAGCCTTAATCTCTCCCACACAATACTAATGAAATATTGAAAAGTATCTCTGGACAATAGTTGGAGGCTCATCTCTCAATAAAGGGATCACAGCTTTATATGGCTCAGGGATTGGCTCTGCCTCAAAAGCAGAAGATCCTGAGTTCAGATTCCAGGTCCCATGTAAAAATGCCAGGTGGAAACAGGGGCAGCCCACACTTCTGGCTCTGGTAGGCAAAGCCTGGGAAATCCCAGAGCAAAGTAAGAAGGAGGTGGAAGCAATCCAGGATGATTCCCATAGTCACCTTTGGTCCTCCACAGAGACACAGAGTTCTCTCTCTCTCTCTCTCTCTCTCTCTCTCTCATACACACATACAAATAATAAAATAAAAACAAAATAAAATTTGTAAGGTAACTAAATTACTGTAAATCGAAGATAGAAACAAATACTATTTTAAGTAGAATATTTAACTTCCCTAGTTAAAACACACATGTACACACACACACATGCACTATTTTTACTCTTTTTATAATATTCTTTAGCTATAATTGGCTACTTTAATTCACATTGAAAGAATGATAAGACCCTTTCATAAAATAAACTATAAAAATCACAATAAAATTAATAAAGGAAGGAATTAAGGAAGGAATTTTCAGAAACACCAAACAAACACATCCTATAACCAAGGTGCCACACATTGATAACAGAGACTGAAAGCGATATGTGAATTATTTAAAAATCCCTTATATAGCTTTGTATGATGGCACATACCTGCAATCTTAACATTTGGGAGACTGAGGCAAGGAGTATCGTGAGTAAAGACAACCTGGACCACACAGTGAGTCCTAGACTAGTCTGAGTCACATAGTCAGACTTGATCTCAAAAAACAACAGAATTGGGGCTGAAGGGATGGCTCAGGTGTTAAGACTTTGCCTCACAAGCAGAAGGACCTGATTTAGGTCCCAGATCCAATGTAAAAATGTCAGGAGGAAATGGCGGTGGCCTGCACTTCCGAAGGTGAAGCCTGGAAAATCCCAGAGTAAAGAAAAAGGAGGTAGAATTATCCAGGTCATTCCTGAGTCTCCACAGGCACATACAGTGCACTCTGATACACACAGACACACACATGAAAAAACAGTTTTATATATATATATATATATATATATACATTCTATAATTATATGTGTAATTTAATAGTTATTTCATGAGAGAAACATAATGCTTTGAGTTTTTGAAAGCTTCAAAACTTTTAATATCAAATATATTTATTATTTGAATATTCTTTTTCTTTGCATTTATGCTTGTTCTTCATTAGTCTCACAGATAACTTGTTTAAAATAAAGAAAACTAGAGCACACTGATCAAGTGACTTGCCTGAGGTTAAGTGCCTGCTTGGCTATAAAATTGAGCCTGTTTCTCAATTTGTGGATATCTTAGTAGTTACCATTTTAAAGAGTGCACTGGGCCAGGATGAAGGAGAAAGTATGGAATTGGAAAGGAGCAGGGATGGGATTAATACTTTTTCCTTTTGCTGTGAGACAACACTGAGGCTCAACAACTTAAAGGGAGAAAAGGAGAGATACATTCAGCTTACTGTTCCACAGGGGAGATAACAGTCCTTCAAGGCAGAAAAGGCATAGCTGCCTGGCCAAAGTGGCCGAAGTCACTGCAGACAGATGGAGGCCCAGAGCTGCTTCAAGCTCAAAAGCAGCTCACTAACTTAAGCAGGATGGGGCTGAGCAAACTCACTAACTCAAGCAGGGTGTGACTAACCAACCTTAAGGCCCACCCTCTCTGTCTTCCTCTAGCAAGGTTCCACCTCCTAAATGTGTTGTGACCCTCCCAAACAACTAAACATTCAAACACATGAGCCTGTGGGGACAACTTACATTTCAAACTATGACAGATAATAAGGGGTGAAAATGACATAAATTCATTGTATTCCTACATGAAAGCATCAAAAAAAAAAAAACCCACCAATTTAGGACCAAAATCTTAGGAGTTTGTGCATATGTAGTGACAGATAATGTCAGTTGTACAAAAGATACAAGTTACAGCTTTCTGAAACAGCTCTTAGCAGTTATGATTCATTTGTAAATTAAGTAGCAGCCTCCCTTGACATACACAAAAACTTCACACTGGTTCATTGGTCTTTTACTTGCTCCATTTATCCCAATTAAACCACTCAGCTTACTGATCCACAAAGCAAGTTAAAGTTATAAATAATGCAGACGAGGGATATATATATATATATCTGTTTTAGAGTATGTTTTCAATGAAAAATTAAATTGAAAAAGATGGGATTGTCACAGACTAAAGTAACCTTCTATTAAAGTGAGAAATGAGAATAGCACTCACTTTTTCTTAGTTATTTACTGTAAATGAATAACTTTTCTAGGATAATCTAAATCTAAATCTACTACAGACAAAGCTGTGATTCAGATTGTATATGTATTCTCAATCTTTATTTTAAAATCCGACATACCCAAATTTACTCTAAATTAGTTTTTATTTTTCTTACTACTAAAGTTGTTGTAAGACAGAAAAAGTGAAATTAATTTCTTTTTAAACTCAAATATTTGAAATCAGATGGAATGGAAAATTCAGTCTATACTGAACAAAAAGAAGAAAGAAATCTGCTTTCCTAAATTTTTACAAATTATGCCTTTGGTAAAAGTCTCATTTCTTTGAATAAATCACCCTACAGTCACTGAAATTTTAGCAGAAGCCAATCGTACCACAACCTCAATTCTTTCATGAATTTAAACAAAAGAATTACTCAAGAACGGATGCAGGTAAAATATCCCTGAACTCTCTCAGCCCCAACCCTTTAGAAAGAGTCTGTCAGCTCCCTACAATTCAGTTTCCATTGGTGTGTTTCCCAAATTGTGGTCATTTCCAGTTTAAAAAAAATGACATGGTCCCCAATTCTGTCCTACTATAATACTTACCCAAGATGAATTTATAACCCAATCTTTGAGCTCAGCAGTGGTTATTTGAGGAGTTCTACCATTTTAGCATTATCTTGGATGGCCTGGTGATTCCCTCAAGAGCGGTATTGCTTCTCTGTGGTTAAAATTGTTTTCCCTACAGAAATGCATTTCTGTGTGAATTGCACTGGAAGGAATATCTGCCTAAGGGTGAGTTCTCTACAGCATACCAATTTATATTTACCCTTTTATGACTAATTACTAACTAAAAAGACTTTGTCTTATTTATTATAAATATACTGCTATATATTATTTATTACATATAGAGTGGGATGATGTTGGAGCACAGAAAAAAAAGTTTTCAAATCAATAAAATGACCTAAGGCAGTTTTTTCTTCCGAGATCCCAAGGTCATACTGATATTTAATTTATAACTTTAAAATATGACTTTCTATCTTTTTTGAGTGTCATTAAGAAAGGTATTCAAGTCAACAAAAATAATGAAGAGATTCCTTAGTCGGAAAGATGATGGTCCTATTTGCTAATTTACAACGAATGCTTTGTGGGTAAAATTAAATGTATTTTGATAAGTTCATACCTCAATCTCTGAAGAACTATATATTATTTGGAGAGAACTTCGGCAATAATCATCAAAATTGAATTTATATAATGTATACAGAAGTACATGTAGTCATTCATATCTGACTCTCTAGTTTTCTTTTATCATTTTGAAAATATTTAGTAAGCATACAATAATATTTATTACAATATTCTGTGTCCATCATCTGGGATTTGGTTAGAAAAGCGGGTAGTTCCTGTTTTTGAAATAATGATCTTTTTTGTTGATTAGAAGAGACTTTCACAGTATTATATACCGCTTAGTTTTTAAAAAGTCAAATTTTAATATAACATGCAAAATATGGTTGCAATGGTACTTTTTGCATTTTATTTTAATCTGTGTATCTGCGTGTGCATGGGCATGTGAATGTGTGGGTGTGCATGCATGTGGAGGTCAAAGCTGATGCTGAATGTTTTCAATTATTCTCCACTTTTATTTTTAAGGCGGGATCTCTCAGTTGGGCCCAGAACTTACCAATCAGCTAGGCTAGCTGACCAGTTGGCCTTGGGGAGTCCCTGTCTTTGCCTCTTTAGAACTGGGATAATGGGTGACTGTCATATTTGCCAGGCTTTTAAGTGGCTTCTGGGAATTTAAGCTCTGATCTTCATTCTTACAGAGCAAATACTTTATCTACTGAGCCATCTCTCCAGGCCTCCTTTCAGTATTTTAACAGAAGAATTCTGATAAATGTATTTCAAATTTCAACAGTTGAGGAGAGAGAATTAACATGAGGAAATTTTGCCTTTGACTTTGCATATCTCAGCAGCAACAAACAATTTTCAGAAAAAGAAAAAAAAGGAAAATGAAAGGCGTTTAATAATTTTATAATTCAGAATAAAAATTCAAATGATTTCATAATATGCTGATATATAGAAATATTTTAGTCAGATTTTCTTACTACTACTGACATAAAGGGCACTAAAGGAAGAGAACATTTAATATGATTTATGAAAATTTATTTCATTATATTCTGCAGGATATACTAAATCACCTAAAGATAGAAACTTTCTGTTTTTACCAAATTCATATGCTTTCTAATCTCATGATAATATTCTGAAGCTGAGAAAGTTCATAACATTTCTAAGGTCTCTATTTGGGATATACTTTATGATGTTTAACAAGGGATGTGGCACATCCATTTATATTCATGAGGTTTATCTCCAGTAGGAGTTCTCTGAAGTCCTGCAGTGTGTATTTCACTGAAGGCTTTTCCACCTTCATGCATGTATAGATTTTTTTCCCTCTACTACGACAACTTAGGAAAAGGTAAATGATGAGCTGCAATTGAAGGCTTTCCTCCATTTCACAATTCTCTTCTTCGATTTGATTCCCCTGCATTTTGCTCACATTCAGCTTTGTTTTTATAACATATATCATGCTTATGTACACTTAATTGAAATAACGTTTATAAAGAATGTTGGCTTCACAATGATTAAGAAGACACAGAATCATCTTATTAGTTTGACATATATAGTCTAGACTAGAGATTGCTTAGAGAAAGGAGTATATTGACCTGGTACATTATACGGTCTCAATAAATTTCAGTTTCCTTTCCCTTTCTGTAAAGCACAGTGGGATTTTCTTGTTTTAAAATACGATAAAGTAGCAATTCGAAACAATGTTCAAAATATAATGAATTTCCTTATACTAGAATTAGCAGAGTAGCAGTCTAGACTGATTCTGCAGTATGGTGTGCAGTATTACTACTATAATAATCACTAATCAAGGAAATTTTAATGAAGAAAAGGTATATTTTTACCTTTCTGTACTCTGCTTGAGCACTTCTAAGAAGACTTGTAGTACAGAACCTATTCCAGGACAAAGCATATGTGATTTATCAACTTGTGCCGGCCTACCTTGATCTGATTGAAATCTTGTGTATTTTTAACACACACAACAATAATTTCAACTATTTTCTCCTCAGCTACATATTTTATTTGTCAAGAAAAAGACTTAGATTCTATTGGCTTATTTAACTTTGTGTTTCTTTTACATTTTATTAATACAAATACAATTTTCTTTTGAGCACCATGTTTGGCACTATCATGTGACTAATAGAAATTATAGAAGAGCAGCAACTATTTTCTAAGCCAAGTGATTTTTAGTATGTGTCTGTACAGGCAAAGTGCTCAAGATGATGCAAGAGATACCTCTTACTGACTTTTTCAGGGCTTAAACCTGAATTCTACTTTACCTAATTTTAAATTCTCTTCTTGCTTCTTTTGTTGCCTTTGCCTTGTGCTTTAGTTCCTCTTTTACTTTTGACTTCTTGTGTTATTCAGTTTGAGCCTCCCATGAAAGAAAACTATAATACTGATTTTAAAGTTTACTGTAAGAAGCACATTTAATACATGAATACAGCTTTCTCAAAAATTCTGTAGAGGCAAAGGGTTAAAAGGTCATAATAGAGTTCCCATACTAGTGGGCACCCCAAGAAGGGACCCCAAGCTATGCCACTGAGTCCTGAACCATCATTAGTGTAGACGACTCAGAGGGAAGTTCAACACCCACATAAACAAATGCTCTGGAGGATGGGAGGAAGAAAGCAAGAAGCACCAAGAGAGGAGGGAAGGAAAAAGGGTGTGTGGGGGGAAGGGTAGGAAGAGGGAGAAAGTAGAGTGGGGGAACAGGAGGAAGGGAGGGGGGAGAGAAGGAGGTACTTATTGAGCTTGTATAGCTAGGCAAAAAATGTAATAAAAAAGAAAGAAAAATTCTGTATTACTAATATGCTTGGATTGACTCCTGATAATTTTTTTCTAATTACCACTTGTCCTGCTTTTTATTGTCTGCTTCACCCTCACACCTATTTATTATTCCAGGTCAGCCTGATGCCCTAGAAGTTATTCAGCCTATAAGTACAGGCCTTAGAAAAGTTAGGAATTCATGAACAGCTTTGGTTATATTAGACCCTGTCTCAAAAAAACTAAAATAAAACTAACTAAACAATAAACCCACAGAAAGTTTTACAGCTTATAATCGGGCTTATCTACTTTAATATACATATTTCTGATATACTTACTGTTTTCTATTAAGAATTGAAAAAAAATCTCTCTTCTCACTCTAAGTGACTTTTGCTTCTATTCTCATTAACCATCCTCTATACTTTCATGTTGAGTTCTTCAGAGTTTTAATTTAAAATTTTCATTAAAATTTAAATAATACTAAAAATAATTCCTTTTTTTAATTACTCAGCTGTGATTCTTTCCATCTCCCTGATTCTTCTTAAATTAATTTTCAAGGAATAAATTCATAAATTCTTTTAGAGTGTTTCAGGGCTGCTATACTTTCAAAGCCCTATATACATGAACATATTTTGATTTTTCCCAACATCTGACGATATTTGGTAGGAGAAAAAAGAATTTGATAATCCAAACACTTTTCCCTCAGAACTTTAAATGCTCAATGCCATCAAAGAAAGCACAGAGGATCACACCCAGATGGACCGCACCCAGCTTGTAGGATTTCCTCTTCATCAGTGACATGAAGTTTCTGTCTGATGGTTTAAAACTGGGTATTTTCCACAACTTGCCAAACATGTTGGTTCAGAGGCGCTGTATCATTTCAGCATTCTTCTTGTTTGAATCTTGAAGGTTAAAAATTTTAATCTGAATGTTTCATTCCACACACTTTTTCATATGACTTTTGGAGTTCATATTTTTTATGCTAAAGTAGCACTTTTCTCTTCATATTTAACAACTCTCTCTCTCTCTCTCTCTCTCTCTCTGTGTGTGTGTGTGTGTGTGTGTGTGTATGGGTAGAGGCCAGAAGTCAACCTCAGGCATTGCTCCACAGGAGCTGTCTAGCTTCATTTTGAGGCAGGGGCTCTCGTCAGAATCTAGGACTCACTAATTAGGTTGGTTAGACAGAGAGTTCCAGGAAGTCACCTGTTTTGGTCTTCCTGGGGCTAAAATACAAGTACACACCATGGCTGGCTCCTTCATGTATGTGTTGGGGATTAAACTCATGTTGCAGATTTTCATGGCAAGTATTGACTGAGCTGTCACTCTGCGCCCCCAAATCTCCAGTCCAATGAGATAGGGTCGCTATACTCAAGTTTCCATATATGAATTTGTTTTTCAGTTACATGTGTACTGATATTTGGAGTAGACAGGGATGTAGTAAATTTGTTTTGGCCATTATATGCTTTTGTTTTTCTTGTCTCTAGTTGTTTCTTCCTCATAAATTTCTTCCAATTTCACAAACGAACTAATTCTGCAATTAGTTTCTCGAACAATCTTTGTTCCTTCTGTTTCTTGACTCTTTGTTTTGCAGATGATAATTTTAGTTGAAATTAAGCTGACTTTTTCTTTGTATTCTAAGATTCTAAATCATTTATTTAAATTCCTATTTGATACTCTCAGGTTCAGTGTAAAAATGCCTGCTGCCTGGGGGCAGACACACCTCTGTGAGGATTGCCCGAGGCATGCCCTGCTCTGCAAGTCTTTCTGGGAGCTGCTCATTCATTGCTTGTTTCTGGAAATGGGAGCCTTGGCTTGGAAATGACTGAATAATCCCTAATCCTATGCCCAGCATCCGTGATCCAGAGCGATGATGAAGTGCCCATCTGCAGCCTTTATTTGACATGTACTTGGGACATTAATTCCCTCTTGTCTCTTGTCCCTCAAATCCCAGATCTGTTCTTAGTTCTGCTTTTTCCCATCTTTCATAACTCCTAGTATACCTAGGCCCACCTTTTTGTTCAGTACAGATTCACCTAATCATTTTCTATAATTTTCAAGGCTTTAGAATAGGGAGTTGAGGCAGGTGGAAGAGGCAGGAACATACTATATTGATTAAATCTTTTTTTTTTTTTTAGAAGAATGGGTTTAATTGAGTCATAATTCCAGGTCACAGTCCATCATGGCTGGGACTCATAGCAGCATGAGTTTGAAGCAAGAGTCATATCACACATACATAATCATGAGTCCAGAGCAATGAATCAAGACATGCATGCTTGCTTGTGTTCAATTGTCCTCATTTTCGCTCAAATCTTTTAATATTCACTACATTTGTAGAGATTGCCATCAGCATGGTTATATCCTTGTGATAACAAGAACATGTCTTTTGAAAAGCATTTGAATAGTGCAAACATGCAGTGTTTATACTTGTGCTACAAGGCAGATATACAAATCCCACATTATAGTAATGTATTTTTCTGTCAAGCCCCTTACCACCTAGAGTTAGCCTAGGTGAGACATGGTAGCTGCTAATTAAGTGATGTGTTTTGAAGGTTAAGCCAAAGTTCAGCAAGATTCACATAAATTATCGGTGTATTTATTAAAGTTTCTCCCTTCCTGAAGTAACAGATGTGTCTTCTTTAGGAAAAAGGAGTAAAGCAAAAAACCTTTAAAATTCTACTTAAAAAAGATAAGCCTATCATTGCTGGGTTTGGGACAATTTA
Source organism: Typhlomys cinereus (assembly GCA_023101885.1). Lineage (NCBI taxonomy): Eukaryota > Metazoa > Chordata > Mammalia > Rodentia > Platacanthomyidae > Typhlomys > Typhlomys cinereus. Next base: position 1,867,848 of record JALPQD010000166.1, on the reverse strand, counting down.
GTGGTGTGAAAGGCAAACGGTTCTTGCATCCTTGTGATGAGAGATCAAATACTTTTATTCAAATGATAGGAGAACATGGATAATTGGAACAGTAGTTTCCAAAAGAATGACTATTATGACTTAGCTTTCATACACATTATACACATTATTGGGATAAACTGATCTTTTTTTCTCTCAGTATCCTTAGGTAAGATAAAGATAATTAAAAATATGAAAGTATTTAGTTTATATTAATACTTAGTTCAGTTTTTTTAAAGTTTCAGGAAACAGTTATTCAGTTGGTTGCTTAAATCCAAGGAAGATTCACCCTCTATATTTGACATCTCTCTTAGCAGATAAATTTATATTGGTAATTTTTTTAATGGATGGTGGTAAATGAAGGGAAGACTAGACAATTATTCAAGAAACTGGGAAGAGAAGCAATGAATCAAACTCCTAATGCTTTTGTTTGTCAGCTTTTACACTAGGTAAAAATGCTTGATTTTGATATATTTCTTTTTTTCTTTTGCTTGAAACTCTGATTAAAATTATTCCATCAATATTCTTTTCTAGACCTATGGGGGAAAATTGATACTAGGTGGGACAGGAGAAGTCACTCTCTCATACAAAAACTGCATTGAACCAGCAGTTTTTACCGTCATCAAAAGCCAGGCACCTTTTAAACTAAATGCCAACATGTTCATTGGTCATCAGGTGAGAGAATGGGGTAAGTAATTCTGGTGGTGCGGCCTGATAAACTAGAAGCAAAAGTCGCTAAGGCATGGCCACTAGAACGATTGTGGAGCCAGCTGAACTGATTCTACGGCAATCAGGATGACACAGGTGTTCTGCTCAGCACATTTTATGCACTGCTGGAACTGGAACCTCCTAATGATGTCACGGCTGATGAGCGTCAGCTTTTTAACTGTGGCAAAACCTTGAAATCTTCAGTCCTAAGAGTCGTCCACATGCATGGCAGGAGCCACCTGAGTCGCTTAGTGAACGTGTTTCCTCTCTTCCCTCCTGTCCCTGTTGATGTTAGTTCATGCATAAAAACTTTCAGATTTTTTATGCTATTTTTGGGAGGGACGTAGATGATGATTTTAGGTGTATTCCAATATTCTCTCATACTGTTGGAGCTTTTTAAAAATGCAGTGTCTGGGGGCTGGAGAGGTGGCTCAGGGGTTAAGCCTCCGCCTTGCAGGCGGAAGGTCCTGAGTTCGGATCCCAGATCCCACGTATAGACGCCAGGCGGAAGCGGGGCGGGGGGGGGGGGTGGGGGGTGGGGGGTGGGGGGTGGGGGGTGGGGGGGGGGGGGGGGGGGGGGGGGGGGGTGGGGGGTGGCCTTTGCTTCTGGTCCTGGTAGGGCGGAGCCTGTGAATCCCGGGGCAGAAGGAGGTGGAGGCGTCCATGGTGGTTTGCGAATTCATCCGTGGTTCTACACATACACAGACACACACACAGACACACACATGCGTGCGCACATACACACACACATGCACACAGTTGAATAAATAATAATAATAATTTTAAAAAAATGCAGTGTCTGACCTGTAACTGGAACATGTATATATTTACCAGCTTTATTTCTGGATTGTTACATTTTCTAAAATAAATATAGTTTCTTCTAATACCTAGTCAATACCTTTCTAAGTTTGAATCATGAAGAAATATTGGTTTTCTGTTGTGTCTTTATGATTGTTACTAACTCATGAAGAAATATTTGGTTTTCCTTTGGTGTATCCGTGACTGTTACTAGTGTTGCTATTTGTGTTGCTGAAATATTTCTTTCTTAAAATTTAATAGACAGTTTTTTTATTATTTTTTTCCACTCATACAAACTTAATAGGTACCTTGGTCCCCTCCCTCCCTCCACCCCTCCCCGGATCCCCTTGCTCCCTCCCTCCTTTTCCCCTTCCTTTCACCCCCTTCCCTGCCTTTCTCCCAGTGCCCCCTTTCTCGTTCCCCCAATCCCTGGAGCATCCTTTAGTGTGAATGTCAAACTTCCCTCTGGGTCCTCCACTCTAATGAGGTGTAAGGACTCAGTAACATTGCCTAGAGAACTTTCTTGTGCTCCCCTTTAGTATGAGAACACTATTGTGACTGTTAATCCCTTGCCTCTAAGAATCCTAGTGCCTGTGATATAGGCTAGACTTTGGGGGGTCATTGATATGGCAGTCATTGCGCAGGTCATGCAAAGTCCTATTATGGTTATTTTGGCCCTAACTTGTGGAGTATCTTGCATATCGTTGCTCCTCCCCATCTTTAGGCTCTTACAATCTTACCGTCCCCTCTTCCGTAAATTTCTCTGAGCTTTAGGATGGGGAGAGATTTGGCTGGTCTGGTTCCAGGTGATTAATATAGGGAATAGACCAGTTTTGAAGATAAAAAAATCCCCCAATAACTTAGAGGTTGGAATGTTCTAGAGGCTTAACTAGATGTGGAGGTCATAGGTAAAGTGTAAGTGGCCACCAGGCTATATCTCCCCCCAAAACAGTAGATGTCCAGTGGCAGAGTGTGTGCTTAGCATGTACAAAGTCTGACATCTTGATCACCAGTAACATCCACAAAAATAGTTGCATTTAAGATGTCAGTTTTATTGGTATGATTAAGCAGGAGAGGAAAGCAGATAGAGAGATGAAGATTCAATGGAGAAACAGAGAAATATGTGTCTATCAGAACAGCACATTTAGAGATCAATTTATGCGCTATCTCTACCCTTGTGAGATGGGAGCTGTTAGGACCAGGGAATCAACTGAAGGTTTACTGAAAGGGAGGTCTCATCGCTAACACACGCATGGTATTAGCTCTGGAGGACAGAGCAGGGAAAAACCAGTGCTGTGCTTTAGTGTTCAGTCTCCCCTCATAAGCAGACAGACAGTGTGACTGTGTCAAGGGTCAGAAGAGAAGAACAGATATGGGTGGACCTTTATGCTTAGAATACAGATTAAACAAATGACTGTGCATTGGTGCAATGTGGACTCCACTGAAGCACACTCCGCTGAGGGGATGGCGTTGTGTGGCAGCCTAACCCTTTTAATCTCTGATCTTCAAGACAGATACTATCTCCTTGAGATATTCCCCCAGGGGACACTGGAGCTGTGTAGGCATGGAGCTTCATGGTGACAAAAAACTCAGAGGAGGTTCCTGAAGCATGAAGGGGTTGGACATTGGTGGGTTCCACCAGGAGCAATCTCCAGGCATAGATACCATTTAGAGGCTTACCCTGGTGTGTACCAGAGGCTGGACTCAAGAGACTCCTCCAAGGTAGGAGGAGCAGGGCTGGATCACTGCAGGGGAAATAAATGTCAGCAAGGGAAAAACCCCAGCGTGGCAGCAAAGGGTCACAACAACAGTGATGGCTGAGGCTTCTGGTCAGATTTCTCTCGTGGTGGGTCGGGTGGGTCTGGGACAATGCTCAGGAAGAAAGGAACCCACAAAAGCAACACTAGTTTTCTTAGCACGCAGGCATAATAATTTGATGTTCAATTTCCCCTCCCCTTTTTTTATTTGAGATCAGAACAATATGTTTACAAATTTTGTAAATATAAACATAAATTTTGTAAATTTGTTTACAGATTTTGACTTTCTGACTCTTTTCTATGTTAGCTTATCTTTTATTTTATTTGTTTGTTTTGTTTTGAGGCAGGATTGTACTATGTAGCCTATGCATTCCTTGAATTCTTTGCCCCCAGTTTCCTGATCAACTAAATTTTTTGAAAATGCTACTGAGTATCAGATGATATCTTAGGCATTTAAGTTCCAGAATAAGGCTCTGGCACAAAACAGTAAGAACATACAAGTCCTCAGTGCTCTGGTCTCTCTTCCTTGAATCACAGTTCTAAATCCCTCCTATTTATAGTTCTTTTAAAGTTAATTGATTCCCCCCTAAAATTTTTTATATATCAAAACACATTCCCATGAAAAGCAGGCAGCAGTATCTATAACCCCCAGGTCTTAGCTAGACAAGTGAAAATCAAAATTTAACAATGGTAGAAAGATTGTATTCCATTGGCATTGAGAAAAAAAAGTTTTTCCCCAAATAAAAGTTAAATAAATTAAGACCAGAAACATGTGACTTTATAAAGCATTTATAACCACAAATTTTTAATCTGTATCAAAAGAACTTGATTAGTTAATGAATCTTTAGGAGAAGTGTCCCTTTTGCTTCTCTGTGATAAGAATTATCAATATCAAGAATGCCTTTGGTATTTTACAATATGCATTTAAAAATCTTCCCAGTGAAATCAATGTAAGTAATATCCACAGCATGGGAGATAACAATTCCTTACCCTGTGGGCTGGCTCTCAAATTCTTCTGACCACTGCTCTTGAATATCCTCTGTAGAAAGATCTACATCCCGGGTGGTGGCAAAATTGAACTCGCTGCCTTCATTTCCATGGAAATAAATGGAGTTCCCATCTGACTGACAGCTATGCTGTAAGATAGAAAGAGAGCATGGGGTGGCTGTTGAATTGGTTTTGTAGCTGTATCTGTCTTACTCGTGCATAATTAGAGTTTCCAGGAAAGTTATTATATTATTCCCTGTACGATGGACTCTGAAATCAAAAGGGCTTGTTACCTCCTTTTCGCCTTGTTTAATTCAATTATAATTTCTTTCTAACTTATTAAGTTATCACAAAGAAAGGAGTCAAGAAGACATTGTGCTTTGCCATTTCAACCTTCAGTATGAGACAAGAATTTTTAATTGGAGTAATTTCCCATCTTTACACAGCCCTTGTTGTGGAAATTAAGCCTGATAATGACTTGTCATGTATCTTAAATTCTGTGGTTATGGGCTAAATCACACTGACCTTTTTACTATTCCATATATTTCTGACTTGCCATTCAAGTCTTTCATAATTTGTCTGTAAATGGAATGTGGCTGGAATAGCCAGCTAATCAAAACACGGAATATAGAAAAGGTCAAAGTAATCCCAGATATGATTGCATATTCTCAACCAGATTTTTAGGAAGCGTTTCTGACCAGAACTGAGAAAGACATGATGTCATAAATGAAGGGTTTAGAGTTCACAACTTTTCTATCCTCTAAGAGAACACTTGTTAAAAACAACAACAATAATAACAAAAACTGCATGTGATTTTTTCCCCCAATTTGATGTGAAGAGTCAAAGGCAAGTTAAAACTCTGGAACTGAGTAAACTGCATGCTTGTTCCTTAGAATTAAATGTTTTCATTAAACCTACACTTTTTAATAAATTATAAAGGAAAATGCCAAAATATGTATGGTCAAACATTCTTTTAAGTTTTAATACTCTCAAAATGAGATACAAATGAAAAGAAACAACCAGGCCAAAAAATAAAAAAATAAAAACAACCATTAGGTCAGTTTAAGTTCTAGAGGACAGGAATCATATCCATCTTGTCCTTTTTTGTGTTCTGGGTGCCAGGCACAGTAAGCAGTCCACAATGTTGATTATGTAAGTATGTGGATGAATTACATGTCTGGACCTTTCAGGTAATTGATTATTCTTTTAAGGAGAACTCATGGTGTAAAAGGTCTTAGGTAAGCTACTGGGGAGAAGGTATTTATACATGTAATAATACATAATCTTAGTGCTTAAAAATGGCAGTCTAGGGCTGGGGTAGAAATATAGTTCAGTGATAGAATGTTTGCCTAGCATATGTGAGACCCAATGTTCAATGTCCAGCACCTAAAAAGAGAAATATCAAATATCAATGATAGAACCCAAAGCTAGGCAGAATGTCCCCATACGACAATGTGTGAAAGGTGGAAGAAATCACTATGTTAGGGACAGTTCAGACAAGCAGGTTTTATGGATGAGCAGGTCTTCAAATGGGTTTAAAAGCATAGATAAACACCCAATCTGACTTACCCACATGAACAAAACACAGGTGTTAAGTAAGTACAATTTGAGAATTAAACAGGGACCTGGTTGTAAAGAATCACAAATACTAATTTCAGGATTCTGGATGCTACTGCTTTGGTAGTGGTGTTCTGGGACAGGTGAGGAGTATATGTAAAGAAATGTTATATCATACTTAAACTGGCTATAGGTGGTAAAACCAAGAGGGCTAGAATAGACTTGCTACTGGATTGGAATAATAAGTAATTTCCAGAAGTTCAAGAGTGTAACAGCATATGATCTTAAGGGAGTCATCTCACAGCACTAATACATAAGCATGTTGCCTGGACTCCGTCTTCATTTTAAATGATACCATAGGATGTGGGGTGTGGTAACTGCTTGGGACTCTTCTTCACATGCAATGAATATGAATTATTCATGGAGGCTAAACTGAACTCATTATATGAGATCCTAAGCACAGACATCCATCAAAAGAGAATTTAGTTTATTTAACAGCAAATGAAAACTGCCAAATGATGACAAATCCAAAGATTCTCTTTCAGCAAACACTGACATGAATAACAAATGCTACTTTCCTAAAAATAATACCACTGAGATTGAAATAATGGTCATCACAATTATCTTCATAGTCTGAAAGCCTGGTCCACTGTACTATGTTTATCTGAAATTAATATAAAGACTCAGAAATTGACATGTATGTCAATATCTGAGGAAATGGCATTAATCTGCACATATAAAATGAAAATAATTTACACTGAAATTTAAGTGATATATTTCTATAATAAAAGAATGATTCAGCCCAACATGAAACCATGACCATTTTCGGCTAAATAACCATTTAACTTTTCAGTGCTGGTTTTGTTTAATTTAGAATATTCTTTCTTAATATTTTAAAACTCTCTTGTACAGTTTTGCTACCATACTGACCAAGATTTAGTATTAATATACCTGATCCATCTTTTAAGAGTACTTGAGGCAGAAAGTTTATGCAAAACATAAAGTCAACATGAAATTCATTAGCTTACACTAAACTAGTTTCACAAGAAAATAGTATAGTAGAAGAATGAAAGCATATTTTAGGGTTTTTTCATAACTGAACAGCCCAATTATCATTGTATAACCACTGAAAATTCGTGTCAAATATAGATCTTATCACTATAAACACAATAGTGTCAGCAGGTAAAACATAAGTAGTATTTCATAACAAATATGAGGAAAGCTAGTTGAAAAATTAATGCCTGTTTTATGGGAATATTAACTAATTTTCACATTGGTAAGGTATAAAAACTAATGTAATTTGACTTTGAAAAGTTTCTATGAAAGAAAGCTTTTAAAATATCTATAGAGAAATTCTTAATCAATTCATAATAAGTGAATATTGCTTAATACCAAAGCTCAGTTCAAACATATAGGACAGAGCTTCATAAGTCATGTTTTAGCCTTTGGCCTGAGAACATCCTAACAGGAGGATTCACTATTTATTCTCTCCTTCCCAAAGAGTACAATGTTCTTCTGGGGTTTGCAGTAAGGAATATTGCTCTCGAAGCATTCTGTCCTTCATGGTCTTCTTACAAGGACACCTTATCAAAGGAAGCCTGCGAAAAAAGCAAACAAGAGGACACTCCATCCTCTCATTGTTGGGAAGATGCACCTGTCACTGATTGACCATGCGCTGAGTCTGGACATACACAGAATGCATTCAGCTATGGATAGCTTGCTCTGACTCCCCACCATGTTTAAAACATCAAGATAGGATTTCTGCCTCTCCCATACTGAGTTGAACGCAGTATTTTCTAGGCTTTCAGTAAGATTAAATTTTTCCTTTAGAGTTAAGTAATTAATTAAATCATATAATATTAAGTATGTAATAGACAGTCTATGGAGAACTGGTAAATTTCTGAGTGTAATGGTTGAGAGCAATGGACCTACTGTGTCCTCTTCTCACTAAGAAGATGAACACCTACAGGCCTTGAACACTGGAGTCCTGGGCAGTGTAGGAACCTGGGTCAGATTCTCACTCAAGGATTCTAAATCATTTACAAGGAGAAGTAAGTGTTTCTTGTCAACTCTTTTTTGGGACAGGTTCCTGGAACTAAATGTCTTCTAATCACTCTGGTTTCCTACGAGTTCTCCACCTGAAAATTCATGACTGAACACATTTAGTGGAAGACAGAATCCCTAAGCGTTGGGTTTGCTTCCTTTCTGCATCTCTGCCTCCCTAGGAGAATTCAGAGTGAGGTCACTTAGGGGCAGTTTGAACTTCTCAATATCTAACTCAATGCAACATTTATATGAATCAAGAAAATTATTGGAAACCAAAAATAATCACGATGATAAAGAATGAAAATTCAGTTACAACCCATCTGCAAGATGTGGGGACTGGAGTCAAAAGCCACATTCAAACATATTTCCTCTGACTAAGGGTATGATGAACCAGATATCTCACTCCACTAGGTCTCAATGGCACAGGCTACAGAATGGAATGAGATATTGAGAATGTGTCTTTCAGAACTTCCAAGTGTCACAAAATAATATTTCTGAATATACATTTGTAAAGGATATATACTACTTTATTTCATATTGTTAGCAGTAGCCAATAGAGAAACAGAATTATATTTAAATATATTTTTGTTTCTCATTAAGTAATCATTAAACTTCTTCAGATCAATTAAAATCTTTCATAAAATATAAGACTAGGCCACACTATGCAAAAAAAAAAAAAAACACTGCAACATTCATGTGCTATCATAGCAGATATGACCATCAGTTAGAGCTTTAAAATCTCTCTGAATTTTGGCCAATTATCACATATCCCCTGATACAGGAAAACCTAAGAATACAGGATGATCATGCTACTTTTTTAAACTGATGAACTTATATTATATAACATCAAACTACTATGCTAAAATTCAAGTGAAACTTGCATTGAAAGTATGAAAAGAACTTCAGGAAATTGCTGTCAGTTTCAATATCCAGCTGTTTTTGTTTAGCTTCTATTCAAACTCATGTCATTTGTATGCAATAACAAAATTGAAAGAACTTTAACAAACAAATGTCTAATTTTGTGAGACATATGAGCTTTTGATATGATAAAAACAAGAGTACTTTGGAATTCAGGACTATGTTAAATATCATGAAAACTTATCATGTTTTCTTTGAGCAAATGATTTTATATCATATCTGACTTCCTGAGTCAGAATTTTTACTTGACTTGCTCAGTAAGTATCAGGAAGCTGAGCATTTATTTTGGCTAACATAAAGCATAAATTCTACATTCAATTCTATTTTTCCTTATGCATTTTATTATCTTACTTGTTTCATTATTTTAGCATTGATCAGTTAACATAACTTTATATTTCTAAGCATCGACAGATTTCCGATGTTTAATATCCATACCTACATGTTTCCCCTTGTCAGTTGGAAACATTTTTCAACTTTGCTGCTAAATGATTATCCTTTACTGATAAGCAGAACAGCAATGTAACCAAGTGACAAGAACTTGCCATTCAGAAAAACATCAACAGGAAACATCAGTGCGAATTCCTCAATAGAACGAATTCTTGGCTACAATTCAGGTTAGATGTGTTCAAAGGATGCTGTTTACATGTTCTTGAAAATTTTCAGGACTGTACCTTTGTATTTGTAAAAGTGCATAGAGCCACCTCCCTCCATAGTTTAATTAGATCACCATGAAAAAAGAATACTGACACGCCTCTTAATATCACCTCTTGGGGTCTAATGGTCCTGACACTTATTTCAGGTATCTATGGCCTTACAATTTACTTTTTGATGATATCCTTTTTGTTGAAATGAGAACACTGGGCATTTGGGCAACGCCAGCTTGTGGAGAGCTGGTGGCAGATGGAATGAAATCTGCCTGGTGTGCCTTCTCCTCCACATGAGCACAGAGCCATCCATTTCCTCCATTAAGGACTTGTCACTCAGCCCACCCAGCTGGAAGACCATTTCTGATAGCCAAGCTGGCTGGTGGCAGACCATCCAGATACAAAGTGCACTTTAAAGAAAGCTAAAACATCATTTGTAGGAAAATTGAAAATGCATGGCTTCCACCACAGCCAATTTTTTAATGACTGTAATATTTTAAGTGATTATTTTTGCCACTTCAGATTGCTCCTTAGAGAGGAGAGGTTTTTTAATTAAAATCTAGGCAATGCAAACAGATGAGATACAACGAGGAGCAGAGGAAAGAGAAATAAGATGAATAAAATTAATTAAAGTAGCATTGTTGGCAGAATCATCTATTAGCCACTGTCTGGGTAGAAATAAAATATATTAGAAACAGGAACTTCTGGATTAAAGTAAGATGTAGTCTGGGGTGGTTGGAAGTCAATAAGTTTCCACTTACATATCATTGGATTTCTGAATCCTTTTGCTATGGAATAGCCATTGTCACATAAAAATGAATATTTCCTACATTCTTTTTCAATGGCCTTTAAAGGAAAAAACTTTTATCCTATAAAAATAAAAGCAAAAATAGGAAGAGAATGATTTCCCTCAGAAGGCAAAATAAATTTCTATTATTTTCCACACATTCAATTTCTAGGCAATTTAATGCCAGTTTTTTTAAACCCTGAAACTTGGCTATGAACACAGTCCAGGTGCAGGAAGGCTGAAGTGCATTTTCCCTAGTCAACACAGCAGACTCATCCATGGTGAGTGAATTTTAGGGAGCTTAAAGAGTGCTTTTTGGGTTTTTTCCTCATTATTTTCTGGGTTCATTAAACACTCACATTTGAACCACATTGCACTGAAATTTACAAAAAATCAATTTATAGTATATACTGTGACAAGTGTATAATTACTTGGCAATAGTTATGACAACTCTAAAAATGACAATAGTGACAGATTTAAATTGGAGTAATGAGAGGAAAAATAACAATGTAAAATTCCATGGGACAGTTTTTAACCTTGTCTTTAGAGATCAACCTGACTTCCACAATGTCTGAGGTTTCCAGACTTGCTACTCAAATCACACCACACATGCCAGCCATAAAGTGGAGGCTACAGTTGATGAATGGGCACAGTGGGTCAGGTTGTGTAGTAGATAGAATAGGCTAGGCATTTTGAGTCTCCTTTTTCTACTTTTTGAAATGGGGGGTCATTGTAAGGATTAAATGAGAGACTATAGGAATGTGTCCACTCCACAGGTAATGAATATTAGGAAACTCTTACATGCTAATTTTCTGTCTCTTTTTTTTGTCCCCTGTCTTTAGTCATCTGCTTAAGAAATCTTACTTAAAAGAATGCTATCATCAAAGGAATTGGTTAGGTGGTGTGCTAGGTACAAAGATGACAGAAATGTTACTGTGCTTCAAATGTTCATACCAAAAAATTTTTACTTAATGAATACTGCGTTAGCTTAGTGGTTAAAAAATTTGAGCATCAGAAACCAAAGGTAAATTAGGCAGGAAGTCTCTGGGAATTTGTTCAAATGGTTTTTTTTTTATAGAATTTATCAACATTAGTCATTTTTGTGTTATTGCCACTCTTGTGGTAACCTGGCTCATTTCCATGTTTCACTAATGTTATTCCATGTTAATTACTGTACAAATAGACCTCATTGGGGGGAGATTGTGAAAAGCACACTATTACATTTAACCCCTCATCCCCAAAGTACTCTTATTAGCTTAACAAATTATATTCTGGCTCGTTCTATAATATCGTGTACTACCTCTTGGGGGAAACATGACATTAAGAGCAATACGATCCAGAGAGAAGAATATCCCAAGCAAAGGGAATTTGGGGAGACAGCATGCAATTAACCAAGCTGGAATCTGGCCAGAAAATCATCGTTAACATTCTGACTCCTAATGGAAGAAGACATGGGAACATGCACTAGCCACAAGTCTTACTGAGCTCAGGTTTATCCACATTAGAAAGCCAGTACACAAAGTCCCTCAGGTCACATATCAAGGCCGCTTCCAGTGCAGTGATCTGCAAAGCATATTTTTTTTTGCAAAGCAAATCTTATTTCCTCTTATTTATCCTTAATCCTCTAAGAAAATGAAATTATGAAATAGACCCTTTTTCTGGGGAGCTCAATAAAATGTTGGAAGGTAGACAAGCTGACCGTTACAACAGGAGCTGTTCTTCCAGAGGTTTAAAAATGAACTCCATTCCAAATACCATTTTCCTTATTGTTCTTCGTCTTGACATTTTTTTCATTAACATTAATTTGTGTTAGGATTTTAATTTTTTTCAGATAAATTCATTGCGCTTTTTCTTAAACTGGACAAAATGATCTCTTTCCTCCACTGATGATACAGTTGTGCACTACAACAGCATTATATAGATGGCAACAGAAGCTGAGAATGAAAGTTATAATTCTTATTCAAGTCTTGGAGACTTGTTTTTTGTTTATTGGAACAATGAATTTGGCATCTGTATTATGAAAAAGACCATAAGAAAGTCAATAAACTCTCTTATTCTAATCTAATGGACTATATTGTCTTCATTATGACCTAAGAAAGCTAAACTAAGAAACTAAGAAAACTAAACTAAACTAAAAAAACTATCATTATTGGCTATTTATCAATGGTAAATGAAAAGCAATTAAACTCAAAGTTAGATGAGAAAGAGAAGTAAAAGCTATGACTCTTCTAAATTCTGTAACTTAATTCCTCCAAATCCTTGACATAAGGTGACAAATTCCAATGATTTGCTTCTTAAGAGAATTCCTTTATAAATACATGTCAAATTGTATATCCTTCTGAAGGACAAATATTTAGTGCTAATTTACTTCTCGGTATCAGCTAACATAGCATGTAGGAGTATGGAATTCTATGTTATCAACACGAAAAGCAAGGATAATAAACAGAAAAAGAGATTATTAAGTAAAGTAATCAATATGGAAATTTCTCAAAAATAAAAGGCATGTGGAAGAGCACTCGTATCACATCCATATGTGTATAATCTCTAGATCAATTTCAGAATATACAGAAGTCAGCAATTTATTTATTTTCAAGTTCAGGGGAAGCAGATTAGCTAAACAAACAAAAACATTTCTAAGTGGACACAGCAACACACACACACACACACACACACACACACACACACACAGAGGTATCAAGAATTATGGATGATTCATGATTTCAAAATAAAAATTTTGCCTGCCACGATCAGTAGGAATGTATCATAATATAATCATAATGAAATGAAGCAGCTGCCTGACCATTATCCATGTCCATCATGTTGATCCATTCTGAGATTCTGCTTCATGAAGTACTGTTGAAAGGTAAGGAAAAGCGGAAACAAAATATCCTTGAGCCACTTCACTGATCTTTGTAGTACTTCTGTCTGATAGTAAGTGATAGAAGGCAGGCAGCTCCCAGCTCTGGACTGATCCTTCAAAAGCATACATTTAATTTTTTCTTTGAACCTTCAATTAGTATACCCTCAAATTTCAAGATGCCTATAAAGAGATGATTCTGGTGAGGTTATGGAGATATTTCAAGGGTGATTAACCTAAACTGAACTCAGAGTCTATATTGTCTCCTATTGCTCTTCTATTCTAGGCATAAAGCTGATGATAAGGCCTTCTTCACAATGGTGTCACCATTCATAAAATGCTACTAATATGACTACTATCATTATCATTTGTTGTAGGTATAGTTACGATACTATAATTGTTTTAATTAACTAGTACCCAGCATTTCATGCAGTTTTCATGACATCACAACTTGATAGTTGTGGATATGAGACCCTGCCCAGGATGAAATGCTGAACCTTGATACTGTCTTAAATGAGGAGAACTAAAATACCAGTTCATGTCCTTTACCCCTGATTAAACTAAAATCACTCTCACAGTTGGTACACCGGAAGTTGCCTTGAGAATATTCATTTTCTGCAGTAAGGTAGAGAGAAAGTGCTTCCTACTCATAAGTGTATCCACAGTCACCATTTAGAGGCCACAACAGTTGCAGGTGAACTGCTACAAATAATGTTTTTATAATAGGATCGATTGACATCAATTATCTATTAGGATTACCCTAGAAAATATACAAATGCTATAGATTTAATATTCTGTGAAAGAGGGCAAAAAGCATTGTCACGAATGATTAAAACAGGTGATTTCATAGTAATGGATTTTGGGCTCCTTTGCTGGCTCTTCTATCATCTGCTTACTTTTGCTAAGGAGCTTGCTAAGGACATTGGTGGAGTTGTTGCAATGTGTCTACTGGCTTTTAAAGCCTCATGTACTTGGTCATGAACAGAGGCTACTTAGGGATTCATGGGAAATAAAAAATAATGATGGCAATTAGAAGTATAGTAGAATGCAGTGAACGTTTCCTTTTACAGAGAAAATTTAAAGTTCTCTGAGAAAATACTGGATGATGAGACAGGCAGGACTGTTGGAGAAACATATATTGAACATATTGATCCTATAACCTCTTATGGTCCTTGTCATGGTTTGAAAGTTGTTTTCTATAGGTTCATGTGTCTGAATCTTTAGTTGTTTGGGAAGGTCATGGCACTTTTAGGTGGTGGAATCCTGCTGGAGGAAGGTGTGTGACGGGGAGGCAGGCCTTGAGTTTAGTTACTCCACCTACCCCACTTAACTCCAGTTATTTACTCTGCTCTTGAGTTTGCAGTTTGGCAGCTCTCAGTCTCCATGATAGACATTCCTCAAGCTGCCTCCTGCTTCTGCCACTCAGCCATGTCTCCGTATCTCCCCTCCGGAACTGTAAGCGGAATAAATCTCCCTTTCTCCTTTAAATTGCTTAACTTTGAGTGGTGTCTCACAGCAGAGAAGAGTAACGTATAGCCCTCTTCAATGAAGGGCTGCAGCTGCAGCTCAGTGGTCGAGTTCTTGCCTAGCGAACACAAGTCCCTGGTTCAGCCTTCAGCACCATGAGACAAAAGAAAAGCACAAGAAAGGTAAGACCAGGGTTTATACTAAAAATTGTGCTTTAATTACTAAAGGGTCAGCAGATGGTAATGACTTTCTACTGGCCTGGGGCAGATTAAGCTGGTGACCTATAACTACAGATCCTTGAGTTATGCAACTTCTTAAACTAATTAATCTATTTGGTCTAATGCCACTTTGCCTCACTTAAGATAATCAAGGAAGGATAAGTTCTGATAAAATTGGTTAAATACTCTAAAAGAAATTCAAATAAAAAAGTATGTATTATAAATGACAATGATTCATTTTATCTTCCTTGTTTGATGCACCACCCTTAAACATTGTTTTCAAGATCTTTACTGGACAGTTTGTGTACTCACAGTTCTGTGTGACTTTGCTTTGAGTAATACATCTCTTTATAAATGAGCATTTAAAAGATGTTTGCATCTAGTTTTGAAAATTACCATTAATAATTCTCCACGAATGGCATTGAAATTCTAAAGAAGGCTTATTTTGTACTATGGGAAATATCTGTGTCTGATCCAATTAGCTGATGGATTTGATTGTGATATCTATTTTAATGACATATGAAGATAACACATTTTGTAAAGTCTACTCTTTTCCTTTCCTATTATCTTCTCCTTTATTACAATTAAATGTGTCACCTTAGTTCTGTCTTCTATCCATTCTACATCTTCATAGTGCTTATTTGATCTGAAAAGTTTTAATGAGAAAACATACTGAAGCTTCTCTAAAATGCTGTTCTGCAAGTTCTATATACACTTCATTGCTCCTATTATTAATGAGAATACTATGAGGTTTAGAAACATTCTCAGCATCATATAACTAATAAGTGGCTAGGTCAAGGTTTAGGATAATTAAGTTCATTTTCTTGATAGTTGTGATCCATACAGCTCTGCTCATCACTGTATCACTAAGACATCACTATATAAAACATACATGTTTTCACCTTTCAGCCCCAACTTGGGTAGAGGAGGTGGCTCATTAGTAGACACAAAGTTTTGAGTGTGACACCCAGAACCCATACAGTAAGTGTGGAGGTACCCTCTTATAATTCCAGCACTGGGGAGGTGGATATTTATTTACTTAATATGTAGTATCAACAATGCATCAAAAATTGGGGATTCAAAATTTATTGAAAGTGTCTCCAATTTTAAGAAGTTAACATCTTAACAAGTAAACAGAAGCATAAATAGCTATAAGCTACTGATATAAATGCTATCACAAAACAGGATGTAGATTGTATCATAATGTAATCATACTATAACAGAATACTGAAATGGAATTAGGTTAGCCACAGATTTGTTTGAGACTTCAAAAAATCAGAGGTACTACATACATCACATGCCAAAGTGATGTTACAGACTAACACTAAAGACCCACCATACAAAATGGTAATGTGACTTAATCACTCTTTCATTCCTTGGGTGATCTTGAAGCTGATATGGGCAGAAAGTTGCACAGTAGAAAGGTAATTTCTTTAGATAGTTTTGGTGACCTGTGAGTCCTACTGATGTCCAGGTAGATGAGGTAAATACCTCTTGTCAGTTGGAGCCTAGTGCATAAGACTTTAAATATACCAATCAGTTGGAGGGCATGCTGTGTTGATGTGTGAATCAGTGTCTAGATCTCCCTCGGAGGTGCCTGAACAACAAGGGGGTGTGCATGTATTAATAGACACAATCACTCTCTATATTCAGGGTGTGGTTCAGTGGTAGAATGTTTGCCCAGAATTGGTGAGAACCTGAACTTGATCCCTGGCATGGAGAACAAAGAAATTCTTCTCTTCCTGTTGATGGACTCAAAGGTGAACAGGTGATTATTACATATGTACGGGTGTGGGGGCTTATTGTAAACAGGTCTAAGTGCTCAATAAAAAGTGGTTATTAGAACAGCCAGAATTCTATCTGTCTTGGAAATTTTCCCTTGCATGGCTTTGCCTTGCAATGAAGCATTCTTTCTCAATCATGGGTAGACTTATTCTTTGCTTTAGTTAAAACGGAAATACTTTGGAAACATTTAATGAGCACAGAAAAGATAAAGTACAGGTTGACCAAACAAATACAACCTTACAATTAAAAGTTCTAAAGAAGACAATGTTTTAAACATTGCAGCTAGTTTAAAAATAACTTTTATTTCTAGAACACTGAATCACTTGGTAAAAGAAAAATTTTCAGTCTGAGATGTTTGAATCAAGAATCAAAGGAGTGTTCATGCAAATGAGGTAAAGAGATGAATTCTTAGATTTCATTATGACAGTTATTTTAAGGTTTCAAAAGAAATAGCAGAGAAAAAAATTCCACCTGACATGCAACTTCAAGACAACCAAATAAATAATTACCACACACTGGCTTTTTTTTTTCCTGAGTAGATCTATATCCCTTGGCAACCTCATCTGTAATTAGTAAACCTATGAGTAGGATGAAGGACTAAAAGGCAAAAGCATATGCCACCAAAATTGTAATTAAAATTACTATTCAAGCAAAACATGCTCTATGCATTTTATCATGGGTGGTACCAAAGTACATGCATTAAGAAACCAAGTAGCTAATTGGATTAGTATAATGGCTTGCAAAATGAGGCATAAAATGCACATTTATGTAGTAAAGAGTACTAGAACCAAATGATATTTTACTGGGAAAATGGTGCAATACCTTCTTGCCAATGATGGGTAAAAGTGGCAGAAAGATCTCTTGTAATCTAGTGGTAAGAGGATATCACACAGCACATCCTGACAGACGTTTCTATGACCATGCAAATGATTCTGTGTATTCTTTTCAAAGAAACCAACGTTCCGATTATTGCTATGCTCTTACATAGCATACAAAGGGCCAGAGAGCTCTCTCAGGTCTCTAATAAGGGCATTCATGATTGGATGAACTCCCAAGGTCTCTAGTTTGCAGCCCATCTGGTGCTATTTCTATGTAGTACTTTGGGATGCAGGGCACAAACACTGTTCAAGCCACAGCCTCTATGAGTAAACTCTGCATTTCTAGATAAACTATTTTTTTTCTCCTTGGCCACTTTCCAATACCCTTCAGTCTCTGCTTGGACTTCCTGTTCTGGATAATCTTTCCAGTGCCCCAAGGCTTGATTTAATGTGACACATGGCACTGTTTGAGAACTTCATGCTTTCCCTGAAAGAAGCAACTTGACTGTCCTGCATTTCATATTTTATATCTCTCTGGTTCTACTAGGTTGATGTTACATCCTAAAAGGATATGAGAAGATTAATTACTTCTGAAAGAATAGTTTTAGCAAAGAAAAGCTATCTCTGAAACACTGGGTTTGGAGAAACTTAGGCTCCTGAAGGAAGAGGAGTGAATGAAAGAGAGCGCAAACCTTGACTGTTGCTCCTGGAAAGAACAGCCAGTTGCCTGTGTCCACTGGGTCCAGACTGTCTTCCAAAACAACTTGTCTGTGTGCTGAATTGATGACCAAGATGTTGTCCAAGGCCCAGCAGGCTTCATATACCTCTCCTACACGGAGACTGTCTTGTTTCCACTGAAACTGGACATTCTCTCCTTTGGCATCCTCAGGAAGGTAGAGGATATGGATGATTGTGCTGATGTTGGAAGGGGCTCTGGAACAGAATGTGAGAAGAGATCAAACACCTTCCCTTCTTATAGATGAATGATCTATATTAAGATTGTAGTCTTCCCATCTCAAAAACATTGTATTCATTAAAGGTTAAACGCAATCCCATAGTTATTCCCATATATGTTGACTTAACTACCTTCTAATTTTTATATTTATTGATGATGGGTTAACTACTAAAAGTCTTTAAGAGGTTTACACTTGGCACAAAGCAGGCACTAAGAGTATTCAGGTAAGTCGGTCAAGGAACAACAAAAAAGAAAGTGACACATCTTGCTATCCTTGTATTAAGAAAAAAAAATCAAACTGTCCCTAGAACAGTTTTTTAACATGCTATTCAATCAAAATTTCATTTTATATTAAGGAAAAAAGAAATGTAAAACTATTACTTTAATTATATTAATATTGACTTTTAGTTTTTAATTATGTATTGACTAGAGGTCACTGCATTCAATATGTTTATAATCAAGCTTTACATAATAATGACTTTATTTCTAGTAGCCAGGCACACTTTGATGTGTTTAGACTGAATGAAATGTGAGATTTGTTATGAAATTGAGTGTACTCACATATAATTCTTTAGAATCTTATTCAGGTAAATCCTTAAAAATATGATTTTTATATTACACATATTTTAGCATCAAGCCACTTCTGTTATATAACAAAATAGTTTTAACAAACATTTTATTTTTACCAAAGTAGAACTCTGCTGCAGTAAAAAAAATGATCATTTTAGCTGAGATTAAAAATGGCACTAAAATGCAAAGTAGTGGTACCCTAGGCTTGCTATAAATCAGTTTCTGTAGGGGCTAGAAAAAAGTCATCCTTTCAGCAGCGAAGCACACATAGATTTGTAGAATTGTCACTGTGGGTTATAGATGGTGTACCTCACATTTGGAGGTAATCAATTCCCTTCTCTTTCACAGTATTTCATGATGACTATCCTTTATCTTTTAACTGATGAGGAGGATATAGTTGGTTTCATTGAGTGATTAAAAATGCTTTTACACTGGTCATCAGTGGTAAGGGAAACTTGCATTAATTACTCTGGTGGGTTGGTACACAGCTTTGAATTAGAAGTGCCATTTATCAAGAAATGGGCTCAGCTGATGATCTTTACATTGCGGAATCAAAAGTGCAGTTTCATCATTTACCATATGAAAAGAATATAGCAAGTTTTCAGCAAGAAATATGTGTTGTCTATTGACCTCACAAAGTCTAGCATCTGCTAAAGGCACCAATATCCTTGGAGGCAAGGGATTGACAGCCACAGCAGTGTTCCTATGCTTAAGGGGAACACAGGAAAGGGTTCAGGGAAATGCCACTGGGTCCTTGTACGTCATCGGAGAGGAGGGCCCAGAGGAGAGTCAGGCATGCACAAGAAAGGACTCTGGGAATTGGGGCGGGAGGCACGGGGGGATGGGGCGGGAGGGGTGAGGGGAGGGAGAGCAGGGGGTTCGGGGGGGGAGGAGGAGGGAGGGAGGGAACTGGTGTACCTATTAAGTTTGTATGAGCTGAAATAATAATAAAATGTATTAAAATTAAAAAAAAGAAATATGTGTTGTAATTTTCTTCAGGTATGATACATATAACATAATAGAAAAAATGTTGTACTTTGGGGAAATTGTGTAATAATTATGTTACCTTGCTTAAATTCATTTACAAAAATAACTATTCAATATGAACGCATTTTAAAAACTACTAGAAATTAGAAAGAATAACAAAATATTCTATTATAAAGTTGGCACAGCATGTCAGAGCTCAGCTTGCAATAGTTAGGTAAAAATATTTTATCCAGCCACATGGTATATCAT
This sequence comes from Typhlomys cinereus, assembly GCA_023101885.1. Classification (NCBI taxonomy): domain Eukaryota; kingdom Metazoa; phylum Chordata; class Mammalia; order Rodentia; family Platacanthomyidae; genus Typhlomys; species Typhlomys cinereus. Next base: position 1,847,722 of record JALPQD010000166.1, on the reverse strand, counting down.
TTATTAAAATTCACAAATTAGAATCACCTTTCTCAGTTTTATTTAGAATAAAGCCTAGATACGTGGTTTTTATTTATTTTTAATACTACTAGAAGCCTCTATCAAGTTGTTTTAATATTAAAGACTATCAACCTAATATTTCTTCTGATTCTTTAAAAAACCACTTTTCTTTAAATATAAAAAATAAAAATCAAGTAAAACAGTTTATAAGAAAAGGAAAACCTCTGTAAAGCTTTGAAAATTTTTTTCTTAAATGTACCGATTTAAAAACTAATCCAACGATCATAATCACTTTGCAAAAGTATAGTGACTGTTTTCCTTTGCATCTTAACAAGTATCCATTTTGTTCTTTATTTTATGATTTGAATTATACAGAAGTTTGATAACCTAATCAAATCTCAATGTGCATGAGCTCCTTCTTCCTGAAGCACCCTATTTCTTCTCTTATTGAAGAACTTCTAAAATAAGAAAAAAAAATCTATGATTTTAAAATGGGACTCAGGGACACCAGACAATAAGTGACGGAACTGGAGATGATATGCAAAAGGTCTAGCAGGTTCATGTCTTAGATAGGGAGGGATTTGGGCAACTTCCTGAAATATACTCTAAGCTCAGAATGTTGGGGCCAGTCAGGTTACCTACTGCAATGGTGGTGACATGGAAAGGATGCTATCACATAGATCATAATCCCCAATGTATTTTTATGGTATTAAAAACTATAACAGTATATAATGCTGAAGGAAAAAATAACACTGCACCATCCTCCCTCAAGCATGACAGGCTATATGATATGAATATTCATATAATTCAAAGTAATTAACAATCGGAGTAGTTTAACCGTGAGCAAAACACTCAGTGAACAATGAAGGCATATAGGAAAGCAGAAATCCATTTGCACAGAATGATGAGAATACTTTAAATTGTAACAAACCTAATTTTCTCAAGCTGAATCCAGTCTGCAGTATTATTCTTGGCATATGACACAATGATGCTGGGGTCAGAATAACTAAAGCGACATGAACCTGACCCTGTAAATATCAATAACAACAAATTTCAAGTTAAAAAATGCAATTACTTATGATCTTTCTTGATAAATATTTTCAATAATTCAATAATTTTCTAAATATTTAAAATAACATTTTCAGCATTTAGATGTTTATCCCATTCTCCCAACTATGTTGAAGTTTTTTGTTATATATATAAATAATATATACATATATGTATATATATTTGCTCAGAAATATAGTTTAACAAATACTCTTAGGAACCAGAAATATGTAAAAAAGATAAAAGGAAGATTTCTTTACAGTCTTATGAACTATTTAAATTAGATTTTAAGATAAAAAGATCTATGCCAAGATATACTTAAATTTATTGAATTATTAATGCCATCTTTTGCTCTTGGAAGTTAATACCGATTATTACCAATTGCTTTAATAGTACATAAGTTATTGAATTGGAGAGCAAAGTCTCCATTCTTTCTATCTGTATATTATCTAAATTATGAAACAGTACATAAGGAAATAAAATATTTTCTTGAAATTTAAGTATTTATTGAACATTGGAGATATGATTGATAAGACTATTGTAGCCATCCATTTAATATTTAAAATACAGTCATTATATTCCATTTGAGAGTATTTGGCTATATTTTTCATTTTCAATATGAAAACATGAATACTAAAGGAAATTTGAAAACTGATTAAGAATATACTCTCCTATTCTTGCACATTCCTATTAGGAATGTAAAATGGTTCACTGCCATGGAAAATATTTTTTTGTTCCTCAAATAGCTAAGTATTAAATTATCATCTTATCCCAACAATTCTATTCATAGGCTATATCCAAAGCATTGAAAACAGGCTCTTCGGATAAAGGTGCCTGTACACAAACCTGGAGATCTGAGTTCAGTTCCCAGAGTCCATATAGCAAGAAGGCAAGAAGTGGAGAGATGATTTCTGAAATTTTTTCCTTTGGTCTCCACATGCGTGCCTGTGGCATGTGCATACTCTCTCTCTCTCAATACATAAAATATTTTTAAAAGGAAGTTGTTGCTCCATGTTCAGTAAATTTATGGCCATACATTCAAAGATCTTAGAAAACTTACTCCAGTCATAAGCATTTGCTAGAAGTTTACTGTTACTAATATAGCAGATTTTTTTTTAATACTGCAATAAAAACAAATGAACCAACAGGAGAAGAAACGGTGCAGTTTGTGTTTAACTTTCATCCATCTGCTAGAGGAGCCACAGTTTCAGCAAACAGCATCTGTTGATGGTTTCACATTTGTAGTATTCAGGGTGCCAAGCTTTCCTCAGACTAATTTATTTCATTTTAGTGGTGTTTAGCACAAAACCAGTTAGTTTGCAATCGCCGAAGCTGGCAATGTGCTAAAAGGCCAAGCAGCAGTTTTCTTAGATTTATGCTCACAGGTAAAAAAACAAGAAAGAAAGGGGCTTCGAAGGAAAGCCACCTAGCAACCCTGATCTACACGGAATCCCACCCACCTTATGCCATTTCAGTGGCTGCTGAATTCTACCTTTCATGAGCATCTGCTTAAAATAAATATCAAACTGTGCAGCTAGAAATGGAAGTTGGCAGAGTCTATGGGACAAGCTAACACAAACAAGAATGAGGTCTGGCAGAGAATGGTATTTCAAAGGGAAGTTCAAATTAGTTAAAGATTTGAAAGTTATTTATGTGCCTCTTATATGTCTCCTATATCCTAAGTACTTAAAAGAAATTGTACACAATGAATCTTCAAGTAGGACAGAATAACCCAATTGTTATATAGTTATAGAATGCAACTCCTTGCAAGCCGATTCTAAATCGAGTATAGGAGACTGATACACATCAAAAGCATATCCAATATAACCAAATGACAAAAATGTCTATCAATTCCCATATGTACTATTTAATAATATGAATTAAATATTCATATTATGAAATATGAATAAAATATCCATGGTAGGTGACTGACTCACTTTTCTTCAGCCACTTGGTCATTCAGTTCGTTCATATTCAAATTTGCTTTTTAATACATCTCATTGCCACCATTGCCAAGCATCTGACTAGTTCCTACCAGATCTCTGGAGCTGTGATTAGTTCTTTTGCCCATCTCTAGCCTCATCTGTCCTCATCCAGATGCTATTATCAGTGCTCTTTCTGTACGTGAATTACTTATTATCTCCTTGCTTATAACCCTTTAACAATTCCTCAGTCCCTTCAGGATAAAACTGCAGATTACTGTGAGTGGGGTAAAGGCACAATTCTTTTTTTTTATTCAATTGTGCATGTGTATGTGTATGTGTGCATGTGTGTGTTTGTGTAGAACCACGGGCGAATTCGGGAACCACCATGGCCGCCTCCACCTCCTCCTTGTTTACTCTGCCCCAGGATTCACACGCTCCGCCCTACCAGGACCAGAAACGCAGGCCGCCCCTGCTTCCGCCTGGCGTCTATACGTGGGGTCTAAGATCCGAACTCAGGACCTTATGCCTGCAAGTCAGAAGCTTAACCTCTGAGCTACTTCTCCAGCCATGGCACAATTCTTAGAGGGCAGATTTGTGCTCTAAAGAACATACTGGCTCTGGGCCACCAGAAAGGACTCCCTATACCAAAAAGATGGCCAAACTGGGAAAGGGACTCCATCAGAAGCACCGACACCTAGGAGATCAGGACTTGGGCTTGGGACACAAGTGGCCTGCCAAGGGAAGCGAGGAGGAAGCTGCCAGCTGAAGGATGGCCTGGGAGGAGGACTCAGCTTGGCAAGATTTGTCTTACTGAGGCTGCTCCAAAACCAACCTTCCATGTGGCACCAGTCCACTGGATGCAAGACTCCCCACGCCTACTTAGAATCTATGACAGTGAGATTCTTCTTAACATAGATCCTTAGAGACTGAAATTTCCCTTGCTTAGACTGAACATGGTTGCTTGGCTTTCCATGGAGAGTAAGAAGACAGAACTACTCTTCACTCCTTCTGTACTCAACTGCCTAATAGTGCTCTTCTCTCCCTGTACTCAGATGTAGTGCACAGAGCTTATGTCTTGTCAAGGTTTCGCTTACAGAGTGAAGACACAATTACCAGCAGGTAACATCTTAAGCAATTCCTTATTCCCCCTCTTAGATCAAAGATACTTACTGTCAACTCTAAGACGTAGGAGAGACAGTTCAAATGTTAACTGAAAAATGTTTTCTCACATCAGAGCCATTTCTCTTATGAGATCACTTCTAATGTAATCTATTACTCTGAAGTGGCAACTTTGCAAGGATTTCAAGAATGGGAGATGGAGGAAGAGAAGAGAACCCGTGGTCTGGGAGACACTGATGGGTTGACAGCTGGTCTAAATATTCAAGCATTTTCTTTAGTTCTTGTGAGAAAACAGGCAAAGTCCATGCTTTAATTTTGATCCACAAGGGTAGAAATAGACTCAGTTTAGATATCCTAAATATAATTTTGTAAGTTTCTAGAATATAGTGAGGGTACCTCAGAATTTAAGAATTTGGCTCCCATATAGTGCTGCAGAGAAGATATTGCCACTCCAAGTATTTAAGAAAGGACAACATACTTGGTTTGAAAAGGACTCCATCAGTGCTCTCACCAGTTAGTCATGGTTGTCAAGTCTTAATTTTTAAATTGAAAAAGTGATAAATCATGAGGCTAAACATAAAGTCATTTATAGCAAGTGTCATTTCACCATTAATGATTCTTCAACCCTGTAGTGTATGATGACAGATAAGTTTTATCATTCTCTGACTTAGGACTTACCTGCATTGCTTATATCTTCACTTGTGCTAAAGGAGCTATTTACATAACATCCTGAAACTGTCTCGAAACAACAATATTTATTCTCCATTGATATGTCCAGGTTGTGTTACTTAATTTCTGTCTATAAATCTATGGTATTGTAAGAACTTATTATCAAGTTAACTATAAGAATGCCAGACTTTCTTTATAACTGCTCAGCATTTCAACTTAAAACCACATGACTAAGTTCATTCTAGTATCAATGTAACATTTATATTAAGAAAAATAGAACATGTGGATATCAATGTCTTCGTGTATTACCCAAAAGTCTACATATACCATACATCTATCTACACTAATGTTTTCTGTCTTTCTGCTGTTATAGTGGGTTTATTCTTCCCAATTGAAACTGTATTCTTCAACCCTTTACTTTAATCACCAACCCCCCACCCTTGGTGTTGCAGTCAGCCTGCATGGTTGCTGATAAATGACCATCAAGCAGCTTAAGGCAACAAGGGTTTATTCTCTCTTACGATTCCTGGTTAAAGTTCTCAGTCCAGCTTGATGGGAGAGCATTCACCAACACTAGGGCCGAGGGAACTGGCCACACCATCACCACATAACAGGTGAGAGATGGACAATCCTTACTTGCCAGACCAGCATGTCTGGCCAAGTGAACAGAAGGATGCCGACTTCTTCAACCAGCTCTCAGTATTTTATTCATCTGCTCAGGGCCTAGTCCCACCCACCATGGACTAGGCCTTCCCCATCAGCTAGACAATCTCTTGCAGGTTTCCTCTGGGCTTATCAAATGTGCCCGGAGCTCAAACCCTCAACTGTCAAGTTGACACCTGTGCCTACTATGACACTTGGGCTCTGTTAACCACCATTCTATTCCTTACTAGAGTCAAATTGTTTTAGTCTTTTTCTCTTCTTTTTCCACGCTATGCCCCTTTAGTTCTATTCTCAACGTTCCAGGCTTCCAATAGCATCTATAACAAATAATAATTCAGCATCACAGTTAATGCTGATTGTGAACTTGATGCGATTCCAGTGGGATACAAATCTCTAGACATGTCTATGAGGACGATCCAAGGTTGTGCTGGATCGTGAGGGAATTTCTGGATTGATGAGGTGGAAAACCCCACACTAAGTGCGGGCAGCATTACTGCATGGGCTGGTGTGCCTGACTGAGCAACCAAGCTCAGCACCTGCGTTAATTTCTGTTTCTTGATTGCAGATACAATGTGACCAGCGGCCTAATGCTCCTGCCAACTATACCCTTTTAACCCTGAGCTAAAATAAACACAACGAGAAGACTTACTAATACACTCTGACTTATGTATCCCATGAGATTGATATTGACAGCTAATGGCCATTTCTAGTGACCATCTCAAATTAGCAAGTCAAAATCAAAGGTTTTGTTTTTCTACTCCCCTCCCCCAAACATTCCACTGTCAACTCATTTTAGGTAAGACCACCTTAGATGCAAACTGCTTTATTTTTGTTACATTTTACTTTTGTTATGGAAGCCAGGCTCACAATGATAAGTAATGTCCAAATGTCAGGGTTATGTGTGAACTCAAAAGTCTGCTTTTTTAGTTTGTAATTTAGTTTGATTTCTCTTGACTTCAGCTATCGTTCAGGAAAAGCTAGGGAAAACAGATATGGAGGACAGCCCTTCTCTCCTAAGAGACAAAGCATTTGTCTGACATCTACAAGGCTCTGCAGCAACCAGAGATCAGTCTATACAGTTCTGGCACCTGCCATTCCTTCTGTTGGACTTTTCTCACACACTGCAGGTCCCACCCAATGCTCAGAGGTTGTACCCAGTCCCTTTTAGTAAAATGCCCCCTTCATCACTCATTGATCCCCGATTTATTTTCCTCATTGAATTGTTACTGTCTGACACATTCATTCATTTGACCACCAGAATGTCAGCTCAACCTGAGCAAATACTTTCATTTAGGCAACATATATAAATACAATATTTAACTCTGACACATTTAGTGTTAATGGAAGTGGGTTTACTCATGAAGCTAAGGGAAATACTTATATGAGCACTTGGGAGGGCCTTGGGAGAAACCCTGGCAGTGTGATCTATTATGATCATGATTAAAAATACTTTCAGTCTCCATTTGGATTTCTCATATTGCCCCTCAAGGCACCTGGAGTTGAAGTGACTATGACTGCTTTGGGACTCTAAGTAAGGAAAAGTTGAGCTGAAGATTCATTTGTTGTGGGTCACTGTGAGGTGGTTCTATGTCCATTTTATAATGTAGTTATTCACAGCACGAGAAGAGGCACAAAGAGTTCCTACCACCCACTATGCTGACGCATCCCACTCATGACTCAAGGATGATGACACACTGTCTTAATGAGTGACGTCAATTCAAAGAATATTTTAAGATTAGTCATTGTGCAAAGGAAGTTCAAGTGCCCTGAAATCTGAATGAGCTTTTTTTCCAGTTCAATAATGATCTGAAGAAAAAAAAATTATCAGTAAAAAGTTGGGATATAACACAAACTCATCTCAAACTAAAGCAGATTTATCTTTCTATTCTCTCTGTAGAAAATACTCTAAAATTGCTATCAAACAAAGAAGCAATTTAAGGGCATACATCCAAAAGAAAGCAAAAATATAGGAATTCCAGGATGTACTATAGATATTTTATTTCTGGATTTTTGTGGTCTGTAGTACTGTCAACTTTAATAGTAATTTGGTGTGACTTCCTTTTCCACTTTAAATATTTGTATTTACAACTAAGTTTTGATTGTGTAGTTCTGTATTTTTCCTCAGAGAAACTTTAGCCACATCTCCCCACACTATAAAGCAGGTGGACCAGCAAAACATGATTCTGCTCCTGCACAAAGGAAGCACAGTGTATACTTCCCCATGTTTCATGTGTGTGTGAACCCCAAGTCCCAGAGCATAGGAGTCCACACTACAAACATCATCTTCCACTTTGCTTAACATGGCACAATCAGTGATTAATATGTTTCAACCACAGGACAGCAAGACAAAGTGAAGATATACATGACTAGTTTCAAATGATGAAATGCATATGCATTTCAAAGCATCATGCTATCCATGGTAAATACGTAAAATTTTGTTATTTTAAAATAAAAAACATGTAAAGAATTGTTGAAGAATTAAAAGAAAAGAGTTTGTAAATTTTACAATTCTTTTTTCCATTACTGAAGGTAAGTTTGACTGAATTAAAATTGTTTGGCTGAATTAAAATTCTGCGATAAGGAAATGGATCACATTAACACTGGATTAGGACTGATGAAATTACACACCTTCTGGTAGTGGTGGTGATAATATTTAGGGTCTCACACATGCTAGGCAAGCACTGTACCACAGAATTGTAGTTTAACCCTTTAAGTTAAATCTTCAGTTCTGAAGATGAATTTTAATGAAAGTTTAGCTGACTTCATTAGTCCCAGAGTTCAACAACAGGAGAGGGCCCTTAACTTTCTAGAACTTGTTCACTGGAGCGCTTCTGTGTCAATGTATCGTAGAGCTAGGAACGTCCAAAATTTACCAATAAACTTCCTTTCTTTTCATCTCTCTTAGGTAGCTGACATTAAGTAGACAACTTAAAGAATAGTTTTATTTGGCATAAAATCTAGTTTTTTAAAAAAGAAATATTAGTAAATTCTGAAAATTCTTGAAGTTTTAAAAATTCCTTCCTTGAAATAATAGCCATAAGGTTCTTAATCTTATGAAATTAGATGTATAACAGAATTCAAACAGTTGCTTAATTCATAATTCAGAAAAGTAATATATCTTGCCACATCCCCTGGAAAGTCTGGGAACATATTCTGATCAAGTACTTTAATGCTGCTAGAGTAAAATGCATATAAGTAGTAGAAGTAAAGTCAAGTCTTGCTGCCAAACAAATTCAGAGTAAAATGCATATAAGTAGTAGAAGTAAAGTAGAGTAAAATGCAAAAAGTAGTAGAAGTAAAGTCAAGTCTTGCTGCCAAACAAATTCAGACCATGTCTTGCTTTGGCAAGTACATACATTAAAAAAAAGAAAGATGGCTTATGCCTTTGGTTTTTTTTATGAAATATGAAATTATAGATTAGGGATTGTGAGCTTGTATTTCCAGCAGCTCCCTCTATTTCTTTTACTTTTATAGTAGGCAATAAATCAATTGGTATTTAGTCTCTCAAGGCCTGGGTAGTGTTTTTTATTTGGTTGTGTCCTTTCCCACTAATCCTGGGACTTTGCAACATAAATCAGAGCAGAATACAATTGAAGAAGCTATTGTTCTCCTGGGGGCTGGGGAGTGGTTGCAGGAGCAGCCTCATTCCCCTGAAGTTCTCCCTTAAAAACAATCCGCCTGTTTAAATGCAACACAGAGTTCAGAAGGAGGAGGACTACTCTCACAGTTGATAGATGACGAAGAACACCGCCAGAAATCATGTCTCTAGATTGCATAGCGGGGCCGTAAATACCAGAAGCTGAGGTGTATCTGGACAGGGCCCTGTGGAGGGTACTCGTGGCAAAAGTGCTACTGTTGCTATTACTCAAATCCCAACCTCAGAGGTGGGCAGACTCTAGGTGGCTGCTTATAAGACAACAGTATTTGCTATATATATAAAAAAAAGAACACCAGAAAATTATGGAATGGATGCAACCCTAGCTGCTTACAGCTTCCTGCTGGGATCAAAGCACATTTTACCAGGACCAACATAACCTTTCATCTTTTTAAAGACAAAGCCATTCGCCAGAAGTTGTAGAGCCTGGGACTGGGGAGCTTTGGAGAAAGCTTGTCTGAAGCTAAACAGTGACACTCCTAAGTGAGTTCATCTAATACTACTCCAAGTTGGGACCCCCAAGAGAGAGACTTGCTTCGTTCCACAGGGAAATGTGGAAAACATGTTACAGTTTCTCTGCATAGTTGCTGATAAAATCATGACAAAACTGTTCAAAGGAACAAGGGTTTATTCTCTTACAGTAGTCTGATTACAGTTCTTAGTCCAGCATACCCAACACCAGGGTCTAGAGAACTGGCCACACCATCTCCATGTAACAACTGAGAGAGGGATGATACTTATTTTCCATACCACCATGTCTGGCCAAGTATATAGAAGGATGCCAACTTTCTCAAACAGTTCCCTCCATTTTATTCACCTGCCCAGGGTCTAATTCTACCCACCATGGACTGAGTCTTCCCCATCCACTAAACAATCTCCTGCAAGTTCACTCTAGGCTTAACTCAACTACCAATTCTCTGCAAATGTGCCCAGAGTTCAAACCCTCAACCCTTAAATTGATACCTATATCTAACAGGGAGCTAGTAGTAATATAAGTACTTCTCAAAATTATCTATACTGTTCTTTTTATTGGGAGGAGACAGAAAAGAGTGATTTTTGAGAAATGTGATTTATTAGGAAGAAAATATTTTGCTATCTATCCCAAATGTCTAAGAACACATTAAGAGGTCATTCATTACTCTACAATACCTTTTCGGAGGAATTCTGTCCCCATCAAGACTATTATTACCTACATGATCGAAATGTTGAGAATTCTACAAATATCTGTGAAAATGTTTATTTTTCCTATAACAACAGCATTGAGCAATGATTACATTATATTGAGCTTTTTTATTTATTTTTTAAATTTTTTTATTATTTATTCAATTGTGTGTGTATGCATGTGTGAGCGTGTGTGTATGTGTGTGTAGAACCACGGACGAATTCGGGAACCACCATGGACACCTCCACCTCCTCCTTGTTTACTCTGCCCCGGGGATTCACAGGCTCCGCCCTACCAGGACTGGAAACGCAGGCCGCCCCCGCTTCCGCCCGGCGTCTATACGTGGGGTCTAGGATCCGAACTCAGGACCTTCTGTCTGCAAGGCAGAGGCTTAACCCTTGAGCCACCTCTCCAGCCCCTATATTGAGCTTTTTATTTCCTTCTTTACAGAGTGTGTCAGAAAAATTGTAAGAGTATTAGTCCTCTTGGCCCATGGTATTAAACTAGTTACTTAATATCTTGATAATATGGGAAATTTAGAACTGCTAACTTTCAGACAGTACTTAAAATATGACTTCCAGTTTTAAGCATAAAATGCTGTCATTATTAGTGTAGTCAGTTTAATGTCTTTAGTTTTAATGGTCGTTTTATTCCTCTCCTATTACATAAGGTCTATAATATTATAAATTTTTATATATTTGTACATTTTTTATAATGACATATTTATAAAAGCTTATGCTAATTTATAAATTATACACAAATATAATCAACTTTTTTCTCTAGTAATAATCTACCTTCCTGTTTAATACTGATCAAAGAAAAAAGTTGTTCTCTTATGATGCATCAATTTTCACAGAATACTGTGGTGTTGAGTGTTAAAGGCAAGTGGGAAAAAATCCGCCTGGAAAACTGAGGGGTTTGTCTGAAGCAGGTTATTTTTGCCAATTCTCAGATCACAGGTAAACTAAATGTGGGAGGAATGGCTATAGGGGAAAACTGTTCTTGGCTGAATCAAGAGTCTCCCAGCTCCTGGTCCACATGCTTTCATCTATGGTACATCCTTGTATCAGGGAAGCTTCTGCATCTTATAGAATGTAGGCTGATCTGCTTGTCCTGTGCCCGTACAGAGAACTCATGGTTTCCGTCCTGCTGAAATTCAGGGGCTATGGCCAGAGGAGCAGCATTTTGATTCATGAGTAAAAGTCAGGCTGGGAAAGAATGTTACTATATCGGATATTGCTTTGTGGCAGCCCAGGCAGGAAGTGTCCTGGGACCTCCCAGGCCCAAATGGCATGGATGGGAACTGTGACTGAAAGGAGCCCTTAGACATTAGCTTTAATTAAGACTCGGTCCATTCTCCACAAGAGAAAAAATTGGAAACACTCTCAGATCTGTCAAAAGCAAATAAACTCAATTTTGGTAAAAAAAAAAAAAAAAAAGATGACCAGAGTCAAGATAAATCATTATTTTACTAATAAAAATTATCTTTGTAGAGATGATTCATAATATTTGATCAGTATGAATTATCAATTAATTAATTATTCATTAGGCAACTATAGAATACATGTATTTATCTCTATTTTGTCCCTTAAAAATATTAGAGAGAATTTATTATATTTGTAATTGAAGAAACTTCATAATGTGATAGAAAGGATTTTTACATGGAAGAAAAGTTTCCATTTTAAATATATACTAAATACTGATATTAAGGATTAAGACAAATCAAATAAAGTAGAAAAATAAAATCAATGAGGCCTCAAAAATATTCCATAGGGATTAAAACAGGTTTCCTTTAAACCTGGAGGATCTCATTCATAAAACAAAGAAACATCACGTTTTAAAAGCAATTCTTTCCCACTTTCTGTTTGTTTTGAAAATAAGGCTACTACAGAGCAATAATTTCTGCTCTGACTGACTCTATTAGTGAACTGGCTATGGAATTTGCAAACTTTCCTTTCTGAATAGGACATATGTGATTCATTGTACTTAATACTCTTTCCCTTAGTCATTTCCCTGACTGAAATTCCCAGACTTCATTAGAGGACCTTGTCCAGTTTATGGCAGATGGACAATGACCACAGGATATAAGATGAACAGCTGCCCGCCTCGCCTTTCAACTCTCTCCTTTCTAGTCCTTTCTGTTCCCTCCCTTCCAAAGTATCTGTATTTCTTCACTGGCACTCTTCATCTATTACAGGAAGGAATGAACTGATTCTCTTTCAGTTTGTGGAAGGCAAACAATGCCGCACCATCTCTAGCCACTTCCGGGTGCCTATTATCTGCCAGCTTTCTCCTAAGCCAGAGTAGAGAGCTTTTGTCAGAGTCTATATTGGGGGAAACACATGGACAAAATATGCAAAATGTGTCAGGCTTGCCAGGTTTCCTGCAGGCAGCCTCCCTCTCTCTGGCCTGTATAATCTATGCTTGAGTGCTCGTGTGTCTGACCTTCATGCTGGAAAGTCTAGTCCCCATCTTGGGCAGTGAATGTTAAGTATGTCCTTCCTCTGGCATCATCAACCTTGTTTGGCTCTGACCTTGGTCCTCGGTTCTTAAGATGACCCAGCATGGTGGCAACCCCTAACCTTTATTGCTTTGATCTATGGAATACACCATAGTTGTCCTCCTCCCCCCAGAAGATGATCTGTCTCTAGACCTCTTTCTCTCCTGGACTTTCCAATTGGATGCACTCCCACTCTCCTCTGTGCTCACATCATTAATGCATTCCGTTTAGAGAAGTTAATATGTCCATAATATTTGGTCGATATCAATTATCAACTTAATGATTATTTAAATATGCAACTATTCATGGTTTCTTTTCATAAATATTATTCACCCACCTATTTGGTACTAATCATTTTAATAAAAACTTTATTTTAACTGATATTTCTATATGTATATGTGTGCACATGTATATATATATACACACACACATATATAAGGATACAATGTGACATTTCTATACATATATTTGAAGTGGTAATAGGTTTTCTAAAAGACTGGTGTATCTTAGATTTTGCTTTCCCTACAGTGATTATTGGTACATTGCATCATATATAATACGTTTCCTAAAGATCTTTTCTTTGATAGAAAGTCCTTGATCAATTGTCTTTGGTTAGTTAGTAAGGAAATGGAAAATACTGGCTCACACTAAGATCTAATATTGCCCATGGATTTCATTTGGCATGCTCCCCTGCCTCACAAGTCGATAATGGGAATGGTATTTAGTACCAATGCCCCTTTCTTAACTATGAACAATTAAATTCATCTATTTGGTTTGAGATATGAGCAAGAGTTTTCCCTGCAAATGAGGTATGTATTCCTGAACCCTTGAGAATATCAAAACAGTGAAATAAGCATCATAAAAAATTCAGAGGATGTGAGGTTTAGAGACATCAGGCTGTGGCTATAGAATGAGTGTTCACAGAGGAATGAGTTTGAAAGAACACTTGGTGTATAGTGATGATCAGTTTCTCATCGTATAAATCAGGCATGTAGTCCTTCTGCTAGAATAAATTTATTAATGAATTGCTCACATTCATTATTTAAGACTCATTGGGTAAGTGAAAGTGTATCATATCTACTTTCAAACTTTACATTTTAATTTATATGAAGTTCATCTTTTATTTAGTTACTAGCTCTAATAATTAAAAATTAACTTCAAAAATTTCCAAGAACCTTGTGCTTAGTATAATTTTATGTAATAAAATATTCCCTTTTATTATTTAAAATGGGACTTAATTCTTTGGGGGTAAAGTGGATTTGAAATATGTAAATATTTATCAAAATATATTCTATTTTTCACTCAACTTCATCTTTTAAAATATATATTCTCTAAAAAGGAATAGATCAAGTCTGAAAAATTAAGAGGCAGGATGTCCTCAATCAAAATCAGCTTGATATCTTTATTTATTAAATTCATATAATACAGAAGCTCCCCATGTACAAATATTTCAGGATTCTGAATGTTAACATAGATCTTTGAAGTTCTAAAAAACTAAAACTACTAAATCTAATTTGAATACATTTTATATCCAAGAATCTTACACTCAAATTAAACATGTATTCAACCCCATAAAGCACATATTGATTTTCTATTTACTTTTCTAAGTTTATGTTTTATGTTTATGCTTGTTTTGATTCAGGTCACCATAGATTTTGCAAGTCTGGATACATATTTCTATGTTTCAGAAATTTTACTACTTCATAATAAATCTCCCAAGGTCCTACTTACCAAGGAGAGTGAATCTGGGAAAAATGGACTTTAATTTGAAATACAGTATGTAATTTTAGTAAGTTCATGAAGGAAAATTAACAATAATTCACACTGAATTGAGCCCTTCATAGGGCTCAATTTCTCCTCCCTCTGAATTATCTGTTCTAAAAGAGTTGAAAGCATTTCTCTACTGAATCAAGTCTAAGTAATTAAGATATTTATGAATTGGGCTCATGGGCAAAGGGGACTGTTAGTCTTCTGCTATTTGAAATGAGTAGGTAAGACTCTCTTGGCATGCAGAGTCTAGGAAGAAAACAATTCAGGCCACAAACACATTCATACATTAACATTTATAATAAAGCATTTATGACTTAATGTCTATCCTCTGGCTTGAGATGATTAAGGTAATCAAAAATGCAATTAAAAATATATGGACAATAGAAACAGGCAGGCAGGAGAGTGGATGGAGGGAGTGGGATGGATTGATGAAGGGAAGGGAGGGGTATAAAAAATAAACATTTTATTATGAAAAAATATATGGGTAAATACACAATCCTCTAATACAAAAAGACAGAAAAAAGCCTCACACAAAAAGTTATAGAAAAAAGCACTAATTTTAGAGATAAGAATATAATAGGTCCAGTTGGTTCAATAATTCCATGCTGAGGAGTACATGGATGTATATTTCTGCCTACTTGCTTCACTGAAAGCATAGCTTATTGGTGCTTCCTCTGGGTCATGTTCTCCATGGTTTGAGGTCCTTAGATCCTCTCTCAAACCTACTTTTTCCATTAAAACTCTATGTCATACCATTTTTGCACTTGGGTGCAAACTATTATGATAATGCTATAATAGTGACTTGCCTCTCTGGCTGGAAACATTTTATGAGCAGCTGTGTATTATGAGTCCTAGAGTTAGGGGTCAAGAACACTATGATGCTAAAACAGATTTGTTGCCCAAGTCACACTATTTGTTCTTCATGGTATCTGTTTTTGAATGTCTATCTTCAGTCCTTCTTAGGCAAATGATTCTTATCAATCTGAAGAAGCAGCTGGGCAAAATCAAATAAGCATGGTCCAATACAAGTTTCTATCCCAAAAGTAAGTCTAATCTTAACCCAAGTATGCAAACAAATTTTCTTAAAAGTTTATTACACATCCTATTATAGTTCAATAAAGAAAGAACTCTGTGTAGACTTCTACCAAATAAATTATATTAATAACAAAACTTTGTCATTTCATTTTTTATTTTGATATTTTTGAGATGGGGTTCACTGTGTAGCTCAGGTTAGCCTTCAACTTGCCATAAGATCTTGCAGTACTGTAAAGTCAAACTCCTTCTGCCTCAGCTTCCCAAATGCTGGGACTACAAACAAGATTATGTAATTTAAAAATTTAAATAAGTTAAATTAATTTAGCTATCCCACCTCCTGTTTAAGTTCTTACTACATAAACTAAAATCTGCTATCTCTACAGACTAGCTCTTTAGATAGACCCAATTTGGTCTGATACTGCTCACATTTGCCTGGGCTAGCTCTAGTTTAAGAAGGAACATTTGTTTCTCTCTATGTTTGTGTTTAAGCCATCACTTCATCGCAAAGCTTACTTATGTTCTTTTCAAGATATTCAGGTTTTGACTTTCAAGAATGCTTCTCTCTAGTAAGTGCCCTGAATTGTACCACTCTGTAGGACCAATGAGGACCCTATATCTTGGGGCCTGTAAACATACTCATTACTGTTTTTAACAATCTGGCTTTGTGCACATGCTGTGAATGCATCCTGTGCTTTCTACTATAGTGTTAAATGCAGAAAGAATATTATTTTCTCACTTTTTGTCTTACTATAGCTAAGGTTAGCTTAAGACATTGCTATTAAATGAATGACAGATACAAAGCACTATGTATTTCCCTTGGACACAGGACTCTGTCTGGGAAAACAGATTTGGAGGCATCTGTAAGATAATGTTTTGCAAGGGCATCAGCTCAAATTTTTCTTCCCATCCCAGAGGAAATCTAAAGGAAATGGGTAAATGTCCCTAAGGCTACAACCATAAATTCCACAAGCTGAATCTAATGAATCAGATAAGGATCACAGCAAATCGATTCTTCGGCGCAGAAATGGATACACAATCTTTCATTGGAATGGAAAAATGAAAAGTTATTCTAAGAATATTGTAGGATACTTTTCAAAATGATCTAGCTATTGATAACCTGATAAATTTCAGCTTGAAAAAGTGAAATTTCTGGATGCTTTAACTTTAAAAATCAACAAGTCAGGATGGGTTTTATGTTTATGCATGTGTGCATGTATATTTTCATATATATCTGCAGATACATGAATATATCCATGATATATAAGCATGTATGCAATACATATATAAAGTGCACATGTATTTGAAGAAATTGGAAGACCATGCTGGGCATGATAGCCTTTACTTTAGACATCTCTTAATAGTTCAAATTCAAGTTTTGATATAATTGACTACAATGGGCTTGTGGTTATAGAACACTGCAATTTGGATGCAATTTGGAATGGAGATTTCTAAGAACAACTTTTCACTAGTGGCTGATCTCCAAGACAAAAGGTGCAGAAAATGGAGGGAATGACTGCCACATACCAGCAATTCATGCTCCAATGGGAGATGGCTAAACCCAGTCCCATCTAGAGTGCAGATTTTTCCCCTAGAACATTCCCCTTGGAAAACTGCATGAGTTGCACACATATATGCAACTTTTTATTACAAAAAGTCAAAAGCATTTGTACCACTATCATGTCCCTCAACTAAATACTTTGAGTAGAAACTTTCAATTTTCATACAGAAGTCCTTAAAAGAAATATGCTCAGATACTGTCATTTTTTCATTAGCTATGTCAAAAGTAAGCATAGATAATTTATATCCAAAAGGAATTCTAATTGGTTTTTTCTAAACAGCAATGATTATCTCTTTCATTACAAGTTCAGGCTCAGGAAATTCAACACATTTCAACCTTAATTTGAATAAAATATAGCTAGTAAGTAATTCTGCTATAACAAAATAACCAATGCATTCACAATACGTATGTAACTTATTTTTTAAAATGTTCCAAATTACATGTGGCATTTTTAATACCATTTTTAATGGTGAGGAGTGAAGATGTTGAAAAATATTTAATTTCACTTTTAAAAATACGTACTGCAAAGATACGATCATCTTTTCTAATTTTGAAGCCATCTGGCATAATTGTAAAACAAAGATTTATTAATTAAATTACTATATTTTTCAAAAACCACTTACCAATGGAAAACTGGAGGACAGAGGCTGTTGTTGTGTTTAGGCTTATGGTGGTCTAGAAAGAGAAATATACAAAATAAGACAAGATATAAAGAGAAACAGATAAATGAGAAGAGAAAGGATACTGGGAGTGATGAAGGAAGAGTTGAGAAAGGACCCACTAATAGAGTTGCACTTCATTCATTCTTACCATTATATCTGAATACAGATACCAGCCCCTGCTCTCCTGCAGAGGGCAAATGGTGAAATGCTGATCTACATATGAAAATTAACTCACAGTACTACTGGAACTATTTCTAGAGAAACATTCCATGTAACGTGCAAGGATGTTTAATAAAACTCTCTCCACTTGCTCCATCCCTTCCTCTATCACACTACAGGTCTGGGGGCAACGGGAATGTAACAAAAAGGCTACTGACCAAAAATTGGGAAGTAAATGAAGTAAATCAAGAGCAAATGGCTAGAATAATATTATTTTAAAAATAGATAGAACTACAAAAGCTAACAGGTGCCACAATTCTCAGGGGTAGGAGTCATGATATTATTCTGAATTGGATCATGCTAACTTTGTAATTAGACTAAAGATCTTCATCTGCATACTTTAAATGAATGGATCATAGAATGTGAATATTTCTCAATAAAATATGAGAAAGATAACATGAAGGGCCTACAAATAGTTGTCCAATACATTTCTGCTAAATTTCTTTGTTTCACAAAGAGGCATGTTTACTCATCTTTCCCCCTTTCAGGAGAAATGATACTTATATAATTTGAAGTTATTTATCCTTTAGAACAGCCATTCAGCTCAAATGAGGTTCAAGGTAACGGTTCTCATTCTATTGGGTCCCTGAAGTCTTGTATGTTGAAATTGCGGCTGTTTTACCTGACTTTCTTCTTTAAAACCAGCTAGTGTACAAATGCATTCTCACTGTGGCAGAAACATTGGCTGTTTTTACTTTAGCTTCTTTGACATTTTAGCATCTTTAGGCATACTCTTACCCCTCTTAAACCTCCAGGATACAGAGGTCACAGCCACAGGAAGATTGAATGCTATGCAGTTTATTAATACTGTGGCAAACAAGTGAGGCAGTCTCTTGCTTGGTCAGAACTCAGTTGAGACGTGAGTATTTAAAAGTCTGCAAAGAGTGGAAAGATAACTAGATGAGTGTTTTAATAATAGGACTTTAAAATTCAGTGGAGAAGCAGGAGAGGTGTAGCAGGCAGGGCAAGAGAATTTTATTAGCTCTTTAGCTAAATCAGTATTAGGTCCCTAATTCATGTAAACCTCTCTAATCATGTAAACCATCTCTGGTATAAGGGTGGCAAAGGAAACACTATTTGTGTTGAATCTGTCTGCTCTGCTCACACTGTCGGTTCCTTCTCCTTTCTCCCACCACAGTATGCAGGAAAAAAAAAATGTACACTATAATATCTTGAAAAGAACCCCCACCCTCCCAGTGCTTTTTGGAGGTAAGTTCAACAATCTGTCCTCATGGATTTCTACTTGGATCATTTGACATTAAAATCCAAAGGGACACAAGACCAACAGAAAAAAATTCTTCTTGTTTCACATAAATTGAGTGATTTTAGGTTAATTGAATAGATTCCCCAACAAATAATGAAAACACTTCTGAAAATGGGTCTTTGAAATAATGGTATGCTATAAATTAAAAGCACATAGTTATCACTGCTGCTCGTGCTTAGCACAAACAGGAGTCTGCCACACATATCCTGCTGGTGTGATAAATGATGTTGTGTCACCCAGGTGACCAAGTAGCATTGCTGTGACCTCTGCTATCGAACAGCAAGTCACATGAAACACTGCCAAATTTCAAATTGCACAGGCTAACTGAGGGCGACCATAGGCTTTGATTAGTCGTTGATTCTACTATTTCTCTCTCTCTCCACAAGAAAAGTTGAGGACTGGTGCAGGGATTGAGACTCATTTTATTACTGTTACCACTCCCATTAGGAAATCCGTAAGCTACAAAATCAAAATGGGAAAGATGAAAAGCGGTGAAAAGAAAGCGCTGCATACCAAAGAGATCTTTTCATCTCTATTTGTAATTGGGTACTATAAATTATTAATTAATCATGAGTTCAAATATGTAATTTTATAATAGCATATAAAGTAATTAAGTCTTTATATCTCATGTTATAAAAACAAAAGGTCTCTTAAGGGCCTCTGATAAATAATCTAGTAACTTTGAATGCCTGATGAAGAACTTTTCCCCACCAAATCTCAGTGCTCTTAAATAATCAAATATGTGTCAAACCACAGATAATAATGTGGCAATTTCAATGAATCTCAAGAATTTACCATAGGATAAGACTGTTCATTCCTTCCCATAAAATTTGGTATTGCATGTGATAGTCATTTAGAGTAAACCTAATGCATCTCTAAATACATGAAACTAATTTTATTAATAATTTCTTTTATTAAAAAGAGGAGAGGGGGACTGGAGATGCAACTCAGTGGTAGAATGCATGCCTACCAAGTGCAAGGCCCAGGACGACGTACAGCACTACAGATAAATATATAAATATAAAAACAAGAGTTCTGAGAGTACATATTCTTCCTAAGAAGTAAATGTGTTACATGGGCTGGAGAGATGACTCAGGGGTTGAAATCACAAAGTCACAGAATGAGAAGGTGATAGTAGATGCCATTTCCAAATCACATATGGTTTCTATTGATGTAAACTGGCAATTTAACTAAATTTGAAAAATGCAATGACCAGGGTTTCTCTGATATTGACTTTTGTGCTCTCATTCCTGTTGGCTTAGTGGAGGACGCTCACTCACTGTTCTAACTAACTCTATTTTACAACATTGGCCTGTTTCTCTTTCTTATTTTTTTTCTCCATCTTATCTTGAATTCAGAAAACAAATGAGTCCTACAGGCAAACATCTCAGGATAAGAACCAAAACTGTTCCAAGAAGAAGCTACCACTTGCTAGATAGACTCCAGACACCAGAGCCGAGATAAAGATCGTGGAGACCACAGCTATCCCAGGATACCTTCTGCATTCTCAGGCCCTTGTTCTCTTGATGAGCTGTAGTGACTGCCTGTGCCCTGAAGTAGTTCCCGGGCACTGCCTGGGTTGTGCATGCTAAAATAAATTCCTTTCCTGTGTCATCACTCGATGACTTCCCCACTTGGATCTTCCTTGGGAGAGGAACCCAACTCTGTTGAGAACTCTACAGACCAGTAGTCTAGTAACACAGATGCTTTTTTGGAAGTTTTTAAAGAGTAAGTCTTAGTCTATTGAGGTTCTTTGCCTTTAGTTCTTTGCTTCATAACTCCAGTAGGAAAGGGATATAAACTATAAACTATAAGAAGGCATATTGTTTAACAAGCCATTTTTGGGGATTGACATCTTTCATTATGTACATATTATGCACCTGTATGCATTCTCATGTATAACAACTTTGATTAGACTCAGTTTCAGAGGCCCACACAAATGTTTGAATGTCATTAAACCTAATGTTAGCTCACAACTGATTCTGTACTTTTCATTTGATTGTCCTGCTTTCTGTAAACACAACTTGGATGCAACATAACAGTTTTGCTGTTGGAACCACATACAATATAGATATTATTAAAAATAGAAGTTGCTAATGTAAAATATGGATGTCACTTCATCCTTCCCAATCAGTCTTCAGTATGTTCTCTTCAAATCCATGAAACAGATTCACTTTAGGGAAACAGGGATGATGGAAGCACAAAACTGCATACCTTTCTTTAAGATCAGATAAAAATCATCATCATCATCATTATTATTTTGAGACAGGGTTTCACTATGCAGCCCAGATAACCTATCTCTTCCTTCCATATATTGAGATTATAGGTATCTTCTACCATGATCAGTTAAGAAAATTTGAGTATTTTCTTTTTTTGCTTTAATGATTAATCTCATTCAATTATGTAATGCATCTCAAAGTTATCCTTTTAGGATTATCAACTCTAATGATAAATAAACTTGGATATTGTGAAACAGAATTAAATGTACATGTGATATATTAACTAGGATCTCAGTTTTCATGCTGTGGAAATACAAATTCTGGCCTTAGATTGTAAGACCCTTTTATTTCCTATTGACAAGATTTCCAGAAATATTACTGAATGGAAGCACTTCCTAAAATAGGCAATTATTCTAAGCTCAATTAACTACAATAAAACTAATTTTATTTTAAGGGTTATAGATAATTAATTCAGTCACGGTACATTATTTAAAATGTACTAGCGAATTTATTTTTTCAGGAAGAACTTCACTATCAGAGTCACATTTGTCTGCAGAGCATTATCACACCTTGTGAAACTTGAATTATGAGTACCTATTACTTCAATTTGCATCCAATTAATTTTGTTTGTGATCTAATTTCAACTGAAAAGTCTTCAATTCATCAATGTTCTGAAGCTCATCTCTTTAATAAGTTAAATATACTTGTAGCATGAAAGGAGTATTCAAGCAGCATAAAATAAGAACCATGTAGCAAAATTTAATTGGCTTTTACATTTTGATAACTAAATCTTTTTTTAATGGCCTCTGTAGAGATCTTCCCCTCCTTTACTATGAAAGCCAGTCTTTTGGAAACTTTTAAAAATTAATGATTTGAAACACAATGTGTGACACACAGGTGGAAAATACAATCTGCTACTGAAAATCCACAAAAAGGAAGATGCGGGAGGGAAAAAGAGAACAAGCATTTAAATTCAAGTTGCAAAGAAGAAAAGCTAAGAATAAAAGATATTACAAGCAGAGTGTTACAGGCACAGTAACGGAACCAAAACACAGCAGAAAAATCACTCATATCAGTTTTCAAGAATGCAAAAAATATAATCTTCATGTCAGAAAGAAGTATCAAGTAAAAACAAAGGCTCATTAGCCTTGTGATGGATACCAGTTTTACTGTTTCGAATTTAAAATACTCAAACTTCATTCCACAAATGATTCAGGATCTCTGTCAAGGAATGTTAATTAGTCTCAATTAAATGAGAGTAGCCTACTATTCCAGAGTAATTTAACATAAAAAAAACATTTTTTGTAACTTTATTTATTTTGTGTGCACATGCATGTGTGTTTGTGTGTGCATGTATCAAAGGGCACAGTGTGTCCCTGTGGAGGAAGAAGGGTGACTTTGGGAATTGTCTTGGATTGCTTCTACTTTTTGCTTACTTTGGGATACCCCCAACTCTGCCCACCATGGCTGGAAATGAACTGGAATCTGAACTCAAGGCCTTCTGTTTGCAAGGCAAAGGCTTAACCCCTGAGCCATCTCTCCAGCTCAAATTAAACATTTTTTTTAAAAAAACTTTTTTTAGGCACTCTTCACTTTAAAAAAAAAAACCTCAAGACTGTGGAAGGTAACCCTATTGAAACCTCCAATGCTAGTAATATGTCAAAGATATTTTCTTTTAAAGCAAGGATCAAGAATGGGAGTCTCTATGTAGAGGAGCACAAAGAGAGGAAAAACGGGAAAAAAAATCCCTGAGCTGATCCACTTAGAAACCAGTGACAATTAAAACTATAGTAGAAGTAACAGGAATGTGACACTTCCTAATAAAATGTGGGTGAGAAAGGTCTCAAAGGTCCCCAAACATTATAGACTTTACCATTGCTCTTGGTTGCTCTCCAAAAAACTGACAGTAAGATCCTATTACTGAAGATGCAACACATGTAGATCACAGAACATGGGAAAAATACATCATCTGGAACTGGTCTGAGAGCTTCTTCCTTGCTGGATAGCTTACAAAGTACCAAGAAGTATCATAGAAACTACTGAGGAAGAAAAATAATCAAAGGCCTCTTAAAAAAGTAAATCACCATGGCAAGTGACCGTCAGAGTAATTAGTAGTGGCATAAGTATCAAGGAGACAACTAACAGCTTTCTAATTGGACTCAAGACCCACTTGTAATAATGGAACACATTCCTGTTATTAACTAGAATAAGAATGATAAGAGAAAAGGAAATGGGTCATTAGGGAAGAATAACCTATAAACCTATAGGAAAGAAGACAGTACACCAAACTGCTCTGAAAATAGTTATTATACCTATGGATTAGAAGAGCACTCAGCACTCAGCCTCGAAGTCTTCTACAACAGAGATAGAGGATCTCAGCACCCTGATAGGATGCAGCCTGGGGCATTGGAAGAGCAGTGAAGTGAACAACAATGATTGCCAGAATGCAAAGTACCAGTGACCCTGTAATATTCACCCAGAATCAGGCCTACCTAATATCTCCCCATTCTAAGGCTCAGAAAACTTTGCAGAAGGGTGGGCAGCAAAATTGTTAAGAGCCTGAAGATGGGAAGGTCCATCTTAGACAAGACATTTTATTCAAGGCAGGGCTGTTGCATCCAGGAACTCACTGGAGTGAGACTTGTCCTTACCAGATCTGCATAAAGACTGACACACCAACAATGCCCCTGTAGAATAGTGAATATCTTAGAAGAGATAATTACATACAGTGGAAACTTTGGGGACTATGGCTACATGAGTGAAGAGGAATGCCCCTATCAATGAGGAAGGAGGGTGCAAAGGAGTGGAAGGAGGATAGGAAAGGAGGGGGGAAAGGAGGGAGGGAGGAATAGATGCTCAATATGCTTGTAAAACTAAGAAAAGAATAAAAAAATTGCTATATAAAAATTCATTAGAGTTCTTCTGTGGTTAGGAACCAAAATTTAAAAGCAATACATTAAAATATTCTTAACTTGCAAAGAGAAAATAATAGCATTAAGAGCAAGTCTTGACATAAAAACTTAGAAAATCACAAAATGTTTCAATATGTTATTAGGTGCATATTTGATAAAATCTGTATTTTATTTTATTTATTTTTGCATGTGCTTGTGTTATCAAAGGACATTGTGTATCCTTGTGGAGGAACAAGAGTGACTTCAGGAGTCATCCTGGATTGCTTCTGCCTCCTTTTGACTTTGCTCTGGGATTTCCCAGGCTCCACCTTCCAGAGCTGGAAGTACCGACTACTGCCAGTTCTGCCTGGTGTTTTTTCATGGACTGGGATCCATACTCAGGTCTTTTTATGTGGGATCTGGGATAAGAACTCTCTCTAGTCTTTATACTTGAGAGACTGAGTCTTAAACCCTGAGCCATCTCTCCAGCCCAATTTCTATTTTTAATAAGCCATCTAATCACAGTGATGAATTGTATATAAGGAGATTCATCAGTACTGCTAATTTTACTACTGGAATCTTAGTTTTTACATTTGAAAAAGGTTATAAAACTCCCCCTCCAAATTTTGAGATAGCATGTAATATAATATATAAGTATAATATAAATAATAGTTTAAGTTTTCATCCGAACCCCAAGAGCAAGGAGATATGTTGATAAAAAAAACTCAGTAAGTACTATCATGGAGAAGTGTGCATAAGCACACATACTTACCAGTTCTCGAGGACCATATGGCTCACAGAAGGTGACAGCATTGCCATGCATAATTGCTCCACACTGCTCCCCAGTCTCACAGTTGCTACATTCAGCCCTGCAGGAACACAGAACACATTCCCAGTCTGAGAACTAAGCAGCACAAGGTGATTTCTTGCTCAGGTAAAGGAAAACATAATAGTTATTGTCACTCAACTCAAATGATCATGGCACAGACAGTAACAGCATATTAAATTTTGATAAGGCTTGGAAGACATAAAACTGAAAAGACTTAAATGCAAATCTCAGTTCTTTCAATATCTTGCAGTGGTAGGAAGTTCCTTAAATCTTCCAAAGTTTCGATTTCCTCATGTATAAAATGAAGATGACAATACTGACCTAAATCTCATATAGCTATTAAAACAATTAAATGACAGGGTATACAAAAAACTGAAAGTACAAAAACCAGATATAATAGCAGTTAATAATGGAAGATGGTATAAACTACATAAACATATATGAAATTCAAGAGAACTAACCCAAGAATGCTTGCAAGTATTAAAAATGAGCAAAGTGTCAGGTATATGTCATCAAAGACAAACTAGACGAAACACAGTGGGCCACACAAGTGAAAAGTTTTGAAAATAGGAAGGAGTCTGGCAGGGAAAATGAAGGGTTATAAGGGGAAAAGGTAGGGGATGGGATTTGGGACTAAGGGGTAAAAATATTAAAACTCACTATACTCATATGTACACATTAAAAAAATAAAAAAGAATGGAAAATATAAGCAAAGCAATATCCACTTATATAATGAACTAAAACCCTCTTTCTCTAATATCAAAAGATATTTTTCAAGGTTTTTTTACTTTATTTATTGTGTGTGTGTGTGTGTGTGTGTGTGTGTGTGTGTGTGTGTGTCTATCCGAGGGCACTCTATGTCCCTGTGGAAGACCAAGGGTGACTCAGGATTGCTTCCTCCTTTTTGCTTCAGTCTGGGATTTCCCAGGCTCTGACCATTAAAACCAGAAGTGCTGGCTGCTGCCATTTCCATCTGGCCTTTTAACATGGGACCTCGGATCTGAACTCAGGACCTTCTGGTTGTGAGGCAAGAGTCTTAACCCCTGAGCCATCTGTCCAGCCCTGTTTTACAAGTTTTAAGCACTTTGTGTTATGTTCAGTGTATATGTTTTTAATGAATGTGTGCAGGTGTGTGCATGCAAATGGAGACCAGAGGATAAGCAGATGGAGCATAGTTCTCTCCTTCTACCATATGGGTTCCAGAGATGAACTCAGGTTATTATGTTTGGCGGCAAGCCCCTTGACCACCTGAGCAATCTCACTGACCCAGTGCAAATGTTTTAAATAAGGTATTCTCAAATAAATTTGTGTGTTAACATTTCACTGTGTTAAAATAGTTTAATCAAATATTACACCTAATCTTCATATTACTAAGAAATACACACAGATTTTAATTCATATAACTTTGGTATACTGAGTTATTTCATTTACCTTGCAAATAATTTAATCAGCTTCTTTATTACTGTAAAATGTGGTGGTCAATAAAAATTTAGCTTAGGATCTCAAAATAAGTCCATTATGTCTATCTAGTAGAATCCAAAGGTATGCTTACTCTGGACTTGACTTTGTGCATTTTCAATAGCATTCATAATGCTCTCCACTGTAACATTTCAACCTACAATCACTACATGCCTAATATGTAGGAAAAAAAAGATCTATAATTCCCTTGTCTAATCCTCAAAACACATGAGAGTTGTATTTCATTACAAAGAACATTTTCAAAGGCTTTCACATTCCAGATGGCAAACTCTGTGGAAAGGACATGATGCCCTTTTTTGGGAGATCATTGCATTATCCCTTGCAACCGCTTCTGCATTTACTGCCTCCGTAAGGAGGGAGTAACACCGGTCATCTGATCAAGAAAGCAGAAATATACAAACAGACAATGTGGTTGAGTCCACACAGCCAAGAGGCAGAAGCATGTTAAGAACAAAGTCAGCAAATAAATGTAAGTACTTCCTATATGTTTTACCATATAGAATGACAGTCACTATTCTAATCCTTCCAGCTGTTCCTACACAAATCAGCAGCCTTAACTATCCTTAAATCTAAGGGAAGAAACAGGAAAGAATCTCCAATAAGGCATTTAAAACATATCTCATAGGATCACACATTTTAGCAGGAAATTTAAATATTTTATTTTATTTTTTTGGTGTGTGTGTGTGCATGTGTGCATATGTGTGTGTGTGCATGCCTGCACATATGAGTGTGTGTGTGTGTGTATGTCTGTCTCTCTATTTGTGTGTGTGTGTTATCAGAGGGCTCTGTGTGTGCCTGTTGAGATCCAATCCAATTGTCTTGGATTGCTCTCCACCTCCTTCAGTCTGGGATTTCCCATGCTCTGCTTTCTTGGGCTGGAAGTTCAGACCACTGCCATTTCTTTTTTTTTTTTTTTTTTTTTTTAATTTTTTTTTTTTATTTCAGCTCATACAAACTTATTAGGTACACCAGTTCCCTCCCTCCCTCCTCCTCCCCCCGTACCCCCTGCTCCCCCTCCCCACCCCTCTCCCTCCCCATCCCCCAGTGCCTCCCACCCCAATTCCCAGAGAGTCCTTTCTTGTGCATGACTGATTTTCCTCTGGGCCCTCCTCTCCGATGACGTACAAGGACCCAGTGGCCTTTGCCGAACCCTTTCCCGTGTTCCCCTTAGGTATAGGAACACTGCTGTGGCTGCCAATTCTTTGCCTCCAAGGATCTTGGTGCCTTTAGCAGGTGCTAGACTTTGTGAGGTCAACAGTGTGTTGGACAATGCGCAGGGCATGCAAAGTCCAATTATGATTGCTTCAGCCCTAACTAGTATAGAGTATCTTACATATCATTGCTCCTCCCATCCTTATGCTCTTACACTCTTACCGCCCCCTCTTCCGCAAATTTCCCTGAGCTTCAAGATGGGGAGAGACTAAGCTGGCCTAGTTCTAGGTGGTTGATATAGAGTCTCTGAAGTTCTGGATTGTGGTTTGTTGATTTTCTTTTGCAGTTTTGCTGCTCCTGCAATGCCCTTCACTCCATCCTGGTGGGCATTGTATGTTACCCCTTTTTATCTGCCAGACTATATGCCCTCCTCTTCTGGTGAGATCACTCCCCCTCAGTAGTAAATGGTCAGGAACAAGAGTCTGTGAACTTAATCAGATGTCTCATTACTTATTTGGGTCCTTGGTGGAGGCCTATTTTCCCTGCTGTAACATGGTCCCTTCTCTCCTTCTTTCTGGTGTGGCCCTCCTGCCCCATCCCTCCTGTTCATAATCCTTGGAATTCCTGTCTCTAGGTGGGCTGGGTGGGTTTGGTACTAGGAGCCACCTATTAGGGAGTACATACGGCGCTTAATTTTCTGGGTCTGGGATACTTCACTTAATACAATTGTTTCTAATGACATCCATTTCCCGGCAAATTCCAGTAATTCATCATTTTTGATGGCTGAGTAGTACTCCATTGTATAGATGTACCACTTTTCCTTATCCACTCGTCAACTGTTGGACATTTGGGCTGATTCCATGACTTTGCTATTGTAAACAGTGCTGCTATGAACATGGTCGTGCTTGTGCTATCGAGGCAAACCTCTGCTGTATGGGGGGTTATTCCCAAAAGTGGAATAGCAGGGTCATATGGCATTTCAATCTTTAATTTCTTTAAGAATCTCCAGACGGCTCGCCAGAGTGGCTGTATGAGCCTGCATTCCCACCAGCAATGTAGGAGAGTTCCCCTCTCTCCACATCCTCTCCAGCATTTGTCGTTGTTAGTATTGTGGATTTTTGCCATCCTGACCGGGGTGAGATGATATCTCAGGGAAGTTTTGATTTGCATTTCCCTGAGACCACTGCCATTTCTGTCTGGTGTTTTTATGTGGGATCTGGGAAGACTCAGGTCCTTCTGACTTAGAAGTAGAGTTTTCACTCCTGAGTCATCTCTTCTGCCCCTAAATATTTTCTTGATTACAGAGAACCAAGAATCTACTAAGTGTCCTTTATATTAGAAGAGACAGTATGCTAGCTTTAGAAGGGCAACAAACCTAACAATCTTCATTTAAGGCATATTCATTTATGGTATGTTGTATTTTGTAAGTACTTGTGATAAAACAAATAAATGTAATGTAATTTCATAAACAGAATTATTAATAAAAATCTGAAGTTTAAGAACTCAGATTCGTTTCTGACACATAGTAAGCATAAAATGTTAGATTATTATTCATTATTATTATTTCAAATTTTTATATATTTCTACCATTTTCATCTGCTATAAAATTGGTATATTTGATTCTCTCCTTTCCTATAAAGAACATGCCTATGAAATTTTCACTACTTATGTTCCTAGTTCCTTTTTGAAAATACGTGTTTGTCACCAAGGAAACAAATGGGCCAATTAAAAAATGGGCTCTGGAACTTAAAAGAAACTTTATCAGGGATGAAATAAAAATGTCTAACAAATATCTTAAAAAATGCTCCACATCCTTAGCCATCAGGGAAATGCAAATCAAAACTTTCTTGAGATATCATCTCACCCCGGTCAGGATGGAAAAAACCACAATACAAACAACAACAAATGCTGGAGAGGATGTGGAGAGAAGGGAACTCTCCTACATTGCTGGTGGGAATGCAGGCTCATACAGCCACTCTGGCGAGCCGTCTGGAGATTCTTAAAGAAATTAAAAATTGAAATGCCATATGACCCTGCTATTCCACTTTTGGGAATAACCTCCCATACAGCAAAAATTCACCTTGATAGCACAAGCACGACCATGTTCATAGCAGCACTGTTTACAATAGCAAAGACATGGAATCAATCCAAATGTACAACAGTTGACGAGTGGATAAGGAAAATGTGGTATATCTATACAATGGAATACTACTCAGCCAACAAAAATGATGAATTAATGGAATTTGCCAGGAAATGGATGGAATTAGAAACAATTATATTGAGTGAAGTATCCCAGACCCAGAAAATTAAGTGCCATATGTACTCCCTAATAGGTGGCTCCTAGTACCAAACCCACTTGGAGACACTTAAGGATAAATCTCTGTAATACCTACAGTAATTGCAAGGATTATGAATAGGAGGGATGGGGTAGGAAGGCCACACCAGAAACAAGGAGAGAGGGGACCATGTTACAGCAGAGAAAATAGGCCACCATCAAGGACTGCAAGTAAGTAATGAGACATCTGGTTAAGTTCACAGACTTTCCTTCCTGATCATTCACAACTGATGGGGTATGATCTCACCAGAAGGGCATATAGTCTGCCAGATAAAAAGTAACCATTTTGCAAATGGGTGATCGACCCCTCCTTCACTGAGGTTTCCTACTTTTATTACATCTACCTTTGAATATACTCTTATAACAAGACTCTAGTTTAACAGCTTTTTATCTTTGGCCAGGGGGTGAGATCCAATACCCAACAGGATGGAGTGAAGGGCATTGCAAGAGCAGCAAAACTGGAAAAAAAAAATCAACAAGCCATAATCCAGAACTTCAGAGACTCTATATCAACCACCTGGAACTAGGCCAGCCTAACCTCTCCCCATCCTGAAGCTCAGGGACATTTGCGGAAGAGGGGCGGTAAGATTGTAAGAGCACAAGGATGGGAGGAGCAATGATATACAAGATACTCCACACAAGTTAGGGCCGAAGCAATCATAATTGGACTTTGCATGCCCTGCGCAATGTCCAACACTTTATTGACCCCACAAAGTCTAGAATTTGGTAAAGGCACTAGAATCCTTGGAGGCAAGGGATTGACAGCCACAGTAGTGTTCCTATGCTTAAGGGGAACACAGTAAAGGGTTCTGGGAAATTCCACTGGGTCCTTGCACCTCATCGAGAGGGAGGATCCAGAGGAAAGTTTGGCATGCACATTAAAGGATGCTCCGGGGATGGGAGGAGGAGGCACTCGGGGAATGGGAAGAGAAGGGGGAGGGAAGGGGGGGCACAGGTCGGTGGGAGGTTGGAGGGAGGGAGGAGACCGGTGTACCTGTTAAGTTTGTATGAGTGAAAATTAAAAAAAAATGTGTTTGTGTGTGTGTGTGTGTATCAGAGGGCACTGTATGTCCCTGTGGAGGATGAGGGTGACTTCAGGAATCATCCTGAATTGCTTCTGCCTACTTTTTGCTTCACTCTGGATTCTCCCAGGTTCTACCCACCAGGACCAGAAGTACAGGATACTGCCATTTTTGCCTGGCCCTTTTACATGGGACCTGGGATCCAAACTCGAGTCCTTCTGCTTGGGAGGCAGAGGTTTAACCCCTGAGCTGTCTCTCCAATCCAATAATCAGTTTTTTTACATTAGCAACAGTTGAAGACTATTTAATCTCTGTGCCATTGTGAAATGGCCTGAGAGACAGTTCAATCTTTGCAGAAAGAAAATGAAGAGAATATTTAAGCCTCAGTGGTTATTTGCTATCAGCCACTAGGGACACTTAATGCCATTATTGATATGGAATCTGAGATTGGCTATTGGAATTTCTTTTTATATTTTAAATTTTAAAATTTTAAAATTTATTATATATTCAATTGTGTGTGTATGCGTGTGTACGCTTGTGTGTATGTAGAACCAAGGACGAATTCCGGAACCACCATGGACGCCTCCACTTCCTCCTTGTTTACTCTGCCCTCGGATTCACAGGCTCCGCCCTACCAGGGCCAGAAACACAGAGAGCCCCCTCCCCCCCTTCCGCCCCGCCTCTATACGTGGGGTCTAGGATCCCAACTCAGGACCTTCTGCCTGCAAGGCAGAGGCTTAATCCCTGAGCCACCTCTCCAGCCCCTGGCTATTTGAATTTCTATAGCAGTCATTCTGTCTTTACATATCCATCAGTGATCCCAAAGTAACTGTAGATGAGGAAAACAATGTCTATAATGCATGAATCATGAGCTTCCTCCCTTCATGGTTTTGATTAAGTAGGATTCAGGTGCATCTGGATATCTATCTGTACACTGTTTAAGAGTGATGCAGAGGCAGACAGTATGCAGCCAAGAGTAAGAGAAACAGGAAATAAATGAGAGAGATGCAGCTGGATTTGGTTAATCATTTCCACCTTGTAAATGGTAGGGATTAATAGAATAATCCGAAAAGAAAAGCAAACAGCATGGAGTTACAACTCTTTTCCCTTTGTAGTTCAACTGTCCAAGACTTTTCTATTGATCACTGTGTTTTTATATCTCCAGAATTTTAAGATGAAAGTTTAAAAGGCATGCAACCCTTTGGAAGAGATGTAAAATCCAGATATTACTTATTGGATTGCTGCCTGAAGGAGCAATAGCTCCACAAAGGATTGATGAGATGGACCTGTCAATTTCTTGCCAAAGCCTTTCAAATGTTTTGTGCTTGAATTTGGATTTATCAACATCATTTATTTTAATTTACCCTGAGTGCCTATCTCTCTGGGTGGTCAAATCCACTCTTCTTTTAGCTGTCAGTGGTGTTATTTATTCATTCATTACTTGTTAACTCATTCTTCCATTTAACAGATTTATGTTAAAACTTACAGTCATGGTGCTAGGCATTAGTGGTAGAAAGGATAAGAAAATATTGCCATTTTCTTCTAGCAGTTCACATGCCAGATGGAAAAGATGGAAGTAAGCAAGTAGTTTCAATAGAGGCTCTGAGTACAAAGGTAAGTATTATTACATTCGATTATGTGTTAAATGCCCTACAGGCCATTTAAACTTTTCAACTTCTCTCAGATGACAGTGGCTTCATGAACAAGAATGATGACTTTCTGGGAGTGCATGCAATTGTTCCATGTCCTGAAGCTGTAAAGTCAAGAGTTACAGCTCCAACTCAGGGATTACAGAATCCAATACACTTGACATGTCCCTTTTTCCTCTATCCTTAAAAGAGGACCATACACTGCATGTGTTGATACCTAACTGGGAAAGTAAAAGAAAGCTTTTACTGATCTTAGATGAGAAATAGGAATCATTACAGTGAGAATAAAAATGTAAAAGGGCCAAAAGTGGGCAAAAATTAGGAGCCTCAAACTAACTTGTTTGAAGGTCAGCATGGCAGGGACTGTACTAGTTATGTAGAATGATGGCAAATTACAGGGTTAGAAAAGGGAGGGCTTCATGTACCAGGTTATTTGTGCTATGCTAGAAACTCTACAAAACCTTAATTCATATAAGACTACCATGATCCAAAGTTCTTGGAAGGAAGCTGAATCATTAAGATACAGTAATAGATTATAACTTCAGTGACTAAAACAGTTGGAATATTGCAGTTGGGAATCTAATTACAATTTTCCTTGGGCAATCTTTGGCCCCTTTATGAGCCATTACATATTCTCCGTTTTTGACCTAACATCTCTTTAATTATTAGGTGAAAGTTTTTGGAATTTATTAATTCAGTAGACCACTAGCTTCCACCAACCAAAAGGTTAAGAGTATGGTCAGATTGCACTCTAGATCTACAGCTGAAATCTCTTCACTTGCTATAACCTGTCTACCTGATGCTTCTACCAATGTGTTTGCAAAACAAATTGATTTATGATTTTAATTGTTCTGTTAATACAAAACATTGCAAAACTGCTGTCTCATTGAGACATGGAATTTGGATAGCCAGAATCTATGTTTCCAGGTAATTTGTGGCCACTCACATTTGGCCCCTGGAATAAAATGCATCTTATTCGCTTTGGGTGAGAGCTGTGATCTTAATGTTGGACACTGTCTTTCTCTACTTTCTATTTCAGTGCACGTGTGTGTTTTGTGTGTGCATGTGTGTGCGCGCGTGTGCGTGTGCGCGTGCGCATGTGTAACAAAGGGCATTTCAGTGTATGTGCTTAGGGAAACCCAAGGGTGACATCCATTTGGAATCACCCTGAATTGCTCTACCTCTTTATTACTTTGTTCAGCAGTTTCCTGGGCTCTACTTTTCAGGGCAACAAAGGCTTTTTAACTCTTGAGACATCTCCCCAGCCATTTATTTTTTTAATCTCCATTTAAAATGTTAAAACTGAGATTTAGAGATAGTACTGTCCAATACTATATAATGAGTAAATTTCAGACCTGGGTTAAAATTCACATGACTCTTTAAAAAGTCATGATGCAAATCCAACTTTCAGGAAAATTACTCTAGCAAATGATAGATTGGAGGTATAAAAGACTAAGGGCTGTGATAAAACCCAAGGAAGGTAAAATAGTTTCTTGAATTATGGATTATGAAAAATAAACTTACTGTAGAGTATTGCTTGTCAGTAAAAATGTAATATGAGTTATATATATAAAGTTCAACTTTCCGATAGTTACATTACAAATTAAAGAAGCAGAGCTGGAAGAAAAGCTCACTGGAATAATGACTGTCCAGCAAGTGCACTAGTAAAACAACAAAAACCAAACACATAATCCCACATATGAAAGAAAAAGGTGAAATTTCAAAATGTTTCACTTAATCTAATATATTCAAATTATAAATTCACACGTTATCACAAAATTATCAGTGGCATAATTGATATTCTATTTTTATAGTAGGACTTCAAATTGCAGGATATATTTTATATTTTAAGTTAAACTAGCAAATTTCAACTGTTTAATAATTGTATGCAACTAGTATCTGTCATATGGGTCAGCACAACTCTGGAGAACTATGAGAGTTGGAAATTGACTGGTCTCTGGCTACACTGACAGTTAGAGATGACAAGTCAGACTTACAGAAATTTATGGGACCAACATTGACCGTTTAAGATTTGATTGAAATCATGAACGTATATTTTAGGCATTGTAAGAGGTGGAAGGGTATATAAAGAAGAATAATCCTGACGTGGGGAGAAAGGAAGTTGCTTTCTCAGTGGTACACCCACTTACTTATGATTCATACTCTAGCAAGTGCTCAGGCACATGACGTCAAAGGCAATCCAGATGAAACTAAGTGGGTCACTCATGCAGAGACAAGAAAAATAGGAGTGAGGCTGGCAGGGAAGAAGAGTTGCAATAGGTAGGGTAGTGGGAATGAGATTAGGGATTAATTAAGGTTTGAAAACATCATTAATTGATTATATTCGTAAATAAAAAATACTAAAAAAAGTTAAAAAGCAAGAAGTTTCCAAAAACCAGATTTTCCTGGTTTCTGAGAAATTTAGCTCGTCAGCATGACCCTTCAGTGTTAACCCATTCAAGCCTGTTTCCTCAACGTTTTATGATTCATTGGCAGTAGGGTTCATTTCCGTACTTACTCTTGATAACTGGTGCTGACCACTGAAGTGAACTTCCTGAGAATGGATCTATCACACCATCTTCCTAATATTTTTTTTGTCTAGCATTATGTGAAAGAAGCTGTACCTACAAGGCTAATTGTCTAACTACAACTTCAATGATGTGGGGACTTTAAAATGCTGGAAATTTAGATCCAGATTATCTTGAGTTGTTTCTAGACCCTCCCTCCAATAGCTATTTAGTGCCCATCACTGTGTGTAACATCCTATGAGTGTTAGGCAAATCTTTTGGAATATACAACCAGACCCCTGGTTTTCACTAACCAAAAAGCTAATGTTGCCTGATAGCATCTGAGGCTGACTACTTGATTTTAACACCAATGCATCTGAAAAGTATCTTTTTTCTTTTTTAAGTTTATGTGTATGTGCAGGTACATGCGTGTGTGTGTGTGTGTGTGTATGTGTGTGTGTGAGATGTGTGAATGTGTATGTGTGTACATATACAAGAGCTCACTTGGAATGTGTGTGTATGTGG
Organism: Typhlomys cinereus; assembly: GCA_023101885.1. Taxonomy (NCBI): domain Eukaryota; kingdom Metazoa; phylum Chordata; class Mammalia; order Rodentia; family Platacanthomyidae; genus Typhlomys; species Typhlomys cinereus. The sequence continues at coordinate 1,811,866 of JALPQD010000166.1, read as the reverse complement.
AAGCCCAAGGATGATACTGGAAATCCCAGGGTCTGCCTTTCAGGGCCAAAATGGTAGGCTGCCTCCATTTTTATGTGGGATCTGAGGATCAAAACTCAGGTCTTTTTGTTTGTGAGACAAAGGCTTTAACCCCTGAGCCATCTCCCCAACCCCTTGAAAAGTATTTTATTTTATGGCTCTTTTTGTTCTGTAACCATAAAACTTTGATAAACTGTTATCCCTTGAGACATGGAATTTGGGGTAACCTGTTCTCAGCCATGGTCATTGATCTCAGAATAAACTAGTTCTTATCCTCTTGATATGAGTGAGAACTATGATTTTATGTCAACAGTTAAGAGCAAATATTGTACAACAACACATGAAACCCATTGCCATAAAGGGTGAGATAAACCATAATTTCATGATGAACAGAAAGATTCTGACAAGGCCAGACAGTACAAGTAGCACTTACCATTGCTTTTTTAGAAGAGGACTGATATATCTATGTTGGAAAGGCTAGATGGATTTGTAAACAATTACTAAGTGTTAGTGTTCTTTCGTCTTACCCTCCTTTCTCAAAAAACAAGGGATGCTTGACATTTTACTTTTCTTTATGGAATATTTCCACAAGTTCCTAAGAACTGGGGTTAAATTTTTTGAATGATAACTGACCCAATTTTCTTAGGTTCAAAGAGAAAAAATAAAAAGTGCTTTTTATTATGATATTTTAATCTATAGCCTCACAACTGGTTTTCTTCCACTGAACTTGTTCTGAGGGAAATAGTGGGTTTTGTGAAGTTAGGCAACATATTCTTCAAGATGTGTGGGAAGGAGGAAGTTTTACATATCTTAGTTAAACAGACTTTTGTTTTTCAATTTAAAAAGAAAAATAACTTCCCAGGCTAATGATTGGAAGTAAACTGCTTCTCTATCTAATGATAACAATACAAAATATGGAATATTTCTCTAATGTAAGAGAAATTTCTCCTTTTTCCTATTTTCCAATGTGAAAAAAACCCAGAGAACTACAGATTTTGATAAATACCATGAAATCTTATATTAACAGCTCACATTAAAATATATTCTGCCAAGAACAACATGACATTGAATTAAAAGACATATGAATGGAAAGACTTACAATTTCCAATAAGGACATGAAACTTGAATGCATTAAACCCTCTCTGAACCTATTTATCACATGCTTTGGTGGCACATGAACCTCATCTATTACTGGAGTTCACAGATCATCAAGTTAGAAGAGACCTGAAGTATCACCGCATCTCATTATGCCCTCATTTTATAATGATAAAACAAGAGTAGAATTCATGTTTCCTGTCTCCTTGTGTAATAGTCTGCTTCACCCTTAATATAACCAGTAAAAGTTCCAGTTGTATAAAAATACTTTGTATATTAAAGAATGTCATTTTACTGTCAAAGTTTATTTTGAAAATCTGTAGCGACTATTCTTAAAATTATTTTTTCAATTATAGGATAAGGATATTTTGTTTTGCTAATGAAACTATACAACAATAAAAGAAATAAAAGGTTTCATAGAAAACATTGAGTGAATTCATAGGACTGGTGGACTTAAGAATTCAATCCAATGCTCCCTTGGCTATTACATATTCTTGGACAACTCATCAAGACGATTTTGTGTTTATACTGTCATTCCTTCCTCCCTTTTCTTTTACTATCAAAATCATAAAATAATATGTAAATATATAGGCTGTCTGACAAAATTAGGGTCAAACCATGAGCATGAAAAGTAAATACTTTGGACAGGATTTTGCTTTACTTTCATTGCAAGCAATTCCATGGCAGTTTCAGAGCTTATTTTGGTGCTATTTCTGTTTTTAAAAATTATTATTCAGGTGTCTGTGTTTTTATCTTGAGACAAAGAACTATATGTGACACGGATTTGAGTAGAGAACATACTTCTCAAAGTATTACTATGCCTTTTATTCTGACTTTATAATTATTAAGTATGACAACACATCTAGCCACCTGGCCAGCAGATAAAGAAGGACGTGGAGTGCCAAGCTGGCTTGAAGACAGCTGCAGTGACCAGAGGGGCTTTCAGGACACACAGAGGTGGAAGGATTGAGGGTGGGCTTTTTTTTTCTTTGTTTTGCAAACTGGTGATTTAGCAATGGTAATTATTGACATCATCCTGGCAGTAGTAGATAAATAATCTAAAGGTTATCTTCTGAAGAGTAGTCTAATGGCGTGATTCATTTTTCTTTTCAGAGAAGAGTGAATTTACTGTCAGGAGTCAAGCTCTACTGAAGTAAGTTAATCACCTGCAAACTCACCAACAATTATCACCTAATTCCCCTTCGAGTTACATTCTATTTTTCCCAAAGAACCTGGATATCCTATTATCTTTCCACAACTTACTGCCCCTGAAGGGGTCAGTTTTACACTCAGGGCCTAAAAAAGCAGTGTGGCATTCTATGAGGCAGAATTGCACGCTTCCCAGCATCTCTGTAGTGATGTTGAAACAATTTTAACATATGTTCTGTTCACAGAGAGCTCTTTTATAATTAGATAAAGGAAAAAACAAAACAAAACAATTTGACTCTTTGACCCAAAGATAATTAGATAACTAGAATTTTAAGTGTATGCCACTGTGCCCACTTTTGACTATATTTTATAATAAAGAAACAATATTTTGTACTAAAGGGGGCATGGTCATTTATTTTGAAGCAATGCTGCTTCAAACAATTAAAGATCAAGCTTTTAAAAAATGAACAAAATAGGGCTGGAGAGATCGTTCCAGGGGTTTTAACCCTCTGCCTCAAAAGCAAAAGGTCTTGAGTTTGGATCCCAGGTCCCACATGAAAATACCAGGCAGAAGCAATGGTGGCCTGCTGGTCCAGCCCTGGTGGGTTGAACCAGAGAGAAGCAAAAAGGAGATAGAAGCAATCCAGGATGATTCCTGAAGTCATCCTTGGTCCTCCACAGGGACACACAGTGTACTCTCTCTCTCTCTCTCTCTCTCTTTCTCTGTCTCACTCACTCACTCACACACACACACACACAACACACACACACACACACTAAATAAATATATAAAGTTAAAAAATATTTCTAAAAAATTGAACAAATGGAAAAATCCAATTCTTTTGACAAATATGGAATCTTTTTAAAACACCATCACAGAAACTGAACTCGTTAAGACTGAGAAAATCACCTTTCAACTA
>JALPQD010000165.1:4440177-4452205 GCA_023101885.1 Typhlomys cinereus | reverse complement strand
CAGCTATTGGAACTCAAGAACAGGAGGACTTTCTATCTTGAGGACCATCTGAGTGCAGAATAGATTGTGTTCAATCCTGAGCAGCTTTGTGAGATCATGTTTTAAAAGACAGAAAGAGCATTTGCTTAGTATGCATGAAGCCCTGACTATGTACACACACACACACACACACACACACACACCCACACTCATGTATGCACACACAGACACATACACACGCACGTGCACACATACATGCATACATATATTAGCAAAGTCTCTTTGGTGACTGGGTGTATAATTTGGTGATAGAATGAGTAGAATGTATTCTTAGCATGTGTGAGGTTTTGTTCAGTCTCCAGTACCAAGAAATAAAAATAAATCAGTAAAATAAAATCTCTCTCTTTTTAAGTTGACTTTATTTCTTTCCTGTAAAAGAACGTTGACTAATATAAAGAACACTGATGATTTTTATTTTGCATTGTTTGAGTATTGTCATTTAGACATGACCTATTATATTTAATAGTTCAACTAAAAAGAAACATTTTGGATATTTCATAGAAACCATATCAGTTTATGTGAGGCCCCAAATTTATATTACTTTGTGAAATGAAAAATCAAACCAATTATTGGAAAAACCAAGGCTTACATGTATTTTTATTTTTCTATAGAACATACAGTTTACAAGAGTTGTTTTCAACTTTTTGTTGTACGCAGAATTACCCAGGGCACTTTTAGACATTCCCAATGCGTATTGTGTTCCCCACAATAATCAGTACAGAAACTCTTAAAATACATCGTAAGAAGTAAAGGTCTAGAAGGAATGGTATTATAAATAACTCACAAAGCTTGCAAAGAAGGCTTTGAAGTAGATAATTATGACCTCATTATAGAAACACAGTCATGAAAACAAAGACCTGCAGCTGTTTAGTTTTCTCATAGTGCTAAGAGATGGTGTGATATGAGATGTCTGGATTCCTTTGTACAAGAGGTAATGGGGCCATAGTTTCACTGGAAGGTGCTGAGATGTATTCCTGGTGCTTTGTTCATGCTCCCTCCCTGTCTTCCTTTCTGAGTCTATAAATGAAAACTGCTACTGTTGCCTGGCACGCTACAAGAGACAATGTTTCGATTTGTACTACCATACAAAGGTGTGGTTGCCTTTATGGGACATATACTAGCACATCCTCCATTAAGTTAGTGGAGATGCACCTTACTGATTTCTTTGTTTTGTTTTTAAATTTCTGTTCATTGTATTTTAAAATGCAATGGTTTCAGATGATTTTTTTTTCTATATTGGTATTGATGGCACGGTTTAGTGCTTTCTCCCCCAACACAAAAACAAAAAAAAATTTTTAAAATTTTATTATTTCTTGTGTTGTGTTTTGTGTATGTGTCCTGCTTGTTTGTGCGTAAACATTCGCATGCCACAATATACATGTGGAGGTTATACAACAGCCTTAGATGTCCATCCTGGCCTTCTACTTCCTGTTCACTGCTATGTACCCAGACTAATTGGCCTATGAACTTCTGGAGACATTCTTGGCAGCTTTTCATCTCCTTGTAGTAGTACAGGGATTGCAGAATGCATGTTACTGTACAGTTTTTGACAAGGGTTCTGGTGGTATGAACTCTTGTCATCATGTTTGTGGAGCAAACATTTTACCCAGTGTTACATTCCCCCAGCCCTAAAAGACTTTCAGAGATTGCTTTGTTTCATATATGAAAGTTTAGTTATCTAAGTTGTTGACACAATATTTCTGAAAATCAATTATTTTTTGTTGAGACAGTCATTTCCACAAAGGCATAAACTGTCATTTCATTACTGATAGCAACTATATAACCTGTATGGGATTTTAAGAACAATACACACTTCCTTAGTTATATGACAACATGCCAAAAGTGTTATTTACCTAAGACAAATCTCACTGCTCAAGATGAAAGTGGTAGTGTTTTAAGTGAAATTTTGCTTAGCCATAGGTTTTCTGTTTAGCATTTTGAAGATTAAAGTATGAATTATCATACTTTGCAAATTAAGATAAATGGAACCCACTTAAATGCAAGGTAGTTTAAAATGACTTACTTTAGTAATAAAGCAAGCGTAATCTAGGCTGTCTCCTGTAATGTGAGAAAACATCTGAGGGCTCATCTCATTTCTTTTAATACAGTGATTGGACAAATGACTGATAAAGCATCTTGGCAGTGCTTTTTTGGAATCCACCAGCTTTTATGAGCTTATGTCAAGTTCACTTGTATTCTCTCCTGATAATTCCAGTACATGTCAGAAATCTAGCTAGATTATTCTGTATAAGGAGAAACTACCCCTAATTTCACTTTTGACTTTGACACTTAAGTTTTCCTTGACTTCACTGAATGCCATTATACATTTAATGCATTTATAGAGATATCAATATATGGAAATAAATTTAATATCAACAGAATAAAAGTAATAAGATCCACAGATCTTTGGAAGACTCCAAAGATGAGAGTCTTTGAGGAGATGTGTCTATAGTGCTTCTTCAGTGAACTGGGTATATTACTAATATTCTCCCAAATTTTGCTTTGAAAGGTAGAGATTTGTAATAAGTTGCTATGATAATGATGCTGTATTAGTATCTACATTTGTTGTATATATTGCCATAATAATACATACATGAAATAAAGTGATTCATAACTTCTCTAATCTTTTAAATAGCTGAAGAGAAGATGCAACACAAATGGGTCACAGAACATGGGCAAAATACATCAAATTGAACTTTTCTGAGAACTTCCTCCTTGCTAGACAGCTTACGTACCTGGGTAAACAGTACCCAGGAACACTATAGAAGCTACCTGGAGAGAGAAATAATCACAGGCCTCATCAATTCATGAGATCTGCAAGTGTTGCAATAAAAATCACCAACAAGGGGACACCAGTGTAATAGTGGCTTGAGTATCAAAGAGATAACTAACAGCTTTCTGATTAAACTCAAGATCAGCTTGTCAGAATGGAGCACATTTCTGTTACTGTTAACTAGAACTAGAACCTAAGAAAGGGAAGGAAAGAGATCAATAGGGAAAAAAAGTCAATGAACCTATAGGTAGGAAGAAGACATTACACCAACTGCTCTCTAAATAGCTACTATTACACTCAGATTTGAAGAGCACTTAGCACTCAGCCTAGAAATCTTCTTCTACAAGAAAGGTAGAGAACCATAACACCATGACAGGATGCAATCTAGGGCAGTAGGAGCAGTGAAGTGGACAAGCATAACTAGCCATAATACAGATTGCCAGTAACCTGGCAATGCTCACGCAGAATAAGACCATTCTAATCTCTCTCCATCCTAACTAAAGTTTAGGGAATCTTGAGGAAGAGGGGCACGGTAAGATTGCAAGAACAGGTAGGAAGGTCCACTGTTGGATAAGACATTCCATTTAAGGCAAGGATGCTGCATCTAGAAACTCACTGCAGTGAGACTTGTCCTTACTAGACCTACATATTGACTGAAATACCAATATGCCCCCATAGACTATGAGGAACTGAAGAGAAATATGAAGCACACAGTGGAAACCTTAGAGACTAGAGATGGATGAATGAAGGGAAATGCCATGATCAGTGGGGTGGCCCAAGTAGGAGCAACTTTATATGCCAAAGAGGCCAGAATCCCCACAAGGGTAGACCAGCCAGAGGGAACCCCAGGGTCCATGGAAAAGGCCAGGCAAGGAGGGTGGAAGGGGGGTGGAATGGATTGAGAGGAAGGAAGAGAAACGAGAGGGAAGGGGATGGGGAGAAGCAGGGATTTGTTCTCAATATGCTTATAAAGCTGAAAAATAGATAAATAGCTGAATAACTAATATAAAGTATAATGATTAAGAGTATTATGAAATGGGGAAGATTTTGTAAGCTGAAAAAGATTTATAACAAGTTGTAATTTGGCTCAAATAGTTACTATTATCCACTTAATGTCATGCATTACTACATATTTTTTAGAAATAATTTTATTTATTTATTTTTTAAAAACAATTTATTGTTCTTAACTGTTAACATTTTGTGACGCTAGTTTCTAGAGAAGTGCTTGTATACCTACATGGAAATGGATGTAATTTAAATGCTTGTGAAATGTGGGAGAAAAATGATGCCTTGGTTATATAATTCCATTAAAATATTAACAAGGAATTCAAATTGAAGCAAGATACATAGCAGAAACTAAAGATATTTATAAACAAAATGCTGGGAAACATTTATTTCAAATAAACCTCTAGGCATCAGAAATAATATATATCATAAAAGCGAAAGCAAATAATGATAGGAAAGTGGGTCACTGACTTCTGGGAGCACTGTAAGTTTCTTTCTGGGATCCTCTGATACTGTTCAATTTGTTGACAATTTCCCAAGTGATATTGGAAGCAAAGATAGAGAGCACTTTTGGTCAAACAACCATGACACAAACTGTAGATTTGGAGAGAATGCTATTAAGATAGTACATCTCTCTTCCTCTCTCAAGGGGCTGTCGACCATGTGTGTCTTCTCTCCTGCTTTGTCGTCAGAAGTGACGGGGTCTGATGGGCCAGCAGTGTTGATGGGCATTGATCTGTTTCAGAAAGGGATTAGCTCAGACTTTTGAGGATTAAGAAATAACTTCAATCTTTTTAAAAGATGATATCTCATTTTCTGATTTTAGAGAGAAGGAAAAAAAAACAGAAATGGAGAAAACCAAAGCAAAAACTCAAATAATTTGGATCAAGTCTGAAGAACCTTTTCCTTCCAATATTATATTTCTACAGTAAAAGTCCATGTTTTCCAACTATTAAGATTTAAAATTAGGAGTCAGTTGCTGATTTTGAAGGTGACTAGAAAATTAACCATGTTATTGTTTTTTTTTTTCATTTTAGGCCTTCCATATGATAACTAAGAAAAAAAATACTGCTTTTATAAAATAATGTAGCAAACAAGTCTACAATTCTGGTCATATAACTACTTTCAGATGAAGGCACAAAAAATGATATTTTGGAATGTTGAAAATAATCAGTTAAGTACAACTTGGACTATGAATATTTGACTGTAATGCTGTTCCTTCCCCTTGGTGTTACGTTTCCAATTTTAGTGGCTTTGAGAGAGAAATACACAGATACTCTCTCAATATAGGCGCCATTCATTTAAATATAATGGTTTTATTTTTAGGCTAATGCCCTTGAAATTCTTTCTTAATTCAGAATTCCTCTCAAAATGTGTTCCCACCTTCAAAACTATGTCTAATGGCTTCATTCTTTCTTTGTTTGTAGAGTAATAGAGTTAATAACATTTGTCACAAGTATTATAAAATAACTTCATTAAGTTTACTACTAAAAATGGTTGTGATCGACAACGTTTGGGCCTTCCCTGACTGCCATATATTTACCTCACTTGCACTACTGGAACGATGGCAAGTGGTTGAGGAGAAGGCTGAATATATCCACACATTCTTTTAGACCCATTATGATAATACAGACTGTGGGAAGAGAGAAGATCATGAATGATCAAAATAGATTATTGACAAGAAGTTTAACCTTAAATACACAAGTAATTCTCAGAAACACTAATAGTTATTAAGTGTTGTACATAATAATAAATGTTCGGTGGGGATGGGGTCTTCTGGGGAGATGACTTGTGAAAATATGAAGAGGCGTTCAATTCCCAGAGCACACCTAAATGTTGGGTGTGTCAGTCTGCAATCTTAGGATCTGGGCACAGAGACAGGGAATAATTGGAACAAGACGGCTAGCCAAAATAACCAAACCGGAGAACTGAGACCCTATGTCGGTGTGTATGGTAGAGAGCTAACTCAGACCTTCATATGCATGTGCCCACATAGGGACTTACACACATGCATATATGGACATGCCCCACATATACAAACAAAGTTCTGGACACGCAAAAATCATACACTCAAAGGAAAATGAATAAAACCCTAAATGAGGAAAACAGCAAAACTTAAATTTTGGTTTTGCTTGTGTGGCATTGAATCTCTTGTTCATTTTGAAAAACTGTGGCATTGAATCTCTTGTTTATTTTGAAAAACAGCTAAGTATGTATGTTCCATAATATTATATTTAAAAGTTGTCATAGTCGAAGAACTAGGATTTTTTTGCATATTTTGTCACTTATATTGTAGACACATTTTACTCAATATGCGTGGACATGTCTCTTGACCGTTTCTCTGGTTCCAATTTAATTATTCAATAAAATATTGTCTAACTGCAAATGTTGCTTTTATTACTTTTGAATTTTGTTCACAAAGAAAATTTCATAACCCTGTTGGATTGAACAGTTTCTGAACAGTTTCTCAGAAGGTGGAGCCTTTCCTGAAAACAGAAAGTTAGAGTGTTTCCTTTGGAAAGTTTCTCTGTATATAGATACCGCTGAGTATTTCCTTCCCTTCATTATCAGAGAGGATGATGTCTCAAGTCTAATGTCAAAGGCATTTGTCTGAACAGAAATGGTTTAATCAAAGTCAGCAGGTTGTAGCAAGGCTGCTTTTCAACCAAGTGCATTTGTTACATTCTTGAATGTTAAATCACAAACTGAATCTTGGACTGGTTTCTTTATTTTCTTTAATACTGTTTTCTAAGCCACAATGGCTTTGCAGAGATAAACTTTAATGTATCCATTAATGAAACAGATAACTTGCAATTTGTGCTGAAACTCATTTCTTTTCACCTTTCAAATGAAACTTGCATTCATTTAGGTGCTTTTTTTTCCATGAGATATATGCAATCATAAAAATGCTACTTTGGGCAACCCATCCAGCATCATCAGTATGAAGTAGCTTCACTGTGACCAATGCCAGGGAGAGGAAACTTCCAGTTCATGAACTCCTGGGTGGGTAGGAGGCAGTAGGTGGTAATGATACTTCTTGCAGTCGCCCATAGACACTTCAGCTTCTCTTTCTCCAGGAGCAGCTGAAAAGATCAGGTCACATTTTTGCCATTTCTGCATGCTGATGAACATTTGGATGTTGGCTGAGTGATTTCTAATTGAGTTTCCTGTTCAAATTATGGTTTGCCAAATTGAATGCATTTGTGACTTGCAGTTTTGCCCGCGGGGATGAGAGAATGTCCACGGGTGGGATATGAGCAGGGGAGTCAGTACACCATTGCACACCGTTTGGAAAAGAAGGTGTTAATGTTTGAGAGCTACTACGTGCCCTGTAACACATGCCGGCTAAAATATTTCTCTCACTCAAAAGAAAAAAGAAAATGAAGTGGTATAGTCTCTGTCGTGAACATGAAACTTATAATTAAGGAATTGTTGCTGCAAGTTACAAAGGATTGGTACATGCGGTGATCTCAGTTCACATATTGCAGGGAGTCAGGGCCAGTAGTTGAAGGTCCTTCAGGCAAGGCGGGGCTCTTCTTGAGTGACCTTGCTCCTCTGCTTGGAGCAACCTAGATTTTCTGATTGAAGTTCAAGCTAAGTGACTGCGGGGAAAGTGGGGCCACATACAAGCTCATGTGGAGCTAGTGCTGGGGAAGGGATATGTGCTCACCCTTCATTACTTCCTATTTGATGCCCATTTGTAATGTATCTCTGTAGAACCTATTCCTGATTCCCAGAAATCATTTTTCTTTTACTTCTAATAACTTTTCCCAAGACACAGTCAATTATGGCTTCCCAGAAACATCAACTTGCTTCTCAGAAATCCCCTGAAATAGTCTTTGAGTTCTCATATATATATGTATGTTGAGAGTGAACCATTCCAAAGACAAGTCAGGTGGCTTATTAGCTGCTCAGTTGCAGAACCACCTGTGAGATTGCCACAGTTTTTCATTGGCGTATGTGGAGAGGCCTATGACATTTAAATTTCTTGCAATCCAGAGCCTACTAAAGGAGTTTGGGTTGTTCAGAAGCAGATAATAAACAGTAAAAGCTAATTTGTGCTTAGCTGTTGGTTAAGATTTAAAATATGGGGGGCTGGAGAGGTGGCTCAGGGGTTAAGCTTCTGCCTTACAGGTGGAAGGTCCTGAGTTCGGATCCCAGACCCCACGTGTAGACGCCGGGGGAAGCGGGAGCTGCCTGCGTCTCTGGTCCTGGTAGGGCGGAGCCTGCGAATCCCGGGGCAGAGTAAACAAGGAGGAGGTGGAGGCGTTCCATGGTGGTTCCCGAATTCGTCCGTGGTTCTACACACATACACACACACACGCACGCACACACACGCACAATTGAATAAAATTTAAAAAAGATTTAAAATATGAAATGTCCCCAATAGCTTCATGTGATGAAAGTTTGTGATGCTGTTTCAGGAGCTGGTGTAAACGTTGGGAGGTGGGACATGGCTGGAAGGTGTGGGCCATTGTAATACTTACTCTTGCGTGTTGCTGTGAGAGAATATTAAAAGTCAAGCAACTAAGGGAGAAAGGGAGGTTTATTCAGCTTACGCTTCCAGAGGGGGAGATGTAGTCTTTCATGGTGGAGGCAGCATGGCTGGCTGGCGGGAGACGGAGTCAGGCTAAGTCACTCCCATTTGCCAGGCTGAGAGCTGCAAGACTGCTTGCTGGAAAGGTAGACTCCTCCTGGAGGTAGGGTGGGACTAATCCATTTCAAAGCCCACATCTTGTGACCTCCTTCCTCCAGCAAGGCTCCACCTCTCAAAGGTATCACGACCTTCCCAAACACATGAGACTGAGGGGGACAGATTTGAAACCATGACAGCCATCCTGCACTTTGAAGGTTATACCTGGTCCCTTGTCTCTTCCTGTTTTTCTGCTTCTTACCCACGATTATGTGGGTAGCCTCTATCTCAGGAATCTTTGACTCATGGTAGACTCAGAATCAGCACGATCAAGGACTATGGACTAGGACTAAAACTTCTGAAACTATGATGCAAAATAAATCCCCTTAAGTTGTTTCTGTCAGATATTGTGTCACAGTGTTAAAAGTTGGAATTGAGGCTGGAAAAGATGGCTTGGAGACTAAGCCTTTGCCTCACAGGCAGAAGCAGCTGAGTTTGGATTTCAGATCCCACTGAAAAATGCCAGATAGAATGGCAGTAGCTTGTACTTCTGACCATGGAAGGCAGAGCCTGAGAAACCCAAGAGCAAAGCAAAGAGGACAGTGGAGCAATCCTGGGTGATTCCTGGTGTCACCTTTGGGCTCAGACAGACACAGACATCCACACCTACTCACCCCCCCACGTGCATACCCACATGTGCACACACATGGGCACATGCATATGAAAACAACAAGAAGGAAGGGTTGGCCTTAATACAGTAATCTACTTTTTCTTTTTTTCCTATCAGAGGACAAGTAGCCCTGTCACTATGAGCTCTGACTTGAGGCAAAATGTATTTCTGGGTGCCTGGAGTGTCCCCACAAATAAGTGGGGCAGAATGTTAAAAAATGAAAATGAACTGAAAGAAGAAAAATGTAAAAATGTAGAAAAAGGAGGGGGAGTGGACAGAAGGAACAGAAGTCATGGATAGGCGTTGTACTTGGCTTCCTTGCCTCCAGCAGTTTACAAAGAAATGGTAACAATCTCAGAAGATTTTCCTCTGAATTTGTGTCTTCATGTTGTACATTCAACAAGAATTCTTAAAAGAACAGGTGGACCGCTCATAACTTTACAAAATGCTGCATAAAAATACAGGGCATGCTCTCCTGCATTAAAATGGAAAGTCTCCAACATGAATGACGTTGACACTGAGAAATAATGTGATCTATACGATCCTCTTCATCTGTAAGATGTGCTTACATTAATCTGGAGAGAGAATGTTGACTCCGTCATTAGCTAGATTTGGGTTTGGTCTTACCTAGCTACAGAATGGCTAATTTCATATAATTTGGACATTGTCAAGGAGCTGGTCACTAAACGATTAAATAGTTTTCTTCCTAGTTTGATAAGATGTCAATCATGGTATCTATGACTGAGAATTCCTTTAAGTCTTTCCATCTCCTGCTAATACATAAATACACTTACAAGAAAGAACATATGAAGCTTCTCATCATACATTCTGCTGTCTGGGCCCAGTCAGGCATATCCTATGGAGCAGGCAGCTTTTGCTAGAGTCTCTGGAGAGGACAGCCAGAGATTGGGAGGGCTACTGCTGAGGACCATAAGGTGCTGAGCACCTTATGGTAGGAAGCTCTTTAAAATGAAGTGATACCACCTACTGGAGAGCATGACTTTGGAAAAGGTGGGAAAGAACATAATAAAATTTTATCTTTGATTAACCATGATTTCCTACTCAGAGTATGAGTAATGCTGATATCCGTGTCTCTGGAGAGCATATGTGTCTCCTAATTTGATATAGAATATAATTCTTATTTCATTTATATAATTTCTTTTATTCTTCGACAGTTTTATGTGCACAATGAATTTAAACCATTGACAACTCATTTTTTCAGATCACACCCTCCTTGCTTCTCCCTCTGAAATCCTTCTTGTTTCCAACCGGTTTTCCATTTTACTTTTCAATTCTCTCTCTCTCTCTCTCTCTCTCTCTCTCTCTCTCCCCCCCTCTGTGTGTGTGTGTGTGTGTGTGTGTGTGTGTGTGTGTGTGTGTGTGTGTGTGTGTGTGTGTGTGTGTGTGTGTGTGTGTACCAGAAGGCACTGTGTGGCCCTGTAGAGGGCCTAGGGTGACTTCGGGAATCGTCCTGGAATCCTTCTACCTCCTTCTTGCTTCTCTCTGGGATTTTCCCAGACTCCGTGCACCAGAACGAGAAGTGCAGGCTCCTGCCATTTTCACATGGCACTTGGGATCCAAACTCAGGACCTTCTGCTTATGTGACAGAGTCTTAACCTTTGAGCCATTTATTCAGCCCCAGTTTTCCATTTTCATATCTTTTTGGCATGTAGTGAGGGTTTCCTGCATGAGTGCATGCCTAGGAGTGGGCAACTGTGGCTTTATCACTGAAACATGTGATTCCTTCCTGTAGCCGGCACTGACCATCAATAGTTCCTCAGGAGGGTTGGTACCTAGTGAGCTATTCCCCCTTTCCATGGTGAAATGTTGACAGGCCAATTCTTTTGCAGGTCTTGTGCTGGTAAACACAGCTGCAGTGGGTTCATGGGTTCAGCAGTTCTGTCGCATCCAGAAGATACTGTTTGGGGGAGGGTGCTCCTTACCACCCTCTGGCTCTTACAGCTTTTCTACCTTCTGTCCACAATGTTCCTTGAATATGGGGGGAGGAGGATGATGATACAGCTCTCCTGTTTAGGATCAAAAACACTCCACAGATGCTATTCTTTGTATTCTGTTGTGATTCTCTGCATCAAAGCACCCTTTTTTATAGGAAGAAGTTTTTTGCTTGAAGGCTGAAAGCTTCAGTAATCTTTGGTATAAAGATGGCAGTTTGATACCATGTCTCATCGTGTGTCTTTTTATTTATATTTGTTATTTATAGTTATGCTAATTGACATATAGCAATTTTATATATTTAACGAGTACTATGTGATGTGTCAATACATTATTACATTTTTAAGGCCAGTCTCTACATAAGCACATTTATATACTCAAATATTTATTATATTTGATGTGAAAACATGAAACAATCTTTCCTCTAGATTTTACTTTTGGAGCACACAGAATATTATTAACTACAGTCTCCTTACTGGGCAATGGCATTGCTTTGTTGCAAGAGAATTATTCCTCTTCAGTGTAGCTTATTCAATTTCATAGATGCTAAGAGGAGGGAGGGGTGAAGAGTAGAAGACGCTAGTCTTCTGATTTCATAAGGAAATGGCTGTGGTTGTTAATCCCAGCAAGGATTTCTATAAACTCAGGACTTGTAGAACAGGTTTCTGAATGTGAGTTTCAGCTGTCTGTTCAGGTCAGGATGCAAGCAGCGTGTGAGAGACATCAGCGCGGGAGGGGTGTGCACAGTCCACAGTTCAACCCTCTGTTCTGCACACGACTCCTGCAAGGCCGGTGTTTCTCCACAGAACTCATCAGGGGAATTCCTAAAGATTGCCTAGATTATTGGGTATCAGTGTATCAGCGTTCTCGTCCTCAACTAGTGTTTCCCTTTATCTCCATGTGGCATCACTGATTGTTTTTGAGGTGGATAATCATTTCTTAAGAGGGGATTTTT